>JAZHEH010001155.1:0-146301 GCA_036589455.1 Ateles fusciceps | reverse complement strand
TGAAGTAAAATTATTGGTTTTCAAACTAACTCTGGTATATACCCAAAGGACTAAAAATCTTGTTGATTATAGGTACATGCACACGTATGTTCGTTGTGGCACTGTTTACAATAGCAAAGAACTGGAACCACCCAAGTCCTACCATCAATGATAGACTAGACAAGGAAAATATGGCACATACACGCATGGAATACTATGCAGCCATGAAAAATGAGTTTGTTTCCTTTGTAGGGACATGGATGAGTTTAGAACCATCATTCTCAGTAAACTGACACAAGCAGAAAATCAAACACTGCATTTTTCTCACTCATAGGTGGGTGTTAATAAATGAGAACACCTGGACACAGGGAGAGGAGCATCCACACACTGAGGTCTGTTGGAGGGGCTAGGGAGGGACAGTGGAGGTGGGGAGTAGGGGAGAGGATAACACTGGGGAGAGATGCCAGATATAGGTGATGGGGGGATTGAGGCAGCAGACGACCTTGCCATTTAGAGACCTATGCAACAAACCTGCTCAATTGCACATGTACTCCAGACCTAAAGTACAATTAAAAAAAAGAGGAAATGTAAAACATCTCAAATCAATTTAGGAGCTGAACACTCCATCCAAAATAAAGAATGATCAAATTATTTGATATTGTCTACTTATAAGAATAATTATGAAAGAAATATATTGTGCTATTTTCCAGCCAATGGAGATTACCAGAGTCAACTATGATAGAAGGAATAGTTCTTGCTGTAAGGTTGTTAAAACCTGACATTCACCATTGAAAAGAGATTCTATAATATACATACCTGTGTATTTTTAATTATTACATCTGTGTAGCAGGTTATCCTCTGTGACACATGAACTGTTTTTGAGCACTTAACATATACCAGGCTTTGTTCTAAATACTTCAGGTGTATGAATTCATTTAATTCTTACACATCCTATGAGAGAAATATTATTCCAACTACAAAGACCAGGAAACGGAGACCAAAATTGGAACCACTATACTATATTCTGATAATTAGTCGAAGCCTTTATATTTCATTGCTTAAACTGTAACTCTTTTAATTGCAGTGTTTAATTTGTTGCAAATTTTATTGCCTTCTTATATTCATCATGACTTTCCATGTTTTATTACACTTTATTTTAATGTCAATATAAGGCTATATTATTATGTGCAAAGCACTTGCTTAGTGTTTTATATGTACTACCTTTTTCAGGAAAGTAAACAGATTTTCAAGATAATATAGTAGATTAGTGAAAAGTAAAAACTTGTGAAGCTAGACTGCTTAGATTTGAAATCTTACACTAAAGCTTACTAGCTATGTGACAAATTACTTGATCACTCCCTGCCTTGGTTTTTTCACTTGTAGAATGGATTGTTGTGAGGATTAAAGGAATATCGGCATTTATGTATACAGTTGGCCATGTATTTATTATCTATCAGATCTCACGTAGCATTTAAAATGTATATTGTACATACTAAACGCTATAGTGGATAAATGTCAAATACTATTACCTATTAAATGGATTAATTTAACTGAGTAAGGCCACAGAACCAACAGCATTGAAAACGCCAACCTAGATCTGACAAGTTATCGATCCAAGTTCTTTTTTTTATTGTGTTAAAAAAGACACATATACGAATTCCACCCTCTTAACAAATATTTAAATGCAGAGTACTGTGTTGCTAACTATAATCCCAATGTTGTAGATTTCTAGAATATTTTCACCCTGCATGAAGGAAACTATATCCTTTGAACAGCAACTGTCCATTCTCATTTCTCCCAGTCCCTGGGAGACAACATTCCACTCTGTACTTCTGTGACACCTTTAGATAGCTAATATAAGTTAAATCAGACAGTTTTTGTCCTTCTGCAACTGGCTTATTTCACTTAACATAATGTTCTCAAGGCTCATCCATATTATAGCATATGGCATATTTTTGATCACTAAATAAATTCCGTTATATGTATATATCACATTTTATTTCTTCACTAGTCTATGGACATTTAAGTAATATCTACCTGTTGGCTACTGTAAATAATCTGCCCCAGAATATAAGATTACAAATATCTCTTAAAGATCTGGATTTCAGTTGTTTTAGAAAAAATACCCAGAATTAGAATTGCTAGATCACATGGTAATTCCATTATTAATGTTTTGAGGAAACTCTATACTGTTTTTCCCTAGCAGCTTTACTATTTTACATATCCACCTGCAGTGCTCAAGTGCTCCTTGTGTTCTACATCCTCATCAACACTTGCTACTTTTCGTTTTTGTTCTTGTTTTTTTTTTATTATTTTTATTTTTGGTATACAAATTTATTATACATAAAGAATATTACCACTAACAAATGCAGACAGGCTAGGACACCATGGTACTGGGAGGAGGACGGTTAGCTCTTCAGAAAGCGAAAGGTTTGCGTGGCGTGGGCCTGATGCAATGCTCATTGGTTAGTAGACAGGAGGGCACGTGGCAATCACCACAGGGCATCAGGGCAGCAGGTGCCTGCTCTGAGTGCTCACAAGTGTTCCCTGTCTCATCTGTGGCTTCCAAGGGAGCACACTCAGAAGCAAGCAACTGAAGCGAAGGGGCTTCCTAAGGTGCTCCAGGCTTGTCTTCTGAAGTCACGGCAACACCATTTTAAGCAATATGTTTTCCACATATTGGATGATTTCCACAAACTATCCACGAAGTTTCTAACCATCACAATTCAGTGAAGTAGAAAACATTAAGCTACAGGCTGTGGGAAAAGAAGGCAGTACCAATGGTGGCACCTTCCAATCCTCGTAGGTCCAGGGGCAGGAACAGAAATGTCTTTTTTTAAACCAAGCCCTTATTTCAATGTACTAAAAACAAAATATTAAATTGTACTAAAAACAAAATGGACTAAAAAGCAAATACTACTCTACGTTGGGTTGGAAGTGGGAGGAAAGAATGAGTTCTTCGAAGCAGGAAGGGAGACAACAGGGGAAAGGTTCTGTGCCTGTGACCCCGGGCAGTCACTCATGCTGCTCGATTTTTACTTTCGGTGGTGTTGGAAAGGTTGATTTTTCTTCTCTTTCTTCCCCTGTGTATTGGCTTGGAAGTTTCGCCAGCTGTCCACGCGACCATCTCCGACTTTCCTTAAAGTTTTTCTGCCACTCTTTCTCGTTTGGCTTTTTCTTGAGCTTCAATCTCTTCTTCCCTTTGCCGTTTCCTTTATGCATCCCTTTGACTTTTCTCTCTTTCCTTTTAATTTCCAGCTCAGCAAAGAGTTTCATTGTCTGTTTATATACAGCTTGTTTGAACAGCTCAGGATCGTCCTCCCCAACAATCAGTAGGTTTTCCTACCTTCTTTAACTGTTTTTTTTTTCCACTCTTTCACAGTGTGTTCCACGTATTCTTTCCCTGCCTAAATTACATCCAGGGCCCTCTTCTTTTTGCTCCTGATCCAGTAGCAACTTGTAAGCTTTGTCCGCAGCTTCAAAAGCCTTTTGGGCTCTGTCAGAATCATCTTGATTTTTGTCAGATTGCACCAATATGGATAACTGCTGAAACCTCTTTTTTATTTCTTCATCTGTAACTTCGGGGATCTATCTGAAGAACGTCAAATGGGTTCAGATCGAAGTAAGAGGAACCAAGACGGGTCAGCCTTTCAATCTGAGTTTTGGATGTTAGAACCGAGTCTCTCTTCTCTATTTGTTTTACCTGAAGACAATGCCAGGGAGAACAAGCACCAGGCAGTCCCCAAAAAACATTCTTGGTGTCACTGTCAGAGTTAGAACGCTAGCTGGCATGAATCTCTGATATGCTATATACCATCTTTATTCCCTCACTGTAGTTGGTCATAAATGCTTCCCCTGTGCTGCCTCCGCCGCCGGATGTCCTGGCTCTCACCTGAAGCCACCGTTTCCCCCTGTTTTTGTTTTTAAATTCTAACGGGTATAAGGGGATATCTCGTTGTTGTCTGAGTTGCATTTCCCAGTGGATTATGATGTTGAGCAACTTTTAATATTCCTCTTGGCTATTTGGATATCTTTGAACAAATGTCTATTCAGATCATTTTATTATTTATTAATTGGGTTATTTGTTTTTTTGGTATTGAGTTGCAGTTTTTTATATATTTTGGATATTAAGCTATCAGATATATGGTTTACAAATACTCTTCTATAGCCTGTAGGTTGCCTTTTCATTCTGTTGGTTTTTTCCTTAGTTGTGCAAAAGCTTTTTAGTTTGATATAGTCCCACTTACCTATTTTTGCTTTCTCACCCGTACTTTTGGTGTTATATCCAACATATCATTGCCAACATCAATTTCATGAAGTTTTTCCTCTGTTTTTTTTTTTCTAGAAGTTTTACAGTTTACATTCTACAATTAAGTTTTTAACTTATTTTGAGTAGATTTTTATGTATTATGTAAGATAAAAGCCCAATTTCATTCTTCTGCATGTGAACTTGCAATTTTCTCTCACCACCATTTGTCGAAGAG
Organism: Ateles fusciceps; assembly: GCA_036589455.1. Lineage (NCBI taxonomy): Eukaryota > Metazoa > Chordata > Mammalia > Primates > Atelidae > Ateles > Ateles fusciceps. The sequence goes on along the minus strand of JAZHEH010001155.1, from coordinate 141,838 downwards.
ACTACCCTTTCTCCATTGTGTATTCTTACACCCGTGTTGAAGCTCTGTTGACCGTATATGCATGGTTTTATTTCTGGGCTTTCTATTCTGCCTATTGGTCTAAGTGTCTATTTTATGCTAGTATCATACTATTTCGATTACTGTGGCTTTGTAATCTGTGTTAAAATTAGAAAGTTAGAGTCTTTCAACTTTGTTTTCTTAAGATTCGAGTAGAGTCCTTTATAGTTTCATATAAACTTTAAGATTTTTTTTCTGTTAATGTAAAAAATTGGGTTTTTGATGAAGATTGGAAAAATTTGTAGGTCTCATTTTAAGTAGTATGCATATTTTAACAATATTAAATCTTCCAATCCATAAACACAGGAAATGTTTGCATTTATTTGTATCTTCTTTACTTCGTTCACCAGTGTTTTGTGGTTTTCAGTGTACACAAGTCTTTTCCATTTTTGGTTAGGTTATTTATATGTATTTTATTATTTTGATGCTATTGTTAATGAGATTATTTTCATTACTTCTATTTCTAGTCTGTTTTCATCATGAAAAGGTGTTGAAATTTCTCAAATGTTTCTTCTGTACTTACTGAGATGATCAAATAAATTTTATTTTTCATTCTATTAATGTGATATATCACATTGACTGATAGCTTCCTATATTATCATTCCTATTATTATTATTATTATTTTGCATTCTAGGGCTAATTCCATTTGGTCATGATGTATGATCCTTCTGTCATCTTGCTGAATTTAGTTTGCTGGCTTTTTGTTGAGGTGTTTTGCATTTATGTTCATCAGGCATATTGGCCCATAATTTTATTTTCTGGTAGCCTCCTTGCTTTTCTTTGGTATTGGGATGATGTCAGCTTCATAAAATGAGTTCAAAAGTATTCCCTCTTTATTTTTGGAAGAATTTCAGAAGTGTTGGTGTTAATTCTTACTTACGTGTTTGGTAGAACTCACCAATAAGACCATATGGTCCTGAGCTTTTCTTTTTTTGGAAGGTTTGTTATTGCTCATTCAAACCCTTGACTAATTATAAGTCAGTTCAGACTTTCTGTCTCTTCATGATTCATGCTTGGTGGGTTATATGTTTGTAGGAATTAATCCATCTTTTCAGTTATCCAATATGATGTATAATTGTTCATAATCTCTTGTAATTTTGTATTTCTGTGGCATCAGTTTTAATGTCTCCTCTTTCATTTCTTATTTTTTTCTCTTTTTCAGTCTAGCTGAAGTTTTGTGAATTTTGTTGATCATTCCAAAAAGCAACTCACTTTTATTGAGTTTTTACAAATTATCTTCTATTTTGTTCTGTTTTAATATTTATTATTTACTTCCGTCTACTAATATGGGCTTAGTTTTTTTACTTCTTTGAGTCTGCACACACACACACACACACACACACACACACACACACACACAGCACAAAGCAATAAATAGAGGTGAAATGCTATAATCTGATATATTAAACAGCATTTAGAAACCAGAAATATTACGCTTAACCTGCCATCATCTTAGCATAATCAGTTTAACATAAATACTCATTATATTAAAATATTTAATAAATTGTACCATTGGGGCTCTTATAGAGGTATGTCACTGAATTTGGCTTGTAGCTTATCACATTTATGGAGATAATATCAGGGTCTATGTGCTATAAGCATTGTGTTTTGCATCTCAAGGGCCAAAGCAAGCCGAGATTTAAGTGTAGCTTATCAACTTGTCTTCCAGATCTTGAGATATGTATGCTACTTGTAGCTAATATGTGTAGAGGGTAGCACTTTAGAATTTAGTTTTAGGTCAAAATTAAGATTTGCTACTCTTTCTTCAGTGAAGCCAGGAATTAATTAAGAGAGAAAATATTCTGGTCTGTGTCCTAGGAAAGATGAGCAACTTGATTGTACAGAATGAGAAAGCTCTATAAGCATACTTCTATACTTCATTCAGTTAACCTATGTTGACAAAATATTTTGTGTTATGTATTATTGAGTATTCAATGTATTAACAACCTAACATATGTCTAAGCAATGATCTAGACTTTTCAATGTATTATCACAGATAGTAACAAGAGGATAGTTTAGGGAACTGTTCTATTAGCTTGTAATTTTAAGCCACATTTCCTACAAGAGTGAAGACAAAGATTCAAGAATACTATTTTCAGGCCAGGCACAGTGACTCATGACTGTAATCCTAGCACTTTGGGTGGCCGAGGCAGGTGGATCACTTGAGGTCAGTAGTTCAAAACCAGCCTGGCTAAAATGTTGAAACCCCATCTCTACTAAAAATACAGAAAATATTAGCCAGGCATGGTGGCAGGCACCTGTAATCCCAGCTACTCAGGAGGCTGAGGCGGAGGTTGCAGCAAGCCGAAATCAAGTCACTGCACTCCAGCTTGGGCGGCAGAGTAAGACTCCATCTATAAATAAATAAATAATAAAAATACTATTTCCAGATCATTTTGCAAATGACTCAAAGGGAGATGAAAGCATAAAAAATGAAAATACTAGTTTGAGAAATTCATTCCGTCATAGGTAAAATCTAAAACAGCAGTATTGATTATACAACTCAAACCATATATGAATAATTAGGCACAAATTCCTCCATCACAAATTAAAATGTACAGGTATAGAAAGTTTGATTTTCAAGCTACTAACATGTCATCCATTTTTCAGTTGGGATTATTGGGAACTTCTTAAGTAATAAAAGAAAATATTTTCATTTCTGAACAGATTTGAGTAGAGATAAATTATTAACACTGGCAGTGAAACCAGATCATTAGAAAAAAATATCATCTTATGACAAAGACACTTTAATTCCAACATTTTTTCTCCTATATATGGTTGTTACCAGTCTTCATGGGAAAAAATTGTTTAGGCAATTAGTTTAGATATCAGAGAGGTTGGCTCATATAGGGAGATGTGATTGTTTACCAATTATACTCATGACACAGTTAACTGTTTAAGATTTGCAGACAAAGGAAACTTAAATTTGAGTAGTTAATTTGCTATGGAAACATAATAGGTTAATGATCCAGTGACCATCAAAACTTAAAATTTAGGCTTCCTATTTTTATGAGTGCAGAGCCAATGGGTTAGGCAATCTGAGCTTTTTTAGATTGTATTGTTTTGTGTTAAATTTTAATTTTTGAATTCTGATTTGTTTTCTGAATTTATAACTGGAAAAAAATTGATTTCATTACTGTTTTTAATCTTCCTGGAGGCTTTAGAATCCCAGTGTTAGGGACGAGCCATGCTGCCTCAGAAAACCCCCTCCGCGCAGGCTGACCCCTTACCCCCCCCTCTGATTGTTCTGCAGCTGCATTCCTGAACCCCTACCTACGCCTCACATCAAGGCTGCCAGATGTGCCACAATTAAGCAAAGCCTAATTACAGCTATCAGGGCAGCACGCCCAGCTTGAGGGAGGACAGGGAAAACATATATTCGTTATCCATTCTCGTAAATTCCTGTTTGACACATATCTGTAAAAAATCCTGGTTTTGGTCTTTTTTTAAAGACTGCTGCCACAAAAGTCACAGGATGATGTATTGTAGGTCTGTTGCAAGTTAATGAACTATCTCTGTGCCTGTTACCTGAAACCCCTTATGCCCCCCTCACCCATATAAACCGCTCCTTTTGTAAACTCAGAGCTGCTGCCTCCTCTGAGCAGCCCAGGCAGGTTAATTAACTTTCTTGCCTGACTTTGGGTCTATTCTCCTTTCTCTCAGCTACCCTTACACCCAGGAAGTGGTGTTTATAATGAATTTTTAACAGGAAAACATCATATCCCTTTACAAAGTTCTGAAGATTTTATAAGAAAAATAAATGGATTTAAAACAGATGATTGTATTAAATTTTTGCCAGCATTCTTTTTTTACTTTTTAATTTATGAAGAGATCACTCTTTTGGTTGCGGCATTTAGAAAAACCCTGTTATTTTTCATGATTACAGAGAATATATGCCATTATATATATTATAGATTTATAGAATCTGGAAATGCCAATTTTAAATTCACTGTTAGAGAAAAGTATTACCAGTATCATGTTTACTAGCCCAGGATTGATCTTGCAGCATAATCCTGGTAGTAGGCAGCTATAAAATAATTTTTCTGCTTCCATCACTACTTTTTAGGCATCTTAGATCAAACTTTTTTGGCCCACTCTCACCTTATTTTTTCTACCGGGTAGACAATAACTAGGGATGTCAAATAACTTAAAATAGATAACATGACTGTGGAAAAAAATCCTGTCTCTAGAGGGCTGAATAAGTGACCGTTGTAGATTCTGGACTGGAGTTTACCAGCTCTTCCTGGAGTGAATATGCTCAGTTTCCTTGCCATGCACCCATTCTCTCCCATTGCTGTGTGCACTTGTGTGCACTCTGTCAATTCACTCTGCATCATGACGTAAAGTTGGAGTGTCAGAGGTGGTATTGTGATATGAACTTGTTTATGATACTTAACCCTGGGAGTACATGAGTATTGGAGAAGAAATAAAGTTTGAAATGTGCGTAGCCAGTATCTAAGCTATGGAAACATGTCCCAAATCTTGCTGCTTTTGTATAAAAGATATATTATAGTCAATTGTATAAATTTGACTAGAATCCTATAATTTTATTAGATTACCAAGAATGAGTTGTAAAGCTGAAAGAAACTTTCCTAAACTATGCTGGAGGAAAACCAAATTATTTTTCTCTTCTCTCTATAGAAAATAAGGTCACAAAATCATTGTGCTATGAAGAACTAATCAAAGCATTGGCAACAAAACATAGAAAAATAATATAAAAGAGGTTCTCCAGACAGTTAATTTAAAAATATTATGTTTTTTTCTGGATGTTGTGATGTTTGTGATATTTGTCAGCTTTTGTAAATTGGTAATTGTGTGTGATTTCCTTTGCTCATTCTAAAGAAACATTCGCTTTCATTCCTAATTTGTTATTCTGAGTTCTACCTCAAATTATATAAGGGACAAACCTACAGAGCCTGAATCCACCAGTGCACCTACATGAGACAATCTTACTTGCTTTCTCTTGTTTATTAGTTTTGCAGCAGATATTTCTTCTATTACTCCTCTCTAAGGTACATGCCTCTGGAAGATACTTCTGTTGCTACAGATTCTGTAACAGCAAGTATTTTGTAGGAATTTGAAACTCGCACCTGGATAACACAGAACAGCAGAACAATTTTGCATAAGCTTTGGGCATTGTTGACCCCATCAAAATGTTTGAATTGTTCCCAAATGATTGGATTGATTCACTCCTTTTGGACCATGTTTTCAATGCATGCCATGAAGTTGAAGTTCTTTAGCAGCATTTGTTTTTTTCTGGCAGGTTAGAGAAATTTGACTTTTCAACAAGGGAATTCATGTTAGGAAAAAAAAAAAAAAGAAATAGGGAAATATAAAGAAATAACGGTATACCGATCTTCATACGTTTGGAGATTGTAACTCTATTTCAAGCAATTATCATTATTAGCATTTATATGACTGCCTTTGTATTATAGAAAATGTTAGATTATGATGACTGGACAGGCCAGGTTTATATTTGTAGCAAAACAAAAGAAGAACACCACAAAAATGATGAAAACTTGAAATAATTTGTTAATTTGTTACTCGTTAGTCATGCTGTGATAAGGCTTTTCTTTTACATTGGTATTCTTTATTTGTGACTATCATTTACAAAATCAGTAAGCATAGCCTCAGGTCCATTGAGTCTTAATAAAAAATGTTGAATTTCAGTAATTAACTGCAACATTACACCAATTCCATATTAAAGGTTTAAGGGAAACGTACATTTTATAATTTTCCAGTAAAAATATAACTATTTAGCAGTTCTGATTGTCAGAAAATGTATACTTAAATTCAGCCTAATTCTTCTTTCCACAATAATTGTTACTTTCTTGTTCATCAGTGTTTGGTAAACAGTAGTGGTGGGGTAAGTGTGGTTGTATTTAAATATCTGTTATTTTTAAATTCCAAAGCATTCAGAAGAGTAATGCAAAATTATCTACAACTCTGTAATGTAAGTATAGTACATTACCTCTGATTTGAAAATATGGACTATTTAGAGAAAGAGAGAATCATTTAACAAAATATAGGCAAATTTGAAATAGCATTATTCTGAACACATGAATATGTTTGGAATTCAAAGATAAAGAAAATATTTGCAGCTAGGATTAACAGAGCAAACTGTTTAGCTCTAGACGTACGTCTTAAGATTTAGTGGGAAAAATTAATGAGTTTCTATTGTCGTAGGGTTTAAACAAAGACAATGACAATGACACAAAAGAAAGCAAAAAGAACACAACAACAAAACCTCCTTTGGGAGAATAGTAAAAATAAAGAACAGAAAACCAAACTTTTCGTAAAGTGCTTAAGAAAGCAGTCCTTTCTAAATTATGATGTTTATAAATATCATAACTACCCAGTAAGCCATATGTGAAACTTCAGAGTCATCTATGATTTTATCTATAAACTTCTTGCCCATGAGTTAGTCACCAAAACATTAATTACTTTATTATCTCTCTCTCATGCAAACATTATGTTATAATTTAGTATGGAGGTTATTCCAAGTTCTCAACATAGCTCTGGTCAGTTACTAGCAATGTAGCCTTGAGTGAGCATATAAACTATAATAAGCTCAAGTCACTTTACTTATAACACAGTAATAATAAAAGCACATGCTTAATTTGTGTGGTAGATACTGTAGGACATTTATAAAGCACATAGCAGGTACCATAGTAAGTCTTCACTAAGTATTACCTATTAATATATTATTCTAATAATAACCTCTAGTTTTGGCCTTAACTACTTGTGCTTATTATTCTAATAACCTTCATATTCATCCTTGTATTATTTCCCCACAACAATCTATCTTACATTGCTTTTGCTAGATCAATATTCCAAAATCATAGTTATAATCATGTTTTGTTTCTTCTCAAAATCTGTCCATATATTTCGAGCATCCAAATAATTAATACAATTTGCCTGTCATTCAAGCCATTCAATATTCACATTTTGTCCTTCAAAGTTTACCTAATTACAGGCATAACTTGAAGATATTTTGTGTTTGGTTCCAGATCACTGCAATAAAGCAAATATCACAATAATGTGACTGGCATGATGTTTTGTTTTCCCAATGCATATGAAAGTTATGCTTACGCCATAGTCTATTAAGTATGCAGTAGAATAGCATTATCTCTAAAAACATATGCATACCTTAGTTAAAAATTGTCTTATTGCTGAAATATGATATCAATCGTCTGAGTCTTCAACAAGTCATATTCTCTTGAGTGGTAGACGGTCTTCCCTGGATGTTGATAGCTACTGATTGATCAGGGTGGTGATTACTGAAAGTTGGGGTAACTGAGGCAGTTTCTTTTTTAAATTTTATTTTAATATTTTTTTGGAAGCAAACTGTTTTTTTTGTTAGATACATAAGTCCTTAATGGTAATTTCTGAAAGTTTGGTGCACCTGTCACCTGAGCAGTACACACTCTACCCAGTCTGTAGTATTTCATCCCTCACACCCCTTCCACTCTTTCACCCAAGCCTCCAAAGTCCATTATATCATTCTTATGCCTTTGTGTCCTCATAGCTAGCTCTCACTTATAAGTGAAAATATATGATTTTTGGTTTTCTATTCCTGAGTTACTTCATTTAGAATAATGGTCTCCACCTCCAACCAGGTTGCTGCAAATGCCAATATTTCATTCTTTTTTTATGCCTGAATAGTATTTCTTGGTATGTGTATATATACCATATTTTCTTTATCTACTCATTGGTCGATGGACTTTTAGGTTGACTCCATGTTTTTGTAATTGCAAATTGTGCTGCCATAGACATGCATGTGCAGGTGTCTTTTTCATACAATGATTTATTTTCCTTTGGGTAGCTACCCAGTAGAGGGATTGCTAGATAAAATGGTAGTTCTACTTTTAGTTTTAAGGGAATCTCCATACTGTTTTCCATAGTGTTTGTACTAGTTTACTTTCCCATTAGCAGTGTAAAAGTGTTCTTCTTTCACCATATCCATGCCAACATTATTTTTTTATTTTTAAAATTTTAGTGATTCTTGCAAGAATTAGGTGAGATCTCATTGTAGTTTTAATTTGCATTTTCATGGGAAGTGTTGCCATCAGTCTGTGTCATCTGCGATTTCTTTTTCAGCAGTGTTAGGTAGTTTTTCTTATGGAGATATTTCACTTCCTTGGTTAAATATATTCCTAAGTATTTTATTTTTATTTTTTGGAAGCTGTTATAAAACAAATTGAGTTTTTGATTTGATTCTCAGCTTGGTGTTTATTGGTGTACAGCAGTGCAATTCATTTGTGTACATTGATTTTTTTTTTATCCTGAAACATTACTGAATTCATTTATCAGATCTATGAGCTTTTTGGATGAGTCTTCAGGGTTCTCTAGTTATATGAACATATCATTGCTGAACAACAACAGTTTGACTTTCCCTTTTCTGATTTGAATGCCTTATATTTCTTTCTCCTGTCTGCTCTGGCAAGGACTTCTAGTAATATGTTGAATAAAAGTGGTGAAAGTGGACATCATTGCTTTGTTCCAGTTCTCAGAGAAAATGCTTTGAACTTTCTTTCCATTCAGTGTAATGTTGGCTGTAGTTTTTTCATAGATGGTTTTACCATCTATGAAAAAGGTATGTTCCTTCTATGCCAATTTTGCTGAGGGCTTCAATAATAAAGGGATGCTGGAATTTGTCAAATACCGTTTCTGCATCTATTGGGATAATATATTTTTTGTTTTAAATTCTATTTAAGTGATGTATCACATTTATTGACTAGCATATGTTAAACCATCCCTGCATTCCTAGTGTGAAATCCTCTTGATCATGGTGTATTCTCTTTGATATGCTATTGAATTCAGTTAGATACATTATTATATAATGTCCATCTTTTTCTTTTTCTATGTTACTCTTGTTGCTTTAAAGTCTGCTTTGTCTGACCATATAGCTATTCCTGCTCACTTTGTTTTCCATTTGCATGAAATATTTATCTTTTGCCCCTTTACCTTAAGTTTATGTGATTCTTATATTTTTAGGTGAGTCTCTTGAAGATAGCAGATACTTGATTGGTAATTATCCATTCTACCATTCGGTGTCTTTTAAGTGGAGCATTTAGGCTATTAACATTCAACATTACTATTGAGATGTGAGTACTTTTCAATTTATCCTGTTAGCTGTTGCGTTAATACTTTTTTCATTGTTATTTTTGTGTAGGCCCTGTGAAATTTATGTTTTAATGAGGTTCTAATTTGGTGTATGTTAAGTTTTGTTTCAAGATTTAGAGCTCCTCTTAGAATTTCTTGCAGTGCTTGCTTGGTAGTGACAAATTATCTCAGCATTTGTTTATCCGAAAAATACTTTCTCTCTCCTTCATTTAGGAAGCTTAGTTTTGCTGGATACAAAATTCTTATCTGACAATTAACTTGTTTAAAATGCTAAAGATAGGACCTCAAGCTCTTTTGGCTTGTAAGGTTTCTACAGTGAAATAGCTGTTAATGTGATAGGTTTTCCTTTATAAGCTATCTGATGCTTTTGTCTCACAGCTCTTAAGAGTACTTCCTTTGTCTTGACTTTAGATAACCTGATGATTATTTGCCTTAGTGACAATCTTTTGGTGATGAATTTCACAGGAATTCTTTGAGCTTCTTGTATTTCAATGTCCGGATCCCTAGCAAGGCCATGGAAGTTTTCCTCAAATATTCCTTCAAATAAGTTTTTCCAGCTTTTAGATTTCTCTTCTTCTCCGGGAATACCAATTATTCTTACATTTGGCCACTTAATATAATCCAAAACTTCTTGAAACCCTTCACTTTTTTATTATTTTTTTCTTTGTCTTTGTAGGATTGGTTTAATTTGAAAGCCTTGCCTTCAAGCTCTAAAGTTTTTCCTTCTACTTTTTCTATTCTATTGTTGAAACATTCCCCTGCATTTTGTATTTCTCAAAGTGTGTCTTTCATTTTCAGAAGCTGTGATTGTTTTTTCTTTATGGCATCTATTTCTCTGAAAATGTTCTCATTCATATCCTCTATTTTTAAAGAAAAATTTCTTTAAGTTGATTTTCATGTTTATCTATTCTCTCCTTGAGTAGCTTAATAATCATTCTTCTGAATTATTTACCTGGAAATTCAGAGATTTCTTCTTGGTTTGGATCCACTGCTAGGGATCCAGTGTGATCTTTTGGAGGTCTCATAGAACCCTGTTTTGTCATATTTCCAGAATTACTTTTCTGGCTCCTTCTCATTTGGGTAGACTAATACTTAAAATTGTTCTTGAATTTTTAATTGAACTGTGGTTTTTAAAATATATATATTTATTTTTATTCTCTTAAGGATCAGACTTTAATGTTTATTTTACCCTAATTTGATTCTTGATGCTTGTAGGGGTGATGACTCTCTATGAGATCCTTAGTTATAGAGGGTCTTTGTGTGCTGGTTTTCCCTAATGCTAGTTGTAGTAGTTATATTCTTGGTGTGTGGGCAAGTTTACTATCTCCTATGGAGTTGAAATGGCAAGTATCTCTTGAAGCATATCTCATTCTCTTGTGTTATACACTTTATTCATTTATTATTTTTTGTCATATTTCATTTACTGAGTTGATGATACAGGCTTCAGGCCAATAGGGGAGGTATCCCTTGGTAAGCATTGATTCTGACTAAGGCAGGTGGGGTAGATGTAATACCCAATGTTGGTTCCAGGTCCCCCCTTAATGAGGATAGCTGAGTGAACTCTCAATTAAATGTGCTAAGGTTTTATCAGGATGAAGAGTGGGAGCTTCCTCAGCTACCTGCCAGATCAGCAGGAAAGCTATTCACCTCACAGTCTCACTCCTGTCTTAGTGTTTCAGTTATTCAGATCATACAGGTACCAATTTTTGTATATGGAAATGTTGATGTTTCAAGTAGGGAGGAATTGTGACTCTGCCACACTTGCAGGCCTGAATCTGGGGTGTGCTCATCCTGTGGGGCTGCATTCACCCTGGATTGTTCCAGAAAGGCTGTCTATAGGTGATGCCATAGTGCATTCCTGTGGGGAAAGCCCGAGCTATGTCTGCAGTGGAGTAATGGGGGAAACAAGGACCCCTTCTCCACGGCTCTTCATGATCACAGAAGCTGCCTGCCTGTTATGGTATAGGTGCAGACTTTTTATTACTGCATCCAACACTGCAATTGTGTTTCTGCTGTGAGAAACTACCCACCAGAAGAAAGATCTGGAACTTAAGGCCATCTGTTCAGATTCTTTTGTCCCATGGGGTGATACCTTGATGTGGTGTTCTCCCCCCTTTCCCTAGAGATGGGGCCTCCTAAGAACCAGACTGCAGTGATTGTAATTGCTCTTCTGGATCTAGCCACCCAGTGGGGCTACCAGGCTCTGGGCTGGTGCTGGGAAATGTCTGCAAAGAATCCTGTGATGTGATCAGCCTTCAGGTTTCCTAGTCATGGATACCAGCACCTTCTCTGATGGAGAAAGCAGGGGAGTGATGTAGACTCTGTGAGAATCCTTGGTTATAGACAGGTTTAGTCCTGGCTTTCTTGAATGCTGGTTATGCTAGCAGTGAAGTTGTCATATGGACAGACTCAGGACCTCTGGTTAGCCAGGATGTTGCAGGAAGTGGTATTAGCTGTTATTTTCTCCTTCCTGGGAGCAGGGTTATTCTGTCCTGAGTTGGGTAATGGCCTTAGTTGGTTGACCTCCAGCCAGGAGGTGGCACTTTCAGGAGATTCCTTAAGTTGGTCAGGGGAGGTATTCTGGTTTCTCAGGTGATGGGTAGGGCCATAGGCTCCCCCAGAGTTTATGCCTTTTGTGTTTGGCTACCAGGGTGGGTAGAGAAATACCATCAGGTTTGGAGCTCAGACTCTCCTTGGTCAGGGCTTGCTGCTGTCACTGTTGGGGGATGAGCCGGTAGTTCTCGGGCCAATGAGGTTATGTTGCAGAAGGGATATGGCTGTCTCTGCCATGAAGGAGAGTTCACTAGGGAAATACGGAATAAACGGTAGCAAAAGGCCTCACCCAGCCTCCACACAGTTGGCAGGGCTGATCTTGTTCCCATAGTGCCCCACTAACAGTACAAGTGCTGAGTTTACATCCAGGTTGCCTGTGCACAGAACTCAGACCTGCCCCAGGCTGTGAAGTGCCCCACTGAAAAAGCAAGCCCAGCTTTCAGGCCACACCCCTCCTCATTTGCCTGCAATGATGGGCACCCCATTCCTACATTGGTTTCTGCTGCAGTTGTCATTCACCCCCTAGATTCTGTTTGAGGGAGTTTGTTCCCACTTGAAATTATCACAGAATTTATTTGGAAGCTTCTTTCACCCTTTGTCCTCTGCTTAATTCTGCTGGCTGCCTTCCCTGAGGGCCCCTGTGAGATATAGTCAGAGATGGCTTCCATGAGTTTGAACTGCAGATTGCAAGTGCCTACAAGGTTCCTCCTACTGCTGCTTCTACTTTTGTATTTCACATGGCTCCCTAAATCTATTCCAGCTCTAGGTAAGGTTAAATCCTTCTCCTGTGATCTGAATTTTTAGATTTTCCAGTGGGGATGTGTGTTCAAAAGCAGGTTTTCTCCTTCTCACACTTTTGGAAACTCAAAGCTTATCACTTGTCCTGCAGAGTTTGCAGTGGCATGTCAGTTCTTTCAAACAATCTGTTAATTCTTTTGGTTTTCCTGATACATTCTTGCAGTAATTCTTGAAACAAAAGTTCACAGTGTGAGTATCGACACATTGTTCTGTCTCTCCAAGTGGGAGATGCTCATTGGCCCTGCCTCCTCATCTGCCATCTTCCTCTGGTCCCAGAAAGAAGATAACATAAATTTCTTAAAATGAGACAACAATGACGTTTGCCACATTAATGAACTCCTTCTTTCATAAAAAATTTCTCCATAGCATGCAGTGCTATTTGATACATCATCCCCACAACAGCTTCTTTCAAAGTTTTAGTTGATCATCTCAAACCTTGCCACTGTTTTATCAACTATATTTCTGTAACAATATTCTAAATTATATGTTGTCATTTAAACAAAGTTCACAGCATCTTCACCAGCAGTGGACTTTATCCACAAAAATAAATTTATTTGTTTATCCATAAAAAGCAAGTCTTCATCCATCCAAGTTTTATCATGAGACTGCAGTAATTTATTCCCATCTTTAAGTTCCACTTCTCATTTTATTACTCTTGCTGTTCCCACCATGTTTATGTTACTGTCTCCATGGAAGTGCTGAATCTCTTGAAGTCATGCATAAAGGTTGGAATTACCTTCTTCCAAGCTTCTGCTAATGTTGACATTTTGACCTTTCATGAATCATAAATGTTCTTAATTGGCATCTTGAATGGTGATTTTCTTTCCAGAAGGGTTTTAATTGCCCAGATCCATCAGAGGAATTATTACCTATGGCAGATATAGCCTTGTGAAATGCTTTTTGTTGTTTGTTTTGTTTTTGAGATGGAGTCTTGCTGTGTTGCCCAGGCTGAAGGGCTTTGACACAGTCTTGGCTAAACGCAACCTCCACCTCCTGGGTTCAAACGATTCTCCTACCTCAGCCTCCTGAGTAGCTGGAATTACAGATACATGCCACCATGCCTGACTATGAAATGCTTTTCTTAAATAAGTCTTGAAAGTCAAAAATATTCATTGATCTAGGGCTTCAGAATGGATATTGTCTTAAGAGGTGTGAAAAGTACATTAATCTCCTTGCAAATTTTCATCAGAGTTCTAGGTTGACTAAGTGAATTTTCAGTGAAAAGTAGTATTTTGAATGAAATTTTTATTTCTGAGCAGTAGGTCTCAACAATGGGCTTAACATATTAAGCAAACCATGCTGTAAACAGATGTTCCGTCATCCAGGTTTTGCCACTCCATTTATAGAGGACAGAGTAGAATTAGCATAATTTAAAAATACCCTAGGATTTTTCAGAAGCGTAGATGACCATTGACCTCAACTTAAAATCACCAGCTGCATTAGCCACTAACAAGAGAGTCAGCTTGTCTATTAAAGCTTTAATGCTAGGCATTGTCTTCTTTTCTCCAGCTATGAAAATCCTAGATGGCATCACCTTCCAACAGAAGGCTGTGTTTTTATACAATGAAAATCTGGTGTTTAGTATAGCCACCTTCTTCAACGATCCTAGCTAGATCTTCTGGATAACTTGCTGCAGCTTCTACATCAGCATTTGCTGCTTCACCTTGCATTTTTGTGTTATGAAGATGGCTTATTTCCTTCAACCTCATCAACCAACCTCTACTAGCTTCAAGTTTTCATTCTGTAGCATCCTCATCTCTCTCAGTTTTCATAGAATTGAAGAGTGTTACGGCCTTGCCTGGATTGGGCTTTTGCCTAAGTGAATTTTGTAGCTGGTTTGTCTTTTGACTCAGACAACTGAAATTCTATCCGTATCAGTATGTAATAAGGCTGTTTCACTTTCTTATCATTCAGGTTTTTGCTGGAGTAACACTTCTAATTTTCTTCAATAACTTTTTCATGGCATTTACAACTTGGCTCATTATTTAGTTCAAGATGCATAGCTTTCAAACTATTTTGAGTTTTGAAGTGCCTTCTTTATTAAGTTTAATCAGTTTCCAGCTTTTGATTTAAAGTGAGAGATATGCAACTCTTTATTTGACATGAATACTTATATGTCATTGTAGGGTTACTAACTGGCCTAATTTAAATATTGTTGTGTCTCAGGGTATAGATAGGCCTGACAAGAGAGAAAAAGATGGGGAAATGTTGGTAGGTGGAACAGTCAGAACACATACATTTATGTATTAAGTTTGCTGTCATATGTGAGTGTGGTTTATGGTGCCACAAATCAATTACAATAGTAGCATCAGAAACCATAGATGACCATAACAGATATAATACTGAAAATTTTTGAAATATGAGAATTTCCAAAATGTAACACAGAGACACAAAGTGAGCAAGTGATGTTGGAAAATTATTACCAATAGACTTTCTTGATACAGGATTGTCATAAATCTTAAGTGTTAATAAACACAATATCTGTGAAATGCAATAAAGCAAATAACAATAAAACAAGGTAGCCCTGTTGCAATCATGTATTGTTTAGAACAGTGGATATGTTTCTGAGAAATGCATTCTTAGGCAATTTCATCATTGAACAAATATCTTAGAATGTATGTACACAAACCTAGATATTATAGCTCACTACACACCTAAGCTATAGGGTATAGTTTATTCCTTCTAGGATACATACCTGTATGATACATAACTGAGTACTGCAGGCAATTATAACACAAATAATATGTATGTGTGCATCTAAACATATCTAAGCATAGAGAAGGTAGAGTAAAAATATAGTATACAAGATTAAATTGTATACATCTGTATAGGGCTCTTACCATGAATGGAACATGCAGGACTAGAAGTTGCTCTGGGTGAGTCAATGAGTGAGTGGTAAGTGAATGTAAAGGCCAAAGACTGAATTCTACTGCAGATTTTATAGACACTGAACACTTAGGTTGTGCTAAATTCATTAAAAATATTGTGTTTTTCTTGAAAAATAAATTAATCTTCAGTTACTATAATTTTTTTACATTATAAAATTTTTATTTTTTTCAGCTCCTTGACTGATTAAAACTAATACTTAGCTTAAAACACAAACATATCTCATAGCTGTAAAAAATATTTTGTTTATATGCTTATTTACAAGATTTTATATAATTTTTAACGTTTTCATTTTTTGAACTTTCTTTTATAAACTAAGATACAAATACATACTTGATCCTAGGCCTATACAGAGCCAGAATCATAAATATCACTGTCTTCTGCCTCTACATCTTTTCCCATGAGAAGATTTTGAGGGGCAATTACTTGCATGAAGCTGTCATCTCCTACAATAAGAATGTCTTCTTCTGAAATACCTCCTGAAGGACCTGCCTGAGGCTGTTTTACAGGTAATGTCTTTTATAAGTTACTCTTTCACAATAGTACACTCTAAATAATAATGAAAAGTGCAGTACAGTAAACAACAGGCGATAGGAATTTGCAGTTCCATTATAATCTTATAAAATCACCGTCACATAGGTAGTCCATCACTGACTGATATTATGTGGTGCATGACTGTGAATCTTTTATTCTGACCAAATTAATCTATTTTGTAGTCAGTCAAGAAAAATTTCTCATTTGTCACCACTAAAACTTTGTATAAGCTAAGTCTCCCCTAACCAGATCTGGTTCTATCTCTCTCTCCTTCTAATACTTTTATTACTTCTTAGGGGTTATTGAGATATTATTATTTTTCTTAACTTTATTTATTCCCTAAGATGGTTCTTGACTACTTAACAGAAAGTGAACTACTTTGTATTTTCCATAATGCTTAGAATGCTGATATATGCATACAGGTTGCATGCAGGTGATTTTTGAAGCTATAAACTCAACGGACTACTGTGAATGGTTACTGTTCTTTCAACTCCCTACTACAGCCAATTTATCTCACTTATTTATTCTGTTACTAATAGAATCTCCCTTGTGTTATCATGAACCATGTAATAAGTTTCTTCATGAGAGAATAGTTAGAATTAACATTACAGACTCTGCTGTTTTTAATTTCATAAGTGTTAGAATTTTTCTGCTGATTGATAAAAACTCTGAACATTAACATCAGGAATTTGAGCTAATTTCATTAGAAAAATAGATGTCATTCTATTTTAAAGATCTGAGGAATGGTCCAATAAAATGATGCTTCAAGATCAACATGTCATGTGGAAAAGGGAAAGATGGGAGTAAATGAGCCCAGCTAGGTGTCTACTACAATACCCATCAGCAATCTCATTACTGGATATATACCCAAAAGAATAGAGATCATTATACCAAAAATACACACTCACTCTTATGTTCATCACTGTACTATTCACAATAGAAAACACATGGAATAAATCTATGTGCCTAGCAATACTGGATTGGATAAAGGAGCGTGGCCCATGTACGCTATGGAATACTATGCATCCATAAAAACATGAGATCGTGTGTGTGTGTGTGTGTGTATATATATATATAAAAGGTTTTGGGGTACATGTGAAGAACATGCAAGATTGTTGCATAGGTACACACATGGCAATGTGATTTGCTGCCTTCCTCCCCATCACCTATATCTGGCATTTCTCCCCATGTTATCCCCTCCCCCAACTCCCTACCCCCCTGCTGTCCCTCCCCTAGTTCCCACCCACAGACTCCAGTGTGTGATGCTCCCCTCCCTGTGTTCACGTGTTCTCATTGTTCAACACCTGCCTATGAGTGAGAACATGCGATGTTTGATTTTCTGTTCTTGTGTCAGTTTGCTGAGAATGGTGGTTTCCAGGTTCATCCATGTCCCTGCAAAGGACACGAACTCATTGTTTTTGATGGCTGCATAGTATTCCATGGTGTATATGTGCCACATTTTCTTTGTCCAGTTTATCATCGATGGGCATTTGGGTTGGTTCCAAGTCTTTGCTATTGTAAACAGTGCTGCAATGAACATTCGTGTGCATGTGTCCTTATAGTAGAACGATTTATAATCCTTTGGATATATACCCAGTAATGAGATTGCTAGGTCAAATGGAATTTCTATTTCTAGGTCCTTGAAGAATGGCCACACTGTCTTCCACAATGGTTGAACTAATTTAATCCCACCAACAGTGTAAAAGTGTTCCTATTTCTCCACATCCTCTCCAGCATCTTTTGTCTCCAGATTTTTTAATGATCGCTATTCTAACTCACATGAGATGGTATCTCAATGTGGTTTTGATTTGCATTTCTCTAATGACCAGTGATGATGAGCATTTTTTCATACGTTTGTTGGCCTCATATATGTCTTCTTTTGTAAAATGTCTGTTCATATCCTTCGCCCATTTTTTGAATGGGCTTATTTTTGTCTTGTAAATCTGTTTTAGTTCTTTGTAGATTCTGGGTATTAGCCCTTTGTCAGATGGGTACATTGCAAACATTTTTTCCCATTCTGTTGGTGCTGATTCACTCTAATGACTGTTTCTTTTGCTGTGCAGAAGCTCTGGAGTTTAATTAGGTCCCATTTGTCTATTTTGGCTTTTGTTGCCAATGCTTTTGGTGTTTTGGTCATGAAGTCCTTGCCTATGCCTATGTCCTGAATGGTTCTGCCTAGATTTTCTTCTAGGGTTTTTATGGTGTTAGGTCTTATGTTTAAGTCTTTAATCCATCTGGAGTTAATTTTAGTGTAAGGTGTCAGGAAGGGGTCCAGTTTCTGCTTTCTGCACATGGCTAGTCAGTTTTCCCAACACCATTTATTAAACAGGGGAATCCTTTCCCCCATTGCTTGTTTTTGTCATGTTTGTCAAAGACCGGATGGTTGTAGATGTGTTGTGTTGCTTCCGAGGCCTCTGTTCTGTTCCATTGGTCTATATCTCTGTTTTGGTACCAGTACCATGCTGTTTTGATTACTGTAACCTTATAGTATAGTTTGAAGTCAGGTAGTGTGATGCCTCCACTTTTGTTCTTTTTGCTTAGAGTTGACTTGGCTATGTGGGATCCCTTTGGTTCCATATGAATTTTAAGGTGGTTTTTTCCAGTTCTGTGAAGAAGGTCATTGGTAGCTTGATGGGGATAGTGTTTAATATGTAAATTACTTTGGGCAGTATGGCCATTGTCATGATATTGATTCTTCCTAACCATGAGCATGGAATGTTTCTCTATCTGTCCTCTCTTATTACCTTAAACAGTGGTTTATAGTACTCCTTGAAGAGATCCTTAACATTCTTTGTTAGTTGTATTCCTAGGTATTTTATTTTCTTTGTAGTAATTGTGAATGGCAGTTTGTTCTTGATTAGCTCTCTTTAAGTCTGTTATTAGTGTATAGGAATGCTTGTGATTTTTGCACATTGATTTTGTATCCTGAGACTTTGCTAAAGTTGCTTATCAGTTTCAGGAGATTTGGGGCTGAGACGATGGGGTCTTCTAGATATACAATCATGTCGTCTGCAAATAGAGACAATTTGACTTCCTCCTTTCCTAATTGAATACTGTTTACCCAGTCTTGGGTATTTCTTTATAGCAGTGTGAGAACTGATTAATACACTCAGCTTCACATTCACCCAAGACCTTACCATTATCAACAACTGTAATGCCTCCATAATCTTGACTTTATACTTCCCAGTCTCTGATTATTAAATCTGGTTTTTCTAGCTCACTCATCTAGATATTCCAGTTCCAATAATTATACTACTCTACCCAGATTTACAATGTGTTCATACTACCAACTTTTCACTCTTTCTCATCATCTTTTGTTCTCAATTTTCCTCTTCCTAGGGTAAATTTAATGGTCAATTACAATATTCACTTCTTTGAGTACACTTAGCTTCTTTTCCCTCTTTCATTTTGTTCTCTCTTTTCTTTTTTATTAATCTGGCTAGTGGTCTGTCTATTTTGTTGATCTTTTCAAAAAACCAGCTCCTGGATTTATTGATATTTTGAAGGGTTTTTTGTGTCTCTATCTCCTTCAGTTCTGTTCTGATCTTAATTATTTCTTGTCTTCTGCTAGGTTTTGAGTTTTTGGTCTTGCTCCTTCTTTGCAGCAACATGAATGGAGCTGAAGGCCATAGTCCTAAATAAATTAACACAGGAACAGAAAACTGAATAACCACAGTTTCTGTTGTTCCCATATTTATGTCCATGTTTATTTAGTGTTTAGCTCTCAATAATAAGTGGGAGCTAAACTGCTAGACTACTATAGGGAGGGGGGGAAGAAAGTGGGAGTGAGTTGAAGAAATAGCTACTGGGTACTATGCTCACAAATGGAGTCCAACATACCTATGTAACAATTCTATACATGTGCCCCTGTATCTAAAATAAAAGCTAAAATTAAAAATAAAAGATATAACAGAATCCCTAGGGCACAGGTAAGCAGTGTTAAGAGGAAAGTTTATAGCATTAAATGCCCATTTCAAAAAGTTATAAAGATTTCAAATTAACTAGCTAAAACAACTGGGAAAAAAACCCAAAAAACCAAAAAAACCAAAGCTGGAAGAAGAGAGGAAATAACCAAAATCTGAGCTGAACTGAAGGAAATTGAGAGATGAGACCTATACATTAAAAAAAAATCAAAGGAACAAGAAGTTGTTTCTTTGAAAGAATAAATAAAATTTATAGATCACTATCTAGTGAAGAGAGAACTAATAGAGAACTAAAATAAAGACAATCAGAAAAGACAAATATGACATTACTACAGACTCAACAGAAATACAAAAAAATTCTGAGACTATTACAAGCAATTGTGTGAACACAAACTATAAAATCTACATAAAATGAATGAATTCCTGGAAACATACATCCTCTCAAGATTGAAACAGGAAGAAAGTGAAACCCTGATTAGACCAATAATGAGTTCGAAAATTGAATCAGTTACAAAAAGCCTAACAACCAAAAAAAGCCCTGGACCAGATAGATTCACAGCATAATTCTGTAAGATGTACAAAGAACAGCTGATACTATTCCTATTGAAACTATTCCCCCTCCTCCAAAAAAAAAAAAAAAAAATACAGAGGAATGACTCCTTCCTAAATTATTCTATGAGACCAACTTTATTCAGATACATAAACCTGGAGGAAACACATACAAAAATGAGCACTTCAGGTCAATATCCTTGATGAATATAGATGCAAAACGTCTCAACAAAAATATTACCTCACCGAATCCAGTAGTACGTCAAAAAGCTAAACCAACTTGATTAAGTAGGCTTTATTCCTGGAATACAAGGTTGTGTCAACATATGCAAATTATAAATTTAATTCATCACATAAAAAAGAATGAAAAAAATCTACATGATCTCAATACCTGCAGAAAAGGGTTTTAAGAAAATTCAACATCATTTTATGTTAAAAGGCTCTTCTATCTTCTGATGTTTGCAGGCAATTCTTGTATTGTTTGACTTGTAGCAGCATCACTCTTGTCTCTACCTCTGTATTTAAATGATCATGTATTCCATATGTGTGTCTCTTTCTTCTTATAAGGACCTCAGTCATTTTGTATTAAGGCCCCATCTTACTCTAGTATTACCTCACCTTTACTTAAAAAATTACATCTGTAACGACCCTATTTTCAAACAAGGTCACATACTGAGGTGCTGGGGATAAGGACCAAAACATGTCTTTTGTGGAGATACAATTCAACCCATAATATCCACTTTCTCTTATCCACTGAATTATTTTGCTTTTTACTTCTCCAGCACTACTTCTAATTCACAGCAATTTTAATATTCTTGTAGATAATCTTTCCAGTCTTCTGCTCTCTTTGTGCCTTGAAATATTTTTCAGTTAACTTATACTTTGTTTTACCTCAGTGATAGGGTTAGGCTTTGTGTCCACACGCAAATCTCATCTTGAATTGTAATCCCCAGATGTTAAGAGAGAGACCTGTTGAGAGGTGATTGAAACATGTGTGCAGTTTCCCCCATGCTGTTCTTGGGATAATGAGTGAGTTACCATGAGATCTGATGGTTTTATAAGTGTCTGGCAAGTCTCCTCCTTTGTGCACTCTGCTCTCTCCTGATGCCATGTGAAGAAGGTCCTTGCTTCCCCTTTGCCTTCCTCCATTATTGTAAGTTTCCTGAAGCCTCACCAGCCATGTTTAATTGTGAGTCAATTAAACTTCCTTCCTTTATAAATTACCCAGTCTTGGGTATTTCTTTATAGCAGTGTGAGAACTGATTAATACACTCAGCTTCACATTCACCCAAGACTTTACCATTATCAACAACTGTAATGCCTCCATAATCTTGACTTTATACTTCTCAGTCTCTGATTATTAAATCTGGTTTTTCTAGCTCACTCATCTAGATATTCCAGTTCCAATAATTATACTACTCTACCCAGATTTACAATGTATTCATACTACCAACTTTTCACTGTTTCTCATCATCTTTTGTTCTCAATTTTCCTCTTCCTAGGGTAAATTTAATGGTCAATCACAATATTCACTTATTTGAGTACACTTAGCTTCTTTGCCCTCTTTCATTTTGTTCAACTCACTTCACAAAACCACAATCCTGGTTAAATCTATCTGCCTGAACTCATGAATTCACATTTATCTGAAGAAAAAGAAACAAAAACACACTTACAGATCCGTTTTAAATTCATAACCATGAATTCAGTTGGGTTCTTAAGATTTCTTAGTAATTATACGTTTTCCTAATCTACTCACTCTTGTACAATTGAGACGACTATTTCACACATTCTCTGCAACAATTTCTCTCCATTTTCACTCTCAGCTAATATCCTTGGTTTATAATACATGGTGAAAACAAAAAATCATGAGAGGAAATATCCCCACTCTCATCACAAGTATCAGATTAACTGCATCTAAATTAATTCACTCTGTTTTCCTACTTCTACTGTGGATGGATTGTGCATGTCCATAACAAATGCCAACAACTGTTGCATGCTCGCTTAATCCCAGCCACTCTTGTTTATTTAAGGTCATCACTCCCACAATTTCCTCTCTCCATTCTGCATCACATACATTTTCATTTTGTATCAGATTATTTGTATCAACACTCAAACATGTTCTATTTTCTATCATAAAAAATAATCACCCCCACGTAATGCCACACTTATCCAGCTACCAGAATTTGCTTTCTACTAAAGCAAAATTCCTTAGCAGAAATGTCTACACAGACTGTCTTCTCCTCCTTCTTCCATTTTTTTTTTTTCCGTAAATACACTCTACTCAGGATTTCATTTCCACGTTTGCATTTAAAACCCTTGTCAAGTTCACCAATGACATGCATGTTCCTAAATGAAATGGTTAATTTTCAGTTCTCATCTTATTTGACATATTAAGTATTTGACACTGGTGGTCATTTCCATTAACTTGAAATACTTATTTTTTTTCCATTTTATTTCCAAAACAACGTTATTCTCTGTTAATTTTTATTCTGATGTCTGACTTTTTGGCATAATCACTTTTGAGATTTCCTCCTCAATTTTCTGCCTTAAAAATTAGAGTTACCTAGAACTTAATAATGTTCTTTATCTACCCACCCTCATTGTCTAGATGATGTTGACCTATGTTGTGGCTTTAAATTACGTCTATATGCCAATGGAACCAAAATTTATTATCTCCAGTATAAACTTCTACCCTGATTTCAAGATTCATACATCCCATTATCTTCTCATTATTTCCTCTTGGATCTCTAGGCATCTCAATATATTAACATACCCCCCCCCCCCCAATATCCTGATTTCTCCTTTCCAAAAGTTGCTCCTCTATTATTTATCATTTAAGTAAGTGACAATCCAAAATCTTAGAGTTATTATTGACTCACCTCTTTCTCTTATATCTCATCCATTTCATCAGGAAAACCCAGCTAGCCTCACATTTAAATGTCTTTAGAATCAGAATCTGACTACTTCCTATCACCTTCTGCCTGTCCTAGCCAAAGCTCCCATTGTATTTTACCTGAATTATTACATTAACCTACCAAGTGTTTCTCCTATTGTGTTTTAGTTTTTTCATCTTATTGTGTTCTAGGTCACTCCTCTTAATATCCCAGTTTCAATAATTACTACTACAATCTGTTGATACTACCAACTTTTCACTATTTCTCACCATCTTTTGTGGGTTTGTGCAAAACTGGAGATATCACATTACAGTATTAGAGCCAGATATTATCGGTAATTTCTAGTTAATAGAAATAGTGAAGAGGTTATCTATGTGGAACTCAAATTATGTGGCTCCCATGTCCACTTAGCTCCACTTTTCTCCTGGATTCTGTTATTGACTAGTGAAGATTCCCCAGATCCTACCACTGTCATCTCATCTCCTAATAATTTTGATTATTGAAGTGAGGGCTAAACTCCCGTCTCATAACATTTGTTGTGACTTCCTAGTATACCAGTCTGATATAATCTAACCCTTGGAGTCACTCATTGGCTCTTCCTGGCACTTCTGAGCTTAGATGTAGCTGCTAAACTAAAATGGGTATATGGAATCTGGCACCTCCAGTAGCTGGAAGGGCAGTGAGTCAAAACACAGAAAAGTAAAAAAATTCTCTATAGTTTTGTTTTTTCCTACAGATAAACATTTAATGCATGATGATTTACCATGGCATTTTCATTTTCATGCTTGATTTATACTCCATGTAATCAAGCAACAAGCTATGTTTCCTCATTAAGCCATTGGTAACTTTTTCACACTCATTTTCTTTTGTGTCATCTCACTTTTCCTTACTCCTGATGCCCTGAATTTGCATGGCTAACCACCTCATCCCAACCCCCACCTCAATAAAGCTTTAGTACACAGGCTTTGTTTTTAATGAATTTGATCTAAGACATCAAAATTGCTGAATATTTTTCCAAATGGTGGAATCATAGTATATGGGTATATTCTCTAACATCTAGCAAAATCAACATTGAGCATTTTATTTTC
The DNA here is from genome assembly GCA_036589455.1 of Ateles fusciceps. Lineage (NCBI taxonomy): Eukaryota > Metazoa > Chordata > Mammalia > Primates > Atelidae > Ateles > Ateles fusciceps. The sequence continues at coordinate 117,429 of JAZHEH010001155.1, read as the reverse complement.
TATATGGCTTACATTCTCCTCTGGCATTTACTTTGTAAAGTAGATGTGGATTAAATTTATCTATTTTCATGTCCATAGGGGAAGAAAACCATAGACTACTTAATAATTTATGATGGAAAAACTTTAGGTTACATAGTGTGGTGTCAAGTTCAATGTAGGGGGAAATGCTCAGGATTGCAACTTTTTAAATCTGTCTCCAAAAATTAAGGCATTTCTCCAGGTTTAAAAATTATGAGTTGTTTTGTAAAAATAAAGGAGATTATGTTCTTATAACAACTTAAAGATGCTACTTCGTTTACTAAAGAAAAGAAAACATACCTGTTAAAATCTTGTACCTGTATTATTCATATAGTTGTTTATCATGTCAAGGAGCTTATCGGCAGAGACTATGGGGCTTTCTAGATATAGAACAGTAACATCTGAAAACAGGGATAATTTGACTTCCTCTCCTATTTGGTTGTCTTTATATCTTTCTTTTGCCTGATTGCCCTGTCCAGGACTTGCAATACTATGTTCCATAGGAGTAGCAAGAGAGAGGATCGTTGTCTTGTCCCAGTTTTCAAGAAGAATGCTTCTAGGATTTGCCTATTCAGGATAATGTTAGCTCTGGGTTTGCCATATATGTATCTTATTATTTTAAGGTATGAAACTTCAATATCTAGTTTGTTGAGAGTTTTTAACATGAAAAAATTTTGAATTTTATCAAAAGTTTTTTCTGCAAGTATTGAGATTATCATGTGGTTTTTGTTTTTAGTTCTGTTTATAAGATGGATCACATTTTTAAAAAATTATTTATTTTTATTGCATTTTAGGCTTTGGGATACATGTAAAGAACATGCAAGATTGTTGCATAGGTACACACATGGCAGTGTGATTTGCTGCCTTCCTCCCCCATCACCTATATCTGGCATTTCTCCCCCACGCTATCTCTCCCCCAACTCCCCACCCCTCACTGTCCCTCCCCTATTTCCCCCCCTACAGACCCCAGTGTGTGATGCTCCCCTCCCTGTGTCCATGTGTTCTAATTGTTCAACGGTCACCTATGAGTGAGAACATGCGGTGTTTGATTTTCTGTTCTTGTGTCAGTTTGCTGAGAATGGTGGTTTCCAGGTTCATCCATGTCCCTGCAAAGGACACGAGCTCATCATTTTTGATGGCTGCATAATATTCCATGGTGTATATGTGCCATATTTTCCCTGTCCAGTCTATCATCGATGGGCATTTGGGTTGGTTCCAGGTTTTTGCTATTGTAAACAGATGAATCACATTTATGGATTTGCATGTGTTGAACCAATCTCAGTAATAAAGCCTACTTGATTGTGGTGGACTAGCTTTTTGGTGTGCTGCTGGATTCAGTTTGCTAGTATTTTGTTGAGAATTTTTGCATCTGTGTTCATCAAGAATATTTGCCTAAAGTTTTCTTTTTATGTTCAGTTTCTGCCAGGTTTTGTTATCAGCATGATGCTGGCCTCATGGAATGAGGTAGAAAAGAGTTTCTTTTCCTAAATTTTTTTAGGAATATTTTTAGTAGGAGTGATACTAGCTGTTCTTTGTACATTTGTGAGAAATTGGCTGTGAATCCATTTGGTCCTTTTTGTTTATTGGTAGGTTATTTATTACTGATTCAATTTTGGAGCTCATTATTGGTCTGTTCAGGGAATCTGTTTCTTCCTGAGTGAGTCTCAAGAGAGCGTATGTGTCCAAAAATCTGTCCTTCTCTTCTAGGTTTTGTAGTTTGTATACATAGAGGTGTTCATAGTATTCTCTGATGGTTATTTGTATAATATTTCTATGAAGTAATTGGTAACATTCCCTTGGTCATTTCTAATTCTGTTTATTTGAATCTTCTGTCTTTTCTTGTTAATAGTCTAGCTAATGACTATCTTACTCTTTTTTCCTAAAAAATCTACTTACTCCTGGCTTTGTTGATATTTTTGTTGGTTTATCATGTCTCAATTTTCTTCAGTTCAGCGCTGAATCTGCTTATTTATTGTCTTCTGCTACTTTGGAGTTTGTTTCCTGTTGCTTCTCTAGTTCTGAGTCATGATGTTCGCTTGAGATCTTTTTAATGTTTTTATGTGGGGATTTAGTGCTATAAATTTTCCTCTTAACACTAACTTAGCTGTGTCACAGAGATTCAGGTTTGTTTTATCGTTGTTCTGATTAGTTTTAAATAAATTCTTGATTTCTGCCTTAATTTCATTATTTACCCAAAAGTCATTCAGAAAAAGGTTTTTTTAAAAAATTTTATTTCCATGTAATTGCATGATTTCAAGTGATTTTTTTAGTCTTGATTTCTATTTTTATTGTGCTGCTGTTCAAGAGTATACTTGGTATGATTTTAGTTCTTTTGTATTTGCTGAAGATTGTTTTATGTCTGATTATATGGTTAATTTTAGAGTATGTGTCATGTGGTGGCAAGAAGAATGTACATTCTATTGCTTTTTAACTACAGAGTTCTGTAGATGTCTTTCAGATCCATTTGATCCCGTGCTGAGTTAAGGTCCTGAATATCTATGATGATTAATATTAAACCTCAACTTGATTGTATTGATAGATACAAACTATTGTTTCTGGGTGTGTCTGTGAAAGTGTTGCCAAAGAGATTAACATTTGAGTCAGTGGACTGGGAGAGGAAAACCACCCTCAATCTGGGTGGGCATCATCCAATAGGCTGCCAGCATGGCTAGAAAGAAGGCAGAAGAAGGTGGAATAAGCTAGATTACTAAGTCTTCCAGTTTTTATCTTTCCCCTGTGCTGGATGCTTCCAGAACTCAAACATCAGACCCCAGGTTCTTCGGTTTTTGGAGTTGGACTTTCACCAGTGGTTTCCCAGGGGTTCTTGAGCCTTTGGCCACAGACTGAAAGCTGCACTGTTGGTTTTCCTGCTTTTGAGTCTTTCAAACTTGGACTAAGGCACTACTGGCTTTTTGCTCCTCAGCTTGCAGACGGCCTATGGTGAGACTTCACCTGTGATTGTGTGAGTCAAGTCTCCTTAATAAATTCCCTTTTCCATATGCACATATCCTATTAGTTCTATCCCTCTGGAGAACCCTGACTAATACAATATCTTTGTTAATTTTCTGCCCTGATTATCTGTCTAATACTGTCAGTGGAAAGTTGAAGACTCTCACAGTTATTTTACAGAAGTCTAAATCTCTTTTTATATCTCTAAGAATTTGTGTTATTAATCTGGGTGCTCCTATGTTGGTTACATATATGTTTTGGATAGTTAGGTCTTCTTGTTGTATTGAACCCTATAGTATGTAATGCCTTCTTTGTCTTTTTTTCTATCTTTTTTGGTTCAAAGTCTGTTTTGTCTGAAATTAGAATTGCAACTGCTGCTTTTTTTCCGTTTTTCATTTGCTTCATAGATTTTCCTCCATCCCTTTATTTTGACACTATGGGTTTCATTGAATGTGAAATGGATCTTTTAAAGACAGCATACCTTTCAATCTTGCATTTTATTCAGCTTGCAACTCTATGCCTTTAAAATGGGGCATTTAGCCTATCAACACTCAAGGTTACTATTGATATGTGTGGATTTAATTCTGTCATGATGATGTTAGCTGGTTATTGTGCAGGCTTGTCTTTATGGTTGCTCTATGATATCACTGGTTGTGATGGTTAACTGTGTATGAACTTGATTGGATTGCAGGTTGTAAAGTGTTGTTCCTGGGTGTGTCTGTGAGGTTGATGCCAAAGGAGATTAACATTTGAGTCAGTGGACTGGGAAAGGCAGACCCACCCTTAATCTGGGTGGTCCTAATCTAATCAGCTGCCAGCAGGGCCAGAATAAAAAGTAGGCAGAAGAACATGACAAGACTAGAATGACTTACCCTCCCAGCCTATATCTTTCTCCTATGCTGCATGCTTCTTGTCCTCGAACATCACACTTCAAATTCTTTAGCTTTGGAACATGGACTGGCTTCCTTGCTCCTCAGCTTGCAGATGATCCATTGTGGGACATTGTAAATGTGTGAGTTAATACTCATTAATAAACTCCCCCTTTGTATATACATCTATTGTATTGGTTCTGTCCCTCAGAGAACCCTGACTAATACAGATATTGGTACCAGGAGTGGTTCTAGAGGAACAGAATATTGAGGATGGAGTTCTTCATTGGTTTTGGAGTTTCTGGAGTTGGCTGCTTAATGTGATTAGACCTCAAAATGCTAAGCATAGAGAATACTGATCGTCCTTGGCATGAACTATTTAGAGATTTCTGCAAAGTAAATGCATTAGACACTCCTAATTCACTGCTTGTGAGAGACAAGGAGTTTAAAGACTCTATACACATTAGCACTGACTATATGTGGAGAACCAAAGAACATAATAAAGTTGGTTGATCGTTCCTTAGTTCACTGGACTAAGTAATGAAGAGAAAAGGATAAACTAGGGATTCTAACTCCCATCTTCAAAAGTAGATACTGAGCCTTAAAGCTAAGATTGCCCTGAGTGAGAGTCTTATCTCCTATAGAGTAAAAGCTGAAATTGTGGAAAATACAATACAGGTTTTTATAATGCAGTGGCTGAGACTACAACAAAATGTGTATGCACAGCCTCGCCAGGTGTCTACTGTGAATGTGAGGACATTGATTTGTAAAGAATAGGAGCCTGCAACTTGGAAAGGGGGATGTGTGGGAGTATCCTAATGAAGCTGAGAACACTGAGCTTGTAAATGCTGGTGAACCTTTTTTTTTTGCAGAAGAAACAGCTTCCCCATCCCCAGTAGTGGCAGTATCCCCCTCCAGACCCATGTTGCCATCAGCCTTTCCACCTTTGTCTGGGGGAGATAAACCCTGTACTGACCGAGGCATCTGTGATGGCCTTTCCTGAGGCAATTGCCATGAAAGATAATGTTGATTCTCCTCAATACCCACCTCTAACACCCTTGTGTGCTTCTAGACCTATAATTAGACTAAAATCCCAGTGGGCCCATAGACATGAGGTTCAGAGTGTTACCCACAAGGAGGAGCACTACACTCAAAAAGAACAGCTTGAGTTTTCTAATTTGTATAAGTAGGAATCTAGATAACAGGCATGAGAATGGATATTGAGGGTGTGGGATAATGATGGAAGGAACATAGAGTTGAATCAGGCTGAATTTATTGATTTGGGCCCACAAGGTAGTGATTCTGCATTTAATGTTGCAGCTCAGGGAGCTGAAAAACATTCTAATAGTTTATTTGCTTGCTTAGCTGAATTATATATTAAAAGATAGACCACTGTGAGTGACCTGGAAATGCCTGATTTTCTCCCTTGGTTTAATGTAGAGGAAGGGAGCAAAAGGCTTGCAGAGATTGGAAGGGTGGAGTGGATTAGTCACTTTAGTCCTACTCATACCAGCTAGGAGGGTCTAGAAGATATATCCTTGAACAATATTTTGTGAAATAGATTTGTGAGGACAGTACCTGCATCTTTGAAGAGCTCTGTATGAATTGCTCTTCTCTGTATGACAGATCTAGCAGTGGGAACCAGAGTCACTTAACTACAAAATTTAAATTTGATGGGAATAATTGGATACTGAAGTAGCAGGGGGACAAGTTGGGGCATTCAACCATAAAAGGTAACGTAGGCATAGCCACCATAATGGACAACGAGTACAAAGCAGAAATCAGAATAGTTTAACTCGTATAGAGCTCTGGTATTATCTAATTAATCAGTTTACCTAAATGTAAAATTCATGAGAAGACAATTGCATTCCTACTTAATTTATATAAAACTTCCAGGTCAAGTGGACAAAAAACTAATTTAAATTATAAAAACTGAGAATCATGGCCCTTCAGTCAATTTCCAGATGAGCCAGTTTACAGACCCAGAACCCCTATAATGAAGGGGAGTCCAGGTCCCCTTGAGGAAGGAACCCACCACACTACAAAAAATTTCTGCTGTTAATCTTTCTCCTATCCTTCCCCAAGGAAACCGCTGGCCTTTTACCAGGGTAACTTTTTTGAGGGGGAAAGGAAAATAATCAGAAATTTTGGGGACTACTGGAAACTGGCTCTAAGCTGACATTGATTTTAGGAAACCCAAAAATGTCATCGTAATTCTTCAGCTAAAGTAGGGGCTAATGGAGGTCAGGTAACTAATGATGCTTTAGCTCAGGTTTCATTTACACTGGGTCCAGTGGGTCTCCAGACTCATGCTGTGGTCATTTCCCTAGTGCAGGATGCATAATCGGCATAGACATACTTAGCAAGGGGAAGAAACCCCCACACTGGCTGCCTGACTGGTAGAGTGAGAGCTATTACGGTGGAAAAGGCCAAATGGAAGCCATTAGAGCTGCCTCTACCTAAAAATAAAGCAGTAAATAAAAAAACAATATTGCATCCCTGGAGGGACTGCAGAGATTAGTGCCATAATCAAGGACTTGAAAAATGCAGGGGTGATTATTCCCACCAGATCCCATTTCAAGTCTCCCATTTGGTCTGTGGAGAAGACAATTGGATCTTGGAGAATGACAGTGGATTATTGTACACTTAACTAAGTGGTGACTCCAATTTCATCTGCTGTACAAGATGTGGTTTCATTGCTTGAGCAAATTAACACATCTCCTGGTACCTGGTATGAAGCCATTGGCCGGACTAATGCCCTGTGTCCATTCCCGTCCATAAGGCCCACCAGAAGCAATTTGTTTTCAGCTATCAAAGCCAGCAATATATCTTTACTGTCCTACCTCAGGAGTATATCAACTCTCTGGCTTTGTGTCACAATCTTGTTTGGAGAGACCTTGATTGATTTTCCCTTCCACAAGGTGTCATACTGGTTCATTACATTGATTGAATCCTCTGAGCAAGAAGTAGCAAACATAATGGACTTATTGGTGAGTCATTTGCATGCCAGAGGATGTGATATAAATTTTACTAAAATTCAGGGACCTTCTACCTCAATAAAATTTCTAGGGTTCCAGTGGTGTGGGCCTGTCATGATATTCCTTCTAAGATGAAAGATAAGTTGCTGCATTTGGTACCTTTTACAACCAAGAGGAGGCCCACATCTAGTGCCTATTTGGATTTTGGAGACAACACATTCTTCATTTCAGTGTGTGTTACTCCAGCCCATCTACTGAGTGACCTGAAAAGCTGCCAGTTTTGGGTGGGGTCCAGAACAGAAGAAGGTTCAGCAACAGGTCCAGGCTTCTGTGCAAGCTGCTCTGCTACTTGGGCCAGATGACCCAGTAGACTCAATGATGCTTGAGGTGTCAGAGGACAGATAGGATGCTGTTTGGTGCCTTTGGCAGGCCCCCATAGGTGAATCACAGCAGAGGCCTGTAAGGTTTTGGAGCAAGGCCCTGCCAACTTCTGCAGATAACTACTCTGCATTTGAGAGACGGCTCTTGGCCTGTTACTGGACTTCGGTGAAAACCAAACTTTTGACTATGAGTCAAGTCCCCATGCAACCTGAACTGCCTATTGTGACCTGGATGCTCTCTGACCCATCTAGCCATAAAGTGGGTCATGCATAGCAGCATTCCATCATTAATGGAAGTAGAATATACGTGATTAGGCTTGAGCAGGACTTTAAGGCGTAAATAAGTTATAAGAGGAAGTGGCTCACATGCCCATTATTTCCATTCCTGCCACCCTGCCTTCTCTACCCAGACCGTACCAATAGCCTCATAGAGAGTTCTCTATGATCAGTTTACAGAGTAAGAGACGTTTAGGTCCTGGTTCACAGATGGTTCTGCATGATATGCAGGCATCACTCACAAGTGCACAGCTGCAGCAGTATAGCCCCTTTTCAGGACATCCCTGAAAGAAAGTGGTGAAGGGGAATCTTCCCAGTGGGTAGAACTTCTAGCAGTGCATCTGGTTGTGCACATTGCATGGAAGGAGAAATGGCTAGATGTGCAATTATCTTCATGGGTTGTAGCCAACTGTTTGGCTGGATAGTCAGGGACTTGGAAGAATCATGATTGGAAAATTGGTGACAAAGAAATTTGGGGGAAGAGTTATGTGGATGAGACTTTTCTGGGTGGTCAAAAACTGAAGATATTTGTAGCCCATATGAGTGCTCACCAAATGCATGACCTCAGCAGAAGAGATTTTTTTTCCTTTTCTTTTTATTTTTATTATACTTTAAGTTCTGAGGTACATGTGCAGAACATGTAGTTCTGCCACATAGGTATACACTTGCCATGGTGGTTTGCTGCATCCATCATCCAGTCAACTACATTAGATATTTCTCCTAATGCTATCCCTCCCTGTCCCTCCTACATCTTGCTGTCCCTCCACTAGTCCCTCACCCCCCAACAGACCCCAGTGTGTGATGCTCCCTTCCCTGTGTCCAGATGTTCTCATTGTTCAACACCCATCCATGAGTAGAACAAGAAGAGATTTTAATAACCAAGTGGACAGAATAATCTGTTCTGTAGACACCACTCAGCCTCTTTATCCAGCCACCTCTGTAATCATCCAATGGGCTGATGAACAAAGCAGCCTTGGTGGCAGGGATGTAGGTTATGCATGAGCTGAGCAATATGGCCTTCCAGTCACCCAGGCTGACCTGGCTATGGCCACTGCTGAGTGCCCAATTTGCCAGCAACAGAGACCATCACTGAGCCCTCAACATGGCCCTGTTCCTCAGGGTGTTCAGCCAGTTACCTGGTGGCAGCTTGGTTACACTGGACGTCTTCCATCATGGAAAGGGCAAGAGGGTTTTCCTCACTGGAATAGACACTTATTCTGGACATAGTTTGCTTTTCCTGCATACAATGCTTCTGCAAAGACTACCATCTGTGGATTCGTGGAATGCTTTATCCACTGTCATGGCATTTCACACAGCATTGCCTCTGACCAAGGCACTCACTTTACATCTAAAAAAAATGTGGCAGCATGCTTACATTCATGGAATACTGGTCTTACCGTGTTCCCCCCTCATCCTGAAGCAGCTGGATTGATAAAACAATGGAATGGCCTTTTGAAGTCACAACTAAAATACAAGATAGGTTATAATTATTTGCGTGCCTGGGACTAGCGTTCTCCAGAAGGCTGTGTTTGCCCTGAATCAGCATAAAATATATGGCACTGTTTTTCCCATAACCAGGATTCATGGATCTAGGAATCAAGGGGTGAAAGTGAAAGTGGCACCACTCACCATCACCCATAGTGACCCACTAACACTTTTTTGCTTCCTGTTCCTGTGACATTATGTTCTGCTGCCTAGATATCTCAGTTTCAGAGGAAGAAATGCTGCCACCAGGAGACACAGCAATGATTCCATTAAACTGGAAATTAAGATTGCCACCTGGACACTTTGCACCTCTCCTACCTTTAAGCCAACAGGCTAAGAAGGGAGGTACAGTGTTGGCTGGGATGACTGACAGAGACTATCAAGATTCTGTCAGTCTACTACTCTGCAATGGATGTAAGAAAGATTATGCATGGAATACAGGGGATTCATTAGGGTGTCTCTTATTATTACCATGCTCTGTGATTAAGGTGAATGGGAAACTACAACAGCCCAATCCAGACAGGACTACAAATGGCCCAGATCCTTTAGGAATGAAGGTTTGGGTCACTGTGCCAGAAAAAAAAAAAAAAAAACCTGCTGAGGTTCTTCCTGAAGAAAAAGGGAATACAAAATGGGTAGTGGAAGAAAGTAGTCATCAGTACGACCTATGACCACGTGACCAGTTGCAGAAACAAGGACTGTAATTGTCATGAGTATTGTCTCCTTTTTTTGTTAAAAACGTGTTTGCACGTGTATACACTTGTACTAGAAAATGTATTTACTTCCTTGTTTTTCTTTTTATCATGTGACATAAGATTTATTGACTTCAAATCAGCATTTAAGTGTTGTTAACTTTATGTAATAGCATTTGGGTTGGGGACTAGTGCCTTTTTTGTTGTATTATGTTAGGCATAATTGTGACCTTATTATCATCTTTATTTGAAGATTACATGTAATCTTAGGAGATGTGTTTGGGTTCAAGTTGACAAGAGGTGGACTTGTGATGGTTAATACTGAGTGTCAACTGGATTGGATTGAAGGATGTAAAGGTATTGTTCCTGGATTTGTCTGTGAGGGTGTTGCCAAAGGAGATTAACATTTGAGTCAGTGGACTGGGAAAGGCAGACCCACCCTTAATCTGGATGGGCACCAACTAATCAGCTACTAGTGTGGCCAGAATAAAAAGCAGGCAGAAGAACATGAAAAGACTAGACTGGCTTAGCCTCCCAGCATACATCTTTCTCCTATGCTGCATTCTTCCTGCCCTCGAACATGGGACTCCAAGTTCCTCAGCTTTGGGGCTCAGACTAGCGTCCTTGCTCCTCAGCTTGCAGATGGCCTATTTTGGGTTCTTGTGATTGTGTAGTTAATACTTATAAATAAACTTCCCTTTATATACATCCATCCTATTAGTTCTGTCCCTTTAGCAAACCCTAATACAATGGTCTTTTTAACCAGGCCTGAGTTGGATGAAATGACAGAAGTAGAATTCAGAATATAAATAGAAATGAAGATCATTGAAATTCAGGAAAATGACACAATCCAATTCAAGGAAATTAAGAATCACAGTAAAATAATACAGGTACTGACAGATGACATAGCCAGTTAAAAAGGAAAAAAGAACTAACTCGTGATGGAGCTGAAAAACACACTACAAGAATTTCACAATGCAATTACAGGTGTTAACAGCAGAATAGACTGATCTAAGGGAAGGATCTCAGAACTTGAAGAGTGGATGTCTGAAATAAGGCAGTCAGACAAAAATAAAGAAAAAAGAATGAAAATAAATGAACAAAACCCCCAAGAAATATGGGATTATGTAAATAGACCAAATCTACAAATCATTGACATTCCTGAAACTAAAATGGAGAAAGCAAACAACTTGATAAATGTATTTCAGGATATCATCCATGAAAACTTCCCCCAACCTCACTAGAGAGGCTGACATTTAAACTCAGAAAATAGAGAGAACCTCTGCAAGATTCTACACAAGAAGATCATCCCTAAGACACATAACCATTAGATATTCAACGGTTGAAATGAAAGAATGTTAGGGGAAGCTAGGGAGAAGGGACAGGCCTCCAATAAAAGGAACGACATCAGTCTAACAGCAGACCTCTCAGCAGAAACCTTACAAGCCAGAAGAGAGTGGGAGCCTATATTCAACATGCTTATAGGAAAAAAATTTCAACCAATGATTTCATATCCAGCCAAACTAAGCTTTCTGAGTGAAGGAGAGATAAGATCCTTTTATGATATGCAAATGCTAACGATGTTTGTTACCACCGGACCCACTATGCAAGATATATTGAAAGGAGAAGTAATTATGGAAAGGAAAACAATTACCAGCCAATACAGAAACAAACTTAAGTAGTGCAGATGTTGATCCAATGGAAATGAGAAACAAAAACTTAGTATTATTGTGAGAGCAACGTTGACTTTACTGTCACTTAAAAGTTTTCAGCTTCCCCAGGGATCCAGGGACTACATTTTCAGAAACAGCAGTAGATACTACCCAAACTGGATCTTGAATAGAGGAGGGGATTCTTTTTTAAGTTTTTGGAAACTGCTTATAAAGTCACATTAAAAATATATTTGATATTTGTAGATCCATTATTCTTGAGATAAAATAAAGAAACTTATCTTTATGTTTTTCTCTTTCTTTCTTCTCTTAACTCCAGGCTTATGATAGAGATATCTATTTATTACTCAATAAGCAGGTCTAAATGGAAATTTTCTTTTGTACTAACTCTTTGATTTTCTTTAACTTGTTCTTATTTAACTTTTATTTCATTTATTTATTAAATATATTTAATTTTATTTCGGTCACAGAGGTCTGGTATACAGACTATTTCATAACCCAGGTAATAAGCTAGTACCCAATAGGTAGTTTTTCAGTCCTCAGCCTCCTACCACCCTCCAACCTCAAGTAGGCCCCAATGTCTGTTTTTCCCTTCTTTTTGTCCATATGTACTTAATGTTTAGCTCCTACTTATAAGTAAGAAAATTCAGTATTTGCTTTTCTGTTCCTGTGTTAGTTTGCTTAGAATAATGGCCTCCGGCTCCATCCATGGTGCTGCAAAAGACATGATCTCATTCTTTTTAATGGCTGCATAGTATTCCATTGTGTATATAAACTATATTGCCTTTATCCAGTCTCCCAATGATGAGTATTTAGGTTCATTCCCTGTCTTTGCTGTTGTAAATAGTGCTGTGATGAACATGCATGCATGTGTCTTTATGGTAGAAGAATTTATAATTCTTTGGGTATATACCTAATAATGGATATACTGGGTTGAATGATAATTATGTTTTAAGTTATTTGAAAATTTGAAAAATGGCCAAACTGCTTTTCAAAATGACTGAACCAATTTGCATTCCCACCAGCAGTGTGTAAGCATTCTTTTTTCTCTTCAACCTTACCAGCATCTGATATTTTTTTTTGACATTTTCATAATAGCCATGCTGATCGATGTGAGATGGCATCTCATTTTGATTGGCATTTCTCTAATAATTAGTGATGCTGAGCATTTTTTCATATGCTTGTTGGCCATGTGTATGTTTTCTTTTGAAATATGTCTGTTAATGTCCTTTGCTCACTTTTTAATGTGGTTAAAAATCCATCAAGTATGAAGCCTTAGAATAAAAATTATAACCAAGGAAAAAACCATGGAGATAATTAATATACAAAAATGTATATATTTCATTCTGATTTTATGAATTTAATAAGCACTCATGTAGTTCCTTTCTGTTTATGACACTGTGGCAAGGCAAACAATAGTCGTATAAGGATGAAAACAAAGAATTATTCTCAAAACATTTTGTTTGGTAAGAGAAAGTGAAATGTACTAATAGAAGTATTATAATAGATATAAATGTAGTTATCAATTAGCATGGTGAAATATCAAAAAACGGATTCATTTTTAGAAAACTAAAAACATGCTCTTGTTTTATTGTATGTTAGTAACTGTTCTGTAGACTAAACATGAATTATCTTATTTGCTTCTCATCACAATTTTATGAGGAAATACTGCCCATTGTCCCCATTTTACATACAAGAAGACCAAACCACAGTGTGGCTATTTAAACTTACTCTAGTCTGACTCTGAAGGTTGAATGTTTAATCATTATGTAAGAGTTCAGCATTAAAACTAATGGTAAATTTTTCATTTTTGTGGTCTGAGAATGTTCTGTAATAAATAGAAAATCATTGCCAAGGGCCAATGTCTAAGAGCTGTTTCTCTATATTCTCTTCTAGGAGTTTTATAGTCTCTGGTATTATGTTTATGTCATTTTAGTAAATTTTTGTGTATGTTACAAGTGTCCAATTTCATTCTTTGGAGTTTGGAAATCCATTTTTCCCAGCACCGTCTATTGAAGAGATGATTCTTTCCTCATTGAGTCCTCTTGGTGCCTTTTTCAAAAATTAGTTGACTGTATATATTTTATTTCCAGGTTCTCTATTCTATTCCACTTAGTCTGTGTCTGTTGTCATGCAAGTACTACACTGTTTTGGTTACTATAGCTTTGCAACATTATACTAAATTAGGAATTGTGATACTCTCATTTTCTTTTCTTTTTCTTTTTTTTTTTTTGCTTTCTTGGAATTGTCTAGCATATTTGGAGTTGTTCACCATTCAAAACAAATTTTAGAAATTTTATTTTTTCTGTAAATAATATAATATGGTTTGAATCTGTGTTTCAACCCAAATCCCATGTAGAATTGTAATCCCCAATGTTGGATATAGGGCCTAGTGGAAGGTAATTGGGTCATGAGGGCAAAGTTTTCATGAATGGGTTAGCTTCAGCCCCTCGGTGCTATTCTCATAACAGTGAGTTAGTGAGTTATCATGAGATCTGATTGTTTAAAAGTGTGTAGCACCATGCCCATCTCTCTATCTTCCTCCTACTCTGGCCATGTAAGATGTGCCTGCTTCCCCTTCACCTGGTACCGTGATTGTAAGTTTCTGAGACCTTCCTTGTAGCAAAAGCCACTATGCTTCCTGTACAGCCTGCACAACTGTGAGCCAGTTAAACTCTTGTTTATAAATTATCCAGTTTCAAGTATTTCTTTATTGTAGTGTGAGAAGAAACTAATACTAAAAATTGGTACCAAGAAGTGGGGCATTGCTACAAAGATACCTGAAAATGTGGAAGGAGCTTTGGAACTAGGTAATGAGCAGAGGTTGTAAGAGTTTGGAGGGCTCAGAAGAAGATAGGAGGATGAGGGAAAATTTAAAACTCCATAGAGACTGGCTAAATTGTTGCAACCAAAATGCTGATAGAGATATGGACAATAAAGTCCAAGGTGATGAAGTGTCAGATGGAAATGAAGAATATATTGGGAATTAAAACAAATGTAACTTTTGCTATGTGTTACCAAATAATCTGGCAGCACTGTGGCTCTGCTCTAAGGATCTGTGGAACTTTGTACTTGAGAATGGTGATTTAGGGTATCTGGTAGGAGTTTCTAAGCATCACAGTGCTCAAGATGTGGCCTGGCTGCTTCTAACAACCTATACTTATATGTGTGAGCAAAGCAATGACCTAAAACTGGAACTAACATTTAAAAGGGAAGTAGAGCATACGAGTTTAGAAAATTTGCAACCTGGCCATCTGGTAGGAAAAAAAGCTCATTTTTTTAGGGGTGGAATTCAAGCAGGCTACAGAAATGTAAATAAGTAAACACAAGCCAAATGTTAATAGCCAAGACAATGAGGAGGCCTTGAAAACATTTCACAGACTTTCCCAGCAGACCCTGTCATCACAGGTCCAGAGACCTAGCAGAGAAGAATAGTTTTCTGAGTCAGGACCAGGACCCCACCACACTGCATACCCTGGGGACGCTGCTTCCGGTATCCCAGTCACTCCATCTTCAGTCACGGCTCAACAGGGTCCAAGTACAGCCTGAACAGCTGCTTCAAAAGGTGTAAGCCATAAGCTTTGGCAGCTTCCACATGAAGTTAAGCTTGCAGGTGAGCAAAGGGCAAGAGTTGAGTCTTGAGAGCCTCTGCCTAGATTTCAGAGAATGCATGGAAAAGACTGGTTGTCCTGGTTCTGCAGGGGCAGACCCTTTAGGGAAAACCTCTACTAGGGCAGTGTGGAAAGGAAATGTGGGGTTTGAGCCACTGGGGCATTGAATAGTGGAGCTGTGAAGAGAAGGCCACTATATTCCAGAACCTGGTATTGTAGATCCACTGGCAGTTGTATCCTGTGTTTGGAAAATTTAAATGTACTCAATCTGGTCCATGAGAGCTGCTGAGGGGGCTGATCCCTGCAGGGCCACAAGGGCAGAACTGACCAAGACCTTACCCATTTCATCAGTGTGCCCTGGGTGTGGGACATGAAATCAAAAGAGATTTTTTGGAGCTGTAAGTGTTAATGACTGCCTTGCTGGTTTTCATACTTGCATGGGGCTTGTAGCCTCTTTCTATTGGCCAAGAAATGTCTGCCATTTAGATTGAAAGTATTTACCCCATTGTCTCTTGGAAGTAACTAACTTTTTGTCTATTTTACAGGC
The DNA here is from genome assembly GCA_036589455.1 of Ateles fusciceps. Taxonomy (NCBI): domain Eukaryota; kingdom Metazoa; phylum Chordata; class Mammalia; order Primates; family Atelidae; genus Ateles; species Ateles fusciceps. Next base: position 101,954 of record JAZHEH010001155.1, on the reverse strand, counting down.
TTATAAGTGGAAGAGACTTGCCTTGTCTCAGATGAGACTTTTGATTTTGACTTCTGAGTTAATGCTGGAATTAGTTAAGACTTTGGTAGACTGTTGAGAAGGCATTACTATATTTTGAAATATGTAGGGACATGAATTTTGGGAGGGGCCAGGGTGGAATGATATAGTTTGGATCTTTGCTCCCACCTACATCTCATGTTGAATCATAATCCCCCAATGTTGGGGGTGGTGGTTGGTGGAAGGTGATTGGATTATGTGAGTAGAGTTCTCATAAACGGGTTAACACTATTCCCTCAGTGCTGTTCTCGTGATAGTAAGTGAGTGAGATATCATCAGATCCAGTTGTTTAAAATTGCGTAGTAACTACCATTTCTCTCTCTCTTTCTCCTGTTCAGGCCATATAAAATGTACCTGCTTCCCCTTCACCTTCCCCCATAATTGTAAGTTTCCTGAGGTATCCCCCAGAAGCAGAGCTCCTATGCTTTCTGTACAGCCTGCAGAACCATGAAACAATCAAACTTCTTTTCTTTATAAATTACTCCGCTGCAGGTATTTCTTTGTAGCAGTGTGAGAATGGAGTAAACAGGATGTCAGTGGGATTTTGGTAGTTACTGCATTTTTTCTATAAATGGTTTTGAGTAATATAGACATTTTAAAAATACTAATTCTTCCAGTGCATGAACATGGGATATATTTCCATTTATTTGTGTCTTAAATTTTTTTCATCAGTGTTTTGAGGTTTTCAATCTAGAGATCTTTTACCTCTTTGTTTAAATTTATTCATAGGTATCATTTTTCATATGCTATCATAAATGAGATTGTTTCCTTGATTTCTTTTTCAGTTAGGTTATCATGTATGTATAAAAATGCTACTGATTTATATATGTGGATTTTGTATCCTGCAACATTATAACATTTGTTATTGTAAGAGTTTTTATGTGATTTGTTTTTAATTTTTTTATATGTAGAATGATGCCATTTGCAAAAAGAGATAGTTTTACTTCTTTTATTTTTTTTTCAGTTTGGATGCATTTTCTGTCTTTTTCTTATGTGATTGCTCTTGCTATTACTTCCAGTATTATGTTGAACAGAAGTAGTGACAGTTGGCTTTGTACTGAATCATTCATAATGGAGAGGCCTTCAGGTTTTTCTCCATTGGTTAGAATATTATCTGCAGGTTTTCAGAAGTAGCTTTTATTTTATTGAAGAAGTTTCTTCTCTACCTAAATTGTTGAGAGTTTTTAACATTAAAATATGGTGGACTTCATTGAATGCTTTTATCATGTCAATTGAGATGATCATGTGGTTTGTGTATTTCATTTTGTTAATGTGGTGTATCAAATGGATGATTTGCATATGCTAAACCACCCTTGAATACCAGGAAAAAATTCCACTTGGTCACAATGTGTAATATTTTTGATATGTGTTGAACTTGGTTTGGTAATATTTTATTGATAATATTTGCATCAATGTTTCTTAGAGAAATTGGCCTAAATTTGTGGTGTGTGTGTGTGTGTGTGTGTGTGTGTGTGTGTTTGATGTCTTTTTCTGACTTGGGTATCAAAGTGGTGTTAGTCTATTAAAATGTTTTAAAATATTCCCTCTATCTCTGTTTTTTTGTAATGTTTAAAAAATATTGTTATACTTTGAATATTGTTATTATACTTCACAAAGCTTGAATGTTCTTTGTATGTTTGGTAAAATTTGGCTGTGAAGACTTTTGTTCCTGAGCTTTTCTTTGTTAAGAGGTTTTTTATTACTTCTTCAATATCTTTGTTATTGATCTGTTCAGGTTTTCTCTTTATCCTGATTCAATCTTAATAGGTTGTATTTTTCTAAATGGAACTATATCAATCTAAAAAGCTTCTGCATAGCAGAGGAAATACTCAAAAAATGACATGGAAACCTATAAATTGGAGAAAAATATATTTGCTATCTACAGATATAATAAAGGAATAATATACAAAATTTATATATAACTCATAAAACAATGGTGGAAAAACAAATAACTTGATTTTATAGAATAAGAAAGACCTGAATAGATATTTTTCAAAAAAAAAAAAAAAAAAAACATAAAAATAGCCAACAGTTATTTTAAAAAGTGCTAAACATCATTAGTTTCAGGGAAATGTAAATCAAAATCACTGTGAGATACCACTTCACACTCATTAGGATGGCTACTATTAAAATGTCAAAAAACAACAAATGTTGGTGAGGGTGTAGAAAAAAGGGAAATGCTCATACATTGCTGGGGAGAATATAGATTGGTACAGTCATTATGGAAAACAGTGTGGAGGTTTCTAAACATACCCATAATACTCAGCAATCACTCTTCTTGGCATATAGTGAGGGGAAATAAAATCATTACATCATAAGACAGCTGCGATCTCATGTTTATTGCAGCATTTTTTTTACAATAACCAATGTATGGAATAAACATAACTTTTATCAATGAATAAATGGATAAAGAAACTGTGTCACATATATACAATGGAATATTATTCTGCACTTAAAAAGAACAAAATATCACCATTTGCCACAACATGGCTGAGCCTGGAGGATATTATGCTAAGTTAAATAAGCCAGACACAGCAAGAAAAATATTACATGATCTTACTACATGATGTTAAATCTAAAAACAAATTCAAATACATGGAGATGAAGAAATGGGGAGATGTGGGACAGAGGACACAAATTAGGAGATATGTAGGATTAACAAGTCTAAAATCTAATGTGCAACATGAGGAGTATTGATGATAAAACTGTGTTGTACATGGGATTCATAATTAATGAGTAAATTTTATCTGCTCTTGCCACAAAAACAAAAATAAAAGGTAATGGGTAACTATGTGATGTGATTGATAGGCTCATTTGCTTTATGAAGTCACTTTTTAACAATCTATATGTATTCTATAGCATAATGTCATATACCTTATATATACACGGGTAAAATTTATTTTTAAAAATAATAGAACAAATTAAGAAACAAATTTTGCTTTTGTCTTCCTCTGTTTAAAAATTTAACCAACCATGCAGCAAACAGATGAAACTATCTTCTAATGTATATTTGGAAAAGCAGAAATAAAGTTTAATATCAGACAACATTAAATAAAAAGGCAGACTCAACTAAATATATTCTGCTTATATGTTGTATTTTAAGCATGAAGATACAAATAGGTGATAGTAAAAAGATGAAAAAAGAAATTCTGTGAGAAAATGAATATACCTTTGTAAACAAAATGCAAGGAAGTTCAAACAGCAACTGGGCAGAGCCCACAGCAGCTCAGCAACACCTCTGCTGGCAGACTGGCAGACTGGCAAACTGTGACTAGACTGCCTCTTTTCTGAGCAGAGGCAGCAGAACATCAGGAACTTATAAATAAAGCCCCACCTTCCTGGGGCAGAGGACATGGGGAAAAAATCTGTTATGAGTTCTGCTGCAACAGACTTAAACGTACCTGCCCAGCAGATCTGAATGGAACAAGGGAGCTCCCAGCTCAGCACTTGAGCTCCTTAAAGGGACAGACTGTCTCCTCAAGCAGCTTCCCAACCCTTATATATCCAAAGAGACACCTCATAAAGGAGAGCTCAGGCTGACATCTGGTGGGTACCCTTCTGGGATGAAGATAACAGAAGAAGAAACTGGCAACAATCCTTATTGTTCTGCAGCTACCACAGGTGATGCCTGGGCAAGCAGGGTCTGGAGTGGACCTTCAGTAGTCCTACAGCAGAGGGGTCTGACTGTTAGAAGGAAAACTGAAAACACAAATAAATAACTTCAACATCAACAAAAAGGACGTCCACTCAGAGACACCCATCCAAAAGTCACCAACTACGAAGACCACAGGGAGATAAATCCATGAAGATGGGAAGAAACCAGCGCAAAAGGATGAAAACACCAAAACCCAGAATGCCTCTCCTTCTCCAGGGGATCATCACTCCTCACCAAAAAGTGAACAAAGCTGGATGGAGAATGAGTCTGATGAATTGACAGAAACAGACTTCAGAAGGTGGGTAATAAAAAACTTCTTTGAGCTAAAAGAACATGTTCTAACCCAATTCAGAGAAACTAAGAACCTTGAAAAAAGGTTTGACAAAAATGATAACGAGAATCAACAGCTTAGAGAAGAATAAAAATGACTTGAGGGAGCCAAAAAACACAACATGAGAACTGTGCAAAGCATACACAAGTTTCAATAGCTGAATTGACCAAGCAGAAGAAAGGATACCAGAGATTGAAGATCAACTCAATGAAATAAAATGAGAAGGCAAGATTAGAGAAAAAGAGTGAAAAGAAATGAACAAAGCCTCCAAGAAATATGGGATTATGTGAAAAGACCTAATCTACATTTGATCAGTGTACCTGAATGTGATGGAGAGACTAAAGCCAAGCTGGAAAACACTCTTCAGGATACTATCCAGGAGAACTTCCCCCAACCTAGCAAGGCAGGCCAACATTCAAGTCCAGGAAATACAGAGAACACCACAAAGATCCTCAAGAAGAGCAACCCAAGGCACATAATCATCAGATTCACCAGGGTTAAAATGAAGGACAAAATGCTAAGGGCAGCCAGAGAGAAAGGTTGGGTTACCCACAAATTGAAGCCCTTCAGACTCACAGTGGATCTCTCAGCAGACACCCTACAAGCGAGAAGAGAGTAGGGGCCAATATTCAACATCCTTAAGAAAAGTACTTTCAACCTAGAATTTCATATGCAGCCAAACTAAGCCTCATAAGTGAAGCAGAAATTAAATCCTTTATGAACAAGCAATTGCTGAGAGATTTTGTTACCACCAGGCCTGCTTTACAAGAGCCCCTGAAAGAAGCACTAAACATAGAAAGGAACAAACAGTACCAGCCACTGCAAAAATGTACCAAATAGTAAAGACCATCAAGCAATGAAGAAACTGCATCAACTAATGGGCAAAACAGCCAGCTAGCATCAAAATGGCAGGATCAAATTCACACATAACAATATTAACCCTAAATGTAAAATGGGCTAAATACCCCAATCAAAAACACAGACTGGCAAATTGGATAAAAGTCAAAACCCATTGGTGTGCTGTATTCAGGAAACCCATCTCATGTGCAAGGACATGCATAGGCTCAAAATAAAGGGATGGAGGAAGATTTACCAAGCAAATGGAGAGTAAAAAAATGTAGGATTTTCAATCCTAGTCTCTGATAAAATGGACTTTAAACCAACAAAGATCAAAAGAGGCAAAGAAGGGCATTACATAATGGTAAAAGGATCAATGCAACAAGAAGAGCTAATGATCCTAAATATATATGCACCAAATACAGGAGCACCCAGATACATAAAGCAAGTGCTTAATGACCTACAAAGATCTTAGACTCCCATACAATAATAGTGGGAGACTTTAACACTCCACTGTCAATATTAGACAGATCAATGACACAGAAAATTAACAAGGATATCCAGGACTTGAACTTAGATCTGGACCAAGTGGACCTAATAGACATCTACAGAACTCTCCACCCCAAATCCACAGAAAATACAATCTTTGCAGCACCACATTACACCTACTCTAAAAGTGACCACATAATTGGAAGTAAATCACTCCTCAGCAAATGCAAAAGAATGGAAATTATACCAAACAGTCTCTCACACCACAGTACACTCAAATTAGAACTTAGGATTAAAAAACTAACTCAGAACTGCATAACTTCATGGAAACTGAACAACTGGCTCCTGAATGTTGACTGGATAAACAATGAAATGAAGGCAGAAATAAAGATGTTTTTTGAAACCAACGAGAACTGAAGACACAACATACCAGAATCTCTGGGATACACTTGAAGCAGTGTCTAGAGGTAAATTTATAGCAATAAATGCCCACATGAGAAGTAAGAAAAGATCTAAAATCAACACCCTATCATCAAAATCGAAAGGGATAGACGAGCAAGATAAAAACTCAAAAGCAAGCAGAAGACAAGAAACAACTAAGATCAATGCAGAACTGAAGGAGATAGAGACACAAAAACCCTTCAAAAAAATCAATAAATCCAGCAGCTGGTTTTTGGAAACGATCAACAAAATAGACAAATCACTAGCCAGATTAATTAAGAAAAGAGAGAAGAACTAACTATATGCAATAAAAAATGATAAGGGGGATATCACCACCAATTTCACAGAAATACAAAGTACCTTCAGAGATTACTACAAATAACTCTCTACACATAAACTGGTAAACCTGGAAGAAATGGATAAATTCCTGGACACTTGCACCCTTCCAAGCCTAAACCAGGAAGAAGTTGAAATCCTGAATAGACCAATAACAAGGTCTGAAGTTGAGGAAGCAATTCATGGCCTACTATCCAAAAAAAGTCCAGGCCCAGATGGGTCCACAGCTGAATTCTACTAGATTTACAAAGAGGAGTTGGTACCATTCCTTCTGAAACTATTAAAAACAATGCAAAAAGAGGGAATCATTTTGAAATCATTTTATGAAACCAACATCATCCTGATACCAAAACCCGGGGGAGACTCAACAAAAAAAGAAAACTTCAGGCCAATATCCATGATGAACATAGATGCAAAAATCTTCAATAAAATACTGGCAAACTAATTGCAACAGCATGTGAGAAAGCTATCCATCACCATCAGTAGGCTTCATCCCGGAGGATACAAGGCTGGTTCAACTTATGCAAGTCTTTAAACGTGATCCACCACATAAACAGAACCAAAGACAAAACCACATGATTATCTCGTTAGATGCAGAGAAGACTTTTGACAAAACTCAACAGCCCTTTATGCTAAAAACTCTCAATAAACTAGGTATCGATATAACATATCTCAAAATAAAAGCTATTTATGACAAACCCACGGTCAATATCATACTGAATGGGCAAAAACTGGAAGCATTCCCTTTGAAATCTGGTACTAGACAAGGGTGCCCTGTCTCACCACTCCTATTCAATATAGTATTGGAAGTTCTAGCCAGAGAAATCAGGCAAGAAAAAGAAATAAAGTGTGTTCAATTAGGAAAGGAGGAAGTCAAATAGTCCCTATTTGCAGATGACATGATTGTATATTTAGAAGACCCCATCGTCTCAGCCCAAAATCTCCTGAAACCGATAAGCAACTTCAGCAACATCTCAAGATAAAAAATCAATGTGCAGAAATCACAAGCATTCCTATACACCAATAATAGACTAAAGAGAGCCAAATCAAGAGCGAACTCTCATTCACAATTGCTATAAAGAGAATAAAATACCTAGGAAAACAACTAACAAAGGACGTAAAGGACCCTCTTCAAGGAGAACTATGAACCACTGCTCGAGGAAATTAGAGAGGACACAAACAGGTGAAAAAACATTCCATGCTCATGGTTAGGAAGAATTGTGGTTCTCTACATTTCCAGTCACATGTCAGTGATTTACAAAGTACCCTATAGACAACTAATTTTATAGCTTTTTTGCCTTAGTTTTTGATTAGCCTGTGTTGTCCTAATAGTCATCACCACCTCAGACAGCTGTAATGTTAAGCAATTACCCCAGATAATTTTTCACAAATATCTCAATGAAAAAGGTTTTACCAACAGAAACAAAATCTGAGTCAACTGAAATAAGGACAAGTCCTCTAAGTGGAATTTTCCAGGAAACTGCTAAAGGTGACAATAATGGCATTTTCTGCTTTCAGAAAATCTTCAATCCCAGTTTGTTTACTCCAGTTGTTGTCAAGCTGTTGGTTTTCATTAGGATTGTAAAGTTGTTGATTTGCATGGCTAACAGGGTTTGGAAAGAACAGAATGAAATAGGGCAAGTTGTTACCAAGGTTCAACCACTTATCTTTAATAAACACTATGCACAATATTGTAAGCATTTGTTTAATTCTAAAACTTCCAAAAAGGTGATTTTGATTGTTCTCTCAGGTTTTCTGCTTTTATTGAGGAGAGGGTTTAGGAGGTCCTTATCCTATTACACCCTGATAATACCCTGCTGATGTCACTCCTGTTCTTGAAATTTTTCTGGAAAACATTATTTCTTCCATTCTGCATAGTGCCACCACTGCCACAATTCAAGCGTCCACTTATGTATTAGCCTGTATAGCCTGTATCTGAACTCTATTTCTTTCCAGTAATTTGGTTTTCCATATTAAACATGTCACAATGTTTTAATTTCTGTATGTTTATAATCGATCGTGATATTTTGAACTAGTCCTCCCTATTCTTCTTTTGAACAGCATTTTCTATGCTTGAACTTTTGTATTCTGTAAAAAAATCAATGAACTCATCAAAAGTTACCATAACTTCAAATTGTTATTTATAATCCATTGAATAAATACATATGTGTATATATATAAATATCTTTACAATATTGTGTATTACAAACACTGTGTTATATCTTTTCAGTTGTTAGTCTTCTCTAATGTATGTTCATAAACTATAATAATGCCACTTTTAGATAGCTCTGTATTCACAAATTTATATCTTGGTACTTGATATTCTTTATAGAAACAAAATTGGTATCTTTTAAAATATTTGTTTTACTGACTGCATTTTCCTTATTAGAGAAATAAAATTTACATAATGATGATGTGGTTTCAGGTATTTTAAATTATCTTATTCAGTCAGGAGTCTAATTTTCTCCCTTTATTAGCCCTAATTCACCTTCTTCAATCATCCCTTTAAACTACAAATCAAATTAGACCTCAACTTGATATTTTCCTTTTTTTCTTTTGCCAATAGACATACCTTTTGTCTTTTTTAACTGTTATTTTAGGTTCAGTGGTACATACACAATTGTGCTATATAGGTAAATTGCATGTCACTTGGGTTGAGTAAACAGATTATTTTGTCATTCAGGTAATAAGCACAATATTCAGTAGGAAGTTTTTCAGTTCTCATCTTCCTCTGAACATCCACCCTCAAGTAGCCCCAGTGTCTGTTATTTCTTTCTTGTTTTCCATGTGTACACAATGTTTAGCTCTCACTCATAAGTGAGAACATGCAGTATTTAGTTTTCTGTTCTTGTGTTAGGTCGCTTCGGATAATATCCTCTAGCTTCATCCATGTTGCTGTGAAGGATATAATCTTTTTAATGGCTGTGTAGTACTCCGTGGTGTATATCTACTACATTTAAAAAAAAATTCAGCGCACTATTAATGAGCATTTAGGTTGATTCCATGTCTTTGCTATTGTAAATACTGCTGCGATCAACCTACATGTGCATGTGTCTTTATGGTAGAAGAATTGCATTCATTTGGGTAGATACACAATAATGTGATTATTGGGTCAAATAATAATTCTGTTGAGAATTTTTAGGAATTAATAAACTGCTTTCCACAATGGCTAAACTGATTTCCATTCCCACCAGCAGTGTATAAGTGTGTCCTTTCTCTGCAACCTCTCCAGCATCTCTTACTTTTTTTTTTCTTTTCATGACAGCTGTTCTGAATGGCTTGAGATGGCATTGCATTTTAGTTTAGATTTAAATTTCTCTAAAGATTAGTTATATGGAGCACTTTTTCTTATGCTTATTGGCCATGTGTATATATATTTTTTGAAAAGTATTTGTTCATGTCCATCATTTATTTATTTATTTATTTATTTATTTAAACACAGTTTTACTCTGTCGCCCAGTCTGGAGTACAGTGGCACTATATCGACTCAGTGCAACCTCCACCTCCCAGGTTCAAGCAATTATCATGCTTCAGCTTTTCCAGTAGCTGGGGTTATGAGCGTGTTCCCAGCATGCCTGTCTAATTTATTTATTATTAGTACAGACAGGGCTCCATCATGTTGTCCAGGCTGGTCTCCAACTCCTAACCACAAATGATCTGCTCACCTTGGCTTCCCAAAGTGCTGGGATTACAGGCATGAGCCACGACACCCAGCATAAATTTTTAATGTGGTTGTTTGGTTTTATGCTTGTTAATTTTAGTTTCTTATAGATGCTAAATGTTAGACCTTTGTCAGTTGCATAGTTTGCAAAATTTTTCCCATCTGTAGGTTGTCTGTTTACTCTGTTGACGGTTTCTTCGTTGTGCAGATTAGGTCCCATTTGTCATTTTTGTTCTTGTTGCAATTGCTTTCCATGTCATTGTGATGAAATCTTTGCTGAGTCCTATTTCCAGAATGATATTTGCTAAGTTATCTTCCAAGGTTTTAAAAGTTTCAGGTTTTACATTTAAATATTTAATCCATCTTCAGTTGATTTTTGTATATGGTGTAAGGATGGAGGTCCTGGTTTAAGTCTTCCACACATCCGTGGCTACTTTATCCCAGCACCATTTATTGAATAGGAAGTCTTTTTTCCATTGCTTAATTTTGGAAACTTTCTCAAAGATCAGATGGTTGTAGTTGTATGGCATTATTTCTGGCCTATTCTTTTATTGATCTATGTATCTGTTTTTATATCAGAAGTATGCTTTTTTGATTACTGTAGCCTTCCAATATTGTTTGAAGTCAGGTAATGTGACATATCCAGCTTTGTTCTTTTTGCTTAGGATTGCTATGGCTATCTGGGCCTTTTATTTTTTTGGTTCCATAGGATTTTCTTAAAGTTTTTTTTTTTTTTTTTTTTTTTTGGTAATTCTGTGAAAAATGCAGTTGATATTTTGAAAAAAATACTACTGAATTTGTAGATTGCTTTGAGCAGTAAAGCTATTTAAACATATATTGATTTCTGTCTTTCTGTGAGCCTGAAATGTCTTTTCACTCATTTGTGATATCTCTGATTTTTTTCAGTAGTATTATGTAAATTATCATTGTGGAGATCTGTTATGTCTCTGATTAGCTGTATTCTTAGGTATTTTATTTTTCTCATTGTGAATGGGATTGCATTCTTCATTAGGCTCTCAGCTTGGATGTTGGTGGTATATAGAAATGCAACTGACTTACATGCGTTGCCTTTGTATCATGTAACTTTTCTTACATTGTTTATCACATCAAGAAACTTTTGGGCAGAGGCTATGGTGTTTTCTAGGTATGGAATAATATAATCTAAAAAGAGGATAGTTGGACTTCCTTTCTTTATATTTCTATTTTGATGCTTGTTATTTCCTTCTCTCCATCTAATTTCTCTAGCTAGGACTTCCAGTAAAATGTTTGAGTGGTGAGAGAGAGCATTAATGTCATGGCCTGCTTCTCAAGGGAATGTTTCCAGCTTTTGTTCATTCAATGTGATGTTTGCATGAATTTATCATAGATAAATTTTATTATTTTGAAGTATGTTCTTTTAATTATTTTGAAGTAAAGTTTCTAGTTTGTTGAAGATTTTTAAAAACTGGGGAGTTGAATTTTACCTAAAAGCTTTTCTGCATTTATTGAAATGATCATGTAGTCTTTGTTTTTAGTTCTGTTTATGGGATGAATTAAATTTATTTGTTTACATATGTTAAACCAACCTTGCATCCCAAAAGTAACTTAACAACTTGATCATGGTAGATAAACTTTTTGATGTGCTGTCTTTTTTAGTTTGCTAGTAATTTGATAAATATTTTTGTATCTATTGTTCATCAAAGTTATTGGCCTAAATTTGCGTGCATGCGTGTGTGTGTGTGTGTGTGTGTGTGTGTGTGTTTGTGTGTGTGTGTATCTCCCAGGTTTTTTCTTAAGGATGGCCCTGGCCTCATAGAATGAATTAGAGAGGAATTCCTCCCTCCCTCAATTTTTTTGGAATATTTTCAATAGAATTGGTGTCCTCTCTCTGTACATCAAGTAGAATTCAGCTATTAATTTGTCTACACCTGGGCTTTTTCTTTCTGGTAGGCTTTTTATTAGTCATTCAATTTTGGAATTGATCCACTCAGAAATTCAATTTACTTATGGATTAAACTTGGAAGGTTGTATGTTTCCAGGAATTTATCCATTTTTTTCTAGGTTTTTTAGCTTGTGTGCATAGAGATGAAGGAAGGAAAATAGAGAATGTACCAACTTCCAAATCCATGGATTATTCATGCTCATAATGTAGAAGATGGACAGTTAAACAATCTCTAGAGAAGTAATTTTCAGATAGCATATGTTTTCCTGAAAATTCTCTGGCAAAATGTAAAGACTACCAAGAAAGATGAGCTCTTTCAAATAGCCTTTCTAAAGTTGTGAATAAAGGTCTAAAATTTTAACTCACAGTAGGGTTTCAACAACAGTTTGATTTTCTTCTTCTGTGTGTATCTGTAAATAGAATTCTAGATAAATGCTTTAATGTAACCAAATCCATTTGACAACTTTTCAAAGTGTTACAAAGTGTGTGTGTGTGTGTGTACTGCATGTGTGCATGTATGTGTGAGAGGGGGAATAAAGTGTAGAGAGAGAAGAGAGAGGATTAACAACCCAGTGGGTACCATATCTGATTACAATTGGCTATAATATACATAATCTGTATTTTGTAAGCATTGTGATTTTTAACTATTATAATACTATGAATAGTCCCTTAGCCAAATTTTGTGTGTAGAGTATGGTAGTAGAAATTTATAGATATAAAGATGTCCCAATTTTATAGAATGAAACATTAAAGATTGTTTATTTAGTACCAGACTATTGTTAGAATACAGATTTGCTACTTTCTTTGTATCATGAAACATGTCTTTTAAAAGTAGATACTGGTACAATCAGGAAGAACTGAGTCTAAGGCGTATTATATTGCTTGCACCCAAAAATGTTGAATTTCAAAAGATAATAATACCTGGTGGCATAATGTTGTATCTCAGTGGTTTTGTTTCTGTGATACTATGCCTAGTTAGTTGAAGACCACTCAAATTATATAATATCCATAATTTTAAATGACTGAACTCTTACAGAATAAATTGAGTGTTATTAGTATTATTCAAGATTTTAGTGCATGGGCAAGTGAAATCATGGATAGATGTACTAAGAGCAATGCCTGACTTTAAAGGACCAGCACATCAACTTATATTTTATTTTCCATACTGTTGTATGAGAATGCCTTAGTATTTTTGACAAATGGGAATTATTGGTTAGAATTTTATTTCTGACTATATGATGAATGATCAAATCATATGAAATTGATTAAGTCAAAATATTATAACAGATAGGAGCAATTCCATGTCTAGTTCTAGTCAAATCCTTGGAAGATCTGTCATTTTAGTTACCCTCAATAGAAGGATAATAGAAATTTTTTTATGCAGCATTTTTGACAAATTGAAATTGAGAAACCGAGTTGTTTCACTATTCATAGTATATATGTCACATTTTTACTCCTGGCTGTTGGCAATGCTTGTCAGTCATAGGCCTATGATTTTATCGTATGCACATTTTAATACAAAATGTAGGTCGTGGTACTTGTTGTTGTGGTGATACAGCTGGTGGTAGAATATTGGTGCTATTTTTCCTTATATGAGGAATATGTAATATAAAGTGTTTAATGGACTATGTTTTCTTTAGAGATTTTAAATAACACACTGTACTTTTTGTTCTGAAAATAGCTATCCTTTATTTTTTTCTTAATTTATTAAAAATATTTTACAGTTTTACCTGGATACTAAATTTGCATAAACTAATTTCTAGAAGAGTATATGTGTTATCTAAGTGCCGAGAACAGCTAAAAATATATGATATGTTTGGTTGAGTTCCAAAATTGCAATGTGCCAATTTTCTATGAAATAATATGCATTCATGTGTGGGGGTAGGGATGATGTGTTTAAGATTCCTCTTTTACTCTAAGTACATTTATGTGAAAATTGTTGTTGGAAACAGCATTCTTCGTTTCCTGAGGCCATTCCACAACCCAAATATAGTTCGATGAGCTGCAGTATGATTTGTTATTATGTCAAATATAAAAGCTTTTTATGCAGTGATTTCTCTACATTCCTTGCAATAATTTATCTAATTTGTTTGATTGATTGACTCTTTGTATTGCATTATGCATTTATTCAATAAAGTACCTACCTCATAAAATCAAGATATAGTTGCATTCCTGCATTAAGTATCATTTTCGAAGGTGTGATTGAATTTCCACAGAAATTAATGATGTGATAGATGTATTTACTGTTTGGATTAAACAGAAAATAAGAAAAAGGTAGTATAAGTGTGTCTTTTTTATATTATAAAAATATAATTTTTTATTTTCAAGCTCTTGTTAGCCTTTAAATTTTATGTAAGGTACTTTTCAAAAGCATAGTATCTAGGTAATAAAAATTATTAGTATTTTGCACCAAATAGGTCAAAAATTATACACAGGTTTTCAACTGAATGGGGGAGTTGATGCCCCTAAATTTATGTTGCTCATGTACACACACAGGCACACATAAATGGAGAGAGACAGAGACTCAGGAAATTATGGGGTCTGGCAAGTCTGAAATCTGTAAGGCCTATCAGCAAGCTGGAAACAGAGACGAGATTTTCAAGTTAGTGTTGAGGTAGAATTTCTTCTTCTCCAGGATACCTCAGTTTTAGCTCTTATTACCTCTAACTAATTGTATGAGACCCACTCATGTTATTGACAGTGATATACTCTGCTTAAATTTAACTGATTACAAAAATTAATCACATCTACAAAAGATGGTTTGTGCAATTCGGCACCAAAGCCTGGCTAAGATGACATAAAAATTAATCATCAGAGCATTATTTAAATAGATTATTGTATTCCTTTTCCCTTTTTAAACAGTTAGTTATTAGTTTCCAGTACATTGTGTAGGAATAACATTAAGTATATGGTTATAATAAATATATAAGAAAATAGCTTATTAGAACAACTGACTGTTATTTGGCTAAGTTATTACATTCTGAATTGCTTAATAACTAGCCTATAAAATAGAAGCTATTGATTTTATATCACATGAAAGTAGATACATCAACCTTTTTTTGGGGTCAAATGGATAGATCAACATATTTTAAAAATAATCTCTCTTAATCATACTTAACACAGGGATGTAAGGTTATTTCTTTTTTTTTCTTTCTTTCTTTTTTTTTTTTTTTTAACCAATTCCCTACCCAAACTATTTATACCCTTATTTCTAAAATAATATGATTGAAATTTTATCCAAAGGTTTATATAGTTTTGCATTTGATAGCTTTTTATATTTGAAACAGATAAGAAATTAATGATAAATCAGCCATAAAATGACAATATAGTGTTGTCATTTTTAAGTAAAATATTAATTACAACAATTAGTTGGACAATTGATTTAGCATTTTTTTTAATTAAAAAGTCTCTTAAATGGTTAACTTTATACTTGATTTTGAATAGAAATTTACATGTAAATTTTCAAATCCAGTTTTTGAAAAATATAAAATACACTTTTTGGGAAGCGAATTTCCAGATAACTTTACTTCTTGGAATCCAAAAAAAATGATAACTCCTCCTTGTTGCCTTATGGCTGGAGATTAATAATCCTTGTTGTTATCCCGATTTTTATCAGTTTTGTTGGATAAAAATTTGCATCTATAAACAATATCACGTTGCCTGCAGAGATTGTAATCTTGATATTTTGGCTTATCTTTCATTGGTTCACACATAATCTTTGAAGTGAGTGATATCACATATTTTAAATTATATATTATTGTAATAATCCTCCCCATTTGGCATTCAATCTTTCAAAGCTTTTATTGTTTTTCCAAATACAATTAATTTAGGACAGTGTTTCTGAAAATTGTACATGCATCTAAATCAGTTGGAAGTCTTTTTAAAACACAGATTGCTGCAACCCACTCTAAAGCTTCTGATTTACTGAATACATGGTGGAGTCCCAAAGTTTGCTTTTCTAATAAGTTTCCATATGATATTGATATTACTGATCTGGGAACCGCAATTTGAAAAAACTATAGTTTAGCCTTCCTGTTTCTTGAACTTCATATTTTGTGTCTTGTAGATACAGAAAAGCTGAGAACACTAAGAAGAAATTAGAAAAAATGACAAAATTTACTAGATCAGTGATTTTCAATCTTAGCTACACATTTGAAATACTTACAGAGCTTTAAAAAATGAAGATACCTGGATACCTCTTTCAGATATTTTGAGTTTTATGAATTAATTAATTTTTTATTTTACTTTAAGTTCTGGGAAACGTGCAGAACGTGCAGGTTTGTTACATAGGTAAACATGTGTCATGGTGGTTTGCTGCACCCATCAACCCATCATCTAGGTTTTAAGCCTGTATGTATTAGGTATTTGTCCTACTGTTCTCCCCTCCCCCTTGACCCTTACCCCCTGACAGTTCCTGGTGTGTAATATCCCCCTCCTTGTATCCCTGTGTTCTCATTTTTCAACTCTGACTTATGAGTGAGAATATGTGGTGTTTGGTTTTCTGTTCCTGTGTTAATTTGCTAGAATGATGGCTTCCAGCTTCATCCATGTCCCGGCAAAAAACATGAACTTATTCTTTTTTATGGCTGCATATTATTTCATGTTGTATATGTGCCACATTTTCTTAATCCAGTTTATCATTGATGGGTATTTGGGTTGGTTCCAAGTCTTTGCTATTGTAAATAGTGCTGCAATAAACATACATGTACATGTGTCTTTATAGTAGAATGATTTATAATTCTTTGGGTATATACTCAATAACGGAATTGCTGGGTCAGATTATATTCCTGGTTCTAGATCCTTGAGGAATTGCCACACTGCCTTCCACAATGGTTGAAGTGATTTACACTCCCACCAATAGTGTGAAAGCATTCCTATTTCTCCACATCATCTGCAGCATTTGCTGTTTTCTGACTTTTTAATGACTGCCATTCTAGCTGGTGTGAGATAGTATCTCACTGTGGTTTTGATTTGTGTTTCTCTAATGACCAGTGATGATGAGCTTTTTTCATGCTTCTTATTTGGATTTTGAATATTAGACCTTTGTCAGATGAATAGATTGACAAAAATGTTCTCCCATTCTGTAGGTTGCCTGTTCACTCTGATGATAGTTTCTGTTGCAGAGCAGAAGTGCTTTAGTTTAATTAGATCTCATTTGTTGATTTTGGCTTTTGTAGCAATTGCTTTTGACGTTTTAGTCATGCAGTCTTTGCTTGCACCTATGTCCTGAATGGCATTGCCTAGGTTTTTTTCTAGGGTTTTTATGGTTTTAAGTCTTTAATCCATCTAGAGTTAATTTTTTGTATATGATGTAAGGGAGGGCTTTACTTTCTGTCCACTAAAGCCCACATCAGAAAGTGGGAAAGATCTAAAATTGACACCCCCAACATAACAATTAAAAGAATTAGAGAAGCAAGAGCAAACAAATTCAGAAGCCAGCAGAAAAGGAGAAATAACTAAGATCAGAGCAGAACTGAAGGAGATAGAAACATGAAAACCCTTCAAAAAATTAATCGGGGAGCTGGTTTTTTTTTTTAAAGATTAAGAAAATAAACCACTAGCTAGGCTAATAAAGAAGAAAGAGAGAAGAATCAAATAGACACAATGAAAAATGATACAGAGCATGTCACCACAAATCCCACAGAAATACACTCTACCATAAGAGAATATTATAAACACCTTTACACAAATAAACTAGAAAATCTAGAAGAAATAGATAAATTCCTGGACACATACACCCCCCATGTCTAAACCAGGATGAAGTCAAATCCCCTCAGTAGGCCAATAACAAGTTCTGAAATTGAGGCAGTAATTAATAACCTACCAACCCAAAAAAGCCCAGGACAAGAAGGATTCACAGCCAAATTATACCAGAGATACAAGAGGAGCTGGTACCATTCCTTCTGAAATGATTCCAAACAAAAGAAAAGAGAGACTCCCGGCTAACTCATTGTATGAGACCAACATCATCCTAATAGTGAAACCTGGCAGAGACACGACAACCAAAAAAAAAAAAAAAAATTTCAGGCCAATATCCTTGATGAACATCAATGCAAAAATTTTCAATAAAATACTGGCAAAATGAATCCAGCAGCACATCAAAAACCTATCCACCACGATCAAGTCGGCTTCATCCCTGGGATGCAAGGCTGGATCAACATACACAAATCAATAAACGTAATCCATCACATAAATAGAACCAATGACAAAAACCATGATTATCTCAATAGATTCAGAAAAGGCCTTCGATAAAATTCAACACTCCTTCATGCTAAATACACTCAATAAACTAGGTATCAATGGAACATATCTCAAAATAGTAAGAGCTGTTTATGCCAAGCCCAATGCAAATTTCATACTGAATGGGCAAAAGCTGGAAACATTCCCTTTGAAAACAGACACAAGACAAGGATGCCCCTCTCTCACCACTCCTGTTCAACACAGTACTGGAAGTGCTGGCCAGGGGGAATCAGGCAAGAGAACAAAATAAAGAGTATTCAAATAGGAAGACAGGACGTAAAATGGTCTCTGTTTGCAGATGACGTGATGATATATTTAGAAAGCCCCATCGTCTCAGCCCCAAAACTCTTTAAGCTGATAAGAAACTAGCAAAATCTCAGGATACAAAATCAATGTGCAAAAATCACAAGCGTTCCTTTATACAAACAATAGACAAGCAAAAAGCCAAATCAGGATGCCTTTGCATCCTCATAACTTAGCTCCCAATTAAAAGTGACAACACATAATATTTGGTTTTTGAGCCCTGAGTTACCTCACTTAGAATAATGACCTTCAGTTCCATCCAGATTTTTAATGATTGCCATTCTAACTGGCATGAGATTGTATCTCAATGTGGTTTTGATTTACATTTCTCTAATGACCAGTGATGATGAGCATTTTTTCATGTTTGTTGGCCACATATATGTCTTCTTTTGAGTTGTGTCTGTTCATATCTTTAGCCTGCATTTGATGGGGCTGTTTGTTTTTTTCTTGTATATTTGTTTTAGTTATTGTTAGATTCTAGATATTAACCCTTTGTCAGATGGGTAGCTTACAAAAACTTTTTTCCATTCTGTTGGTTGCTGCTTCACTCTAATGGTTGTTTCTTTTGCTGTGCAGAAGCTCTTAAGTTTAATTAGATCCCATTTGTCTCTTTGGCTTTTGTTGCCATTGCTTTTGGTGTTTTAGTCATGAAGTCCTTGCCTACGCCTATGTTCTGAATGGTATTGCCTAGGTTTTCTTCTAGGGTTTTTATGGTGTTAGGTCTTATGTTTAAATCTTTAATCCATGTAGTTAATTTTAGTGTAAGGTGTAAGGAAGGGGTCCTGTTTCAGCTTTCTGCATATAGCTAGCCAGTTTTCTCAACACCGCTTGTTAAACAGGGAATCCCTTCCCCATTGCTTGTTTTTGTCAGCTTTGTCAAAGATCAGATGGTTGTAGATGTGTGGCGTTGCCTCCGAGGCCTCTGTTCTGTTCCATTGGTCTATATCTCTGTTTTGGTAACAGTAACATACTGTTTTGATTACTGTAGATTTGTAGCATAGATTGAAGTCAGGTAGCATGATGCCTCCAGCTTTGTTCTTTTGCTTAGGATTGTCTCGGATATACAGGCTCTCTTTTGGTTGCATATGAAGTGTAAAGGGGTTTTTTTCCAGTTCTGTGGAGAAGGTCAATGGTAGCTTGATGGGGATAGCATTGAATCTATAAATTACTTTGGGCAGTATGGCCATTTTCACAATATTGATTCTTCCTAATCATGAGCATGGAAAGTTTTTCCATCTGTTTGCATCCTCTCTTATTTCTTTGAGTAGTGGTTTGTAGTTTTCCTTGAAGAGGTCCTTCACATCTTTGTTAGTTGTATTCCTAGGTATTTTATTCTCTTTGTAGCAATTGTGAATGGGAGTTCGCTCATGATTTGGCTCTCTGTTTGTTATTGGTGTATAGGAATGCTTGTGATTTCTGCACATTGATTTTGTATCCTGAGACTTTGCTAAAGTTGCTTATCATGATAAGGAGACTTTTGGCTGAGACGATGGGGTTTTCTACATATAAAATCATGTCATCTGCAAATAGAGACAACTTGACTTCCTGTTTACCTAATTGAATATGCTTTATTTCTCTTTCTTGCCTGATTGCTCTGGCTAGAACTTCCAACACTATGTTGAATAGGAATGGTGAGAGTTGGCATCCTTGTGTATTGCCAGTTTTCAAAGGGAATGCTTCCAGTTTTTGCCCATTCAGTATGATATTGGCTGTGGTTTTGACATAACTAGCTTTTATTATTTTGAGATATATTCCATCAATACCTCGTTTATTAAGAGTTTTTAGTATGAAGGTCTGTTGAATTTTGTGGAAGGCCTTCTCTGCATCTATTGAGATAATATTGTGGTTTTTGCTTTTGGTTCTATTTATGTGATGGATTACGTTTATAGATTTGCGTGTGTTGAAACAGCCTTGCATCACCAGGATGAAGCCTACTTGATCATGATAAACAAGCTTTTTGATGTGCTGTTGCATTCAGATTGCCAGTATTTTATTGAAAATTTTTGCATCAATGTTCATAATGGATATTGGACTGACGTTTTCTTTTTTAGTTGTGTCTCTGCCAGGTTTGGCATCAGGATGATGTTGGTCTTATAAAATGAGTTAAGGAGGATTCCCCTCTTTTTGCACTGTTTAGAATAATTTCAAAAGGAATGGTACCAGCTCCTCTTTGTATGTCTGGTAGAATTTGACTGTGAACCTGTCTGGACCTGAACTTTTCTTGGTTGGTAGTCTATTGCTGCTTCTACTTCAAACCTTGTTATTGGTCTATTCAGGGATTTAACTTCTTCCTGGTTTAGGCATGGAAGGGTGTAAGTGTCAAGAAATTTATCCATTTCTTCCAGATTTACTGGTTTATATGCATAGAATTATTTCTAGTAATCTCTGGTAGTACTTTGTATTTCTTTGGAATCAGTGGTGATATCCCCTTATTATTTTCTTATTGCATCTATTTGATTCTTCTCTCTTTCTTTTTTATTACTCTGGCTAAGGGTCTGTCTATTTTGTTGATCTTTTCAAAAACCAGCTCCTGGATTTATTGATTTTTTTCAAGGGTTGTTGTGTCTCTATCTCCTTCAGTTCTGCTCTGATCTTAGTTATTTCTCATCTTCTGCTAGCTTTTGAATTTGTTTCATCTTGCTTCTCTAGCTTTTTTAATTCTGACAATAGGATGTCAATTTTAGATCTTTACTTGCTTCTCATTTGGGCATTCAGTGCTATAAATTTCCCTCTGGACACTGCTTTAAGTGTGTCCCCTGAGAATCTGGTATGTTGTGTCTTCGTTCTCATTGGTTTTGAAGAACATCTTTATTTCTACCTTCATTTCATTATTTATCCAGTCGTCATTTGGGAGCAGGTTGTTCAGTTTCCATGTATTTCCATGGTTTTGAGTGAGTTTCTTAACCCTGGGTTCTAACTTGATTGCACTGTAATCTGAGGGGCTGTTTGTTATTATTTCCTTTATTTTGCATTTGTTGAGGAGTGATTTACTTCTAATTATGTGGTCAATTTTAGAATAAGTGGGATGTGGTGCTGGGAAGAATGTATATTCTGTGGATTTGGGGTGGAGAGTTCTGTAGATGTCTATTAGGTTTGTTTGGTCCAGATCTGAGTTCAAGTCCTGGATGTCCTTGTTAATTTTTTGTCTCATTGATCTGTCTAATATTGACAGTGGAGTGTTAAAGTCTCCCACTATTATTGTGTGGGAGTGTACATCTCTTTGTAGGTCATTAAGAACTTGCTTTATGTATCTGGGTGCTCCTATATTGGGTGCATATACATTTAGGATAGTTAGCTCTTTTATAGCATTGAAACTTTTACTATTATGTAATGCCCTTCTTTGTCTCTTTTGATCTTTGTTGGTTAAAATTCATTTTATCATAGACTAGGATTGCAACCCCTGCTTTTTTTTTTTCTTTTTATTTTCTTAGTAAATCTTCCTCCATCCCTTTATTCTGAGTCTATATGTGTCTTTGCACATGAGATGGGTTTCCTGAATACAGCACACCAATGGGTCTTGATATTTTATCCAATTTGCCAGTCTGTGTCTTTTGATTGGGGCATTTAGCCAGTTTACATTTAAGGTTAATATTGTTATGTGTGAATTTTGTCCTGCCATTTTGATACTAGCTGGTTGTTCTGCCCATTATGTGACACAGTTTCTTCATTGTGTCGATGGTCTTTACCATTTGGTATGTTTTTGCAGTGGCTGGTACTGGTTGTTCCTTTTCATGTTTAGTGCCTCTTTGGGAGCTCTTGCAAGGCAGGCCTGGTGGTGACAAAATCTCTCAGCAATTGCTTGTTCATAAAGAATTTTATTTCTCCTTCACTTATGAAAGCTTAGTATGGCTGAATATGATATTCTGAATTGAAAGTTTTTTTCTTTAAGGATGTTGAATGTTGGCCAACACTCTCTTCTGGCTTGTAGTGTTTCTGCTGAGAGATCTGCTGTGAGTCTGACAGGCTTCCCTTTGTGGGTAACCTAACTTTCTCTCTGACTGCCCTTAGCATTTTTTCCTTCGTTTCAATGCTGGTGAATCTGACGATTATATGCCTTGGGGTTGCTCTTCTTGAGGAATATATTTGTGGTGTTCTCTGTATTTTCTGGAATTGAATGTTGGCCTGTCTTGCTATGATGGGGGAAGTTCTCCTGGATAATATCCTAAAGGATGTTTTCCAGCTTGGATTCATTCTCCCCATCACATTCTGGTACACTAATCAAATATAGATTAGGTCTTTTCACATAATCTCATATTTCTTGGAGGCTTTGTTTATTTCTTTTCTCTCTTTTTCTCTAATCTTGCCTTCTCATTTTATTTCATTTAGTTGCTCTTCAATCTCTGATATCCTTTTTTCTGCTGATCAATTTGGCAATTGAAACTTGTGTGGCTTCACGAACTTTTCGTGCTGTGTTTTTCAGCTGCATCAAGTCATATATGTTCTTTTCTACTCTGGTTATTCTAGTTAGCATTTCATCTAACCTTTTTCAAGGTTGTTAGTTTTTTTGCATTGAGTTAGAACATGTTTCTTTAGCTCAGAGAAGTTTGTTATTATCCACCTTCCAAAGCCACCTCCTGTCAATTCATCACACTCATTCTCCATCCAGTTTTGTTTCCTTGCTGGTGAGGAGTTGTGATCCCTTGGAGGAGGAGAAGCATTCTGGTTTTTGGTGATTTCATCCTTTTTGCACTGGTTTCATTCCATCTGCATGGATTTATCTAATTTTGGTCTTTGAAGTTGGTTACTTTTGGATGGGTTCTCTGAGTGGATGTCCTTTCTGTTGATGTTGAAGCTATTTCTTTTTGTTTTTTAGTTTTCCTTTTAACAGTCAGGACTCTGCTGCAGGCTGATGGAAGTCCACTCCAGATCCTGCTTGCCTGGGAATCACCTGTGGGGGCTGCAGGACAGTAGAGAGTTGCTGCCTATTCCTTCTTCTGGTATCTTTGTTTCAGAAGGGTACTCACCATATGTCAACTAGAGCTCTCCTTTATGAGGTGCCTCTTTAAAGATATGGGGGTCAGGGAGCCACTTTAGGAGGAAGACTGTCCCTTATCAGAGCTCAAGTGCTGTGCTGAGGGCTCTGTTGTTATGTTCAGAGCTGCTAGGCAGGGACGTTTAAGTCTGCTGCAGCAGAACTCACAACCACCTCTTTTCCCAGGTGCTTTGTTCAGGGAAGGTGGGACTTTATAAGTTTCTGATGTGTTTCTGCCTTTTTTTCAGAGATGCCCTGCCTGGCAAGCAGGGATTCTAGTCACAGTCTGCCTGCAGAGGTGTTGCTGAGCTGTCGCAGGCTCTGTCCAGCTGCTGTGTAAACGTCCTTGTGGTTTTGTTTACATCAGTAAGGTTAGAACAGCCTCGGTAACGGTGGACTGCCTCAGTAATGACAGACTGCCTCGGTAATGGAGAACTGCCTTGGTAATGGAGGACGCCCTTCCCCCCACGGAGTTTGACCATCCTGGGTTGAGCTCAAACTGCTGCGCTGGCTGCGAAACTCTCAAGCCAGTGCATTTCAGATTGCTGATCTTTGTGGGGGTGGGACCTGCCGAGCCTAATCACCTGGCTCCCTGCCTTCAACTCCCTCTTTTTCAGAGGAATGTGTGACTCTGTCTCACAGGCACCAGTTAAAAAGGCCACTCAGATTTGTGCAGGTTTTGTGCTGGAAACACATGGCCCTTGTCGGCCAGCAGTAATCTCCTGGTCTGTGAGCCATAAAGACCACGGGAGAAGTGAAGTATCTGAACCAGAGTGGCCAGAAGAGCACTCATTGGCCTCCACTGGGTAGGAGGGGGGCGGTCCTCCAGTCTGCTGCACTTCCTGGGTGAGGCAGTGCCCCACCCTGCCTCAGCTCACCCTCCTTGTGCTACACCCACTGTCCAATCACTCCCATTGAGATGTACCTGGTACCTTGGTTGGAAATGCGGTAATCACTCACCCTCTGCGTAGCTCTCACTGGGAACTGTGCTGCAGAGCTGTTCCCTATTCAGCCATCTTGGCTGAGCTCTTGCTTTGTTTTTATTCTTGCTGATTTGTTTGAGTTCCTCATAGATTCTGGATATTAATCCTTTGTTGGATGCATAGTTTGGGAATATTTTCTCATTCAGTCTGTGGGTTGTCTGTTTACTCTGTTGATTATTTATTGTGCTGTGCAATCTTTTAGCTTAATTACATCTCATTTTTTAATTTTCTTTTTTGTTGCATTTGCTATTGTGTTCTTGGTCATGAATTCTTTGCTTAAGGCAATGTCTAGAAGAGTTTTTTTGATGTTATTTTCCAGCATTTTCATAGCCTCAGGTCTTACATTTAAGTCTTAGATCATCTTGATTTAATTTTTAAATAAGGTTGGAGGTGACGATCCAGTTTCGTTCTTGTACATGTGGCTTGCTAACTATCCCAGCACCATTTCTTGAATAGGGTATCCATTCCCAACTTTATGTTTTTGTTTGCTTTGCTGATGATCAGTTGGCTGTAAGTATTTGGATTCATATCTGGGTTTTCTATTCTGTTTAATCACTCTACATGCCTACTTTTATACCAGTACCGTACTGTCTTGTTAACTATATCCTTGTAGTATAGCTTGAATTCGAGTAATGTGATGCCTCCAGATTTGTTCTTTTTGCTTAGTCTTGCTTTGGCTATGTGGGCTCTTTTGGTTCTATATAAATTATAGGAAGAATGACGATGGTACTGTAACAGTAATTGCATCAAATCTGTAGATTGCTTTTGGAAGTATGGTCATTTTCACCATATTGATTCTACACATTCATGAGCATGAGAAGTGTTTTCTTTTGTTTGTTTTGTTGGAGTTTCTTTTAGCAGTGTTTTGTAGTTTTCCTTGTAGAGATCCTTTACCTACTTTGTTAGATATATTTCATGTATATATGTATATGCACCTTTAAAAGGGATTGTGTTTCTCAGCTTGTTCATTTTTGGTGTATAGCAGTGCTATTAATTTATGTGCACTGATTTTACATACTGAAATTTACTGAATTTATTTATCGGATCTAGGAACTTTTTGTATGAGTATTTAGGGTTTTCCAGGTATATGACCCTATTATCAGTGAACAGCAACAGTTTGACTTTCTCTTTCCCAATTTGGATTCCTTTCATTTCACTCTTGTCTAATTCCCCTGGCAAAGACTTCCAGTACTAAGTTAATTAGAAGTAATGAAAGTGGGTATCCTTGTTTTGTTCCAGTTCTAAGGAGGAATGTTTTCAACTTTTCCCCATTTAGTGTAATGTCGGCTGTAGTTTTTTTCATAGATGGTTTTTATTACCTTGAGGTGTGTCCCTCCTATACCAATTTTGCTGAGGATTTTAATCATAAAAGTATGCTGGATTTTGTCAAATGCTTTTTCTGTATCAAGATGAATATATAATTAGTTTTTAAATTTTGTTTATGTAATACATAACATTTATTGACTTGCAAATGTTCAAACATTACTGCATCCCTGGTATAAAACCCACTTGATCATGATGAATTATCTTTTTGATATGCTGTTGGATTTGGTTAGCTAGCATTTTGTTGACGATTTTTGCATTATGTTCATTAGGGATATTGATATGTAGTTTTCATTTTTTGTTACGTCCTTTTCTGGTTTTAGAATTACAGTGATATAAGCTTTATAGAATGATTTAGGGAGATTTCTTCTTACTCTACATTTTGGAATAGTTTCAGTAAGATTGGTACCAATTCTTCTTTGAATGTCTGATACAATTCAACTGTGAATCCATTTGGTCTTGAATTTGTCAGCAATTTTTTAAATTACTGTTTCAATCTAGCTACTTGTTATTGCTCTGTTCAGAGCTTCTATTTCTTCCTGATTTCATCTAGGGAGGTTGCATATTTCCAAAAATTTACCTGTCTCCTCTAAATTTTCTAGTATGTGTGTAAAGATTTTCATAGTACCCTTGAATGAACTTTTATATTTATCTGGTATCAGTTGTAACATCTAGTTTGGCTTATTTGATTCTTCTCTCTTCTTTCTTGGTTAATATCACTAATGGTTTATCAATTTTATATGCATTTTCAAAAAACCATCTTTTTGTTTCATTTAGCTCTTGTATGTTTTTTATTGTTGTTTCGATTTTATCTAGTTCTACTCTGATCTTTGTTATTTTTCTTCTTCTGCTGGGTTGGGTTTTGAATATTCTTGCTTCTCTAGTTCCTTAAGGTGTGACCTTAGATTGTCACTATTTTGACTCTTTCAGACTCCTGGATGTATGCATTTAATGCTGTAAACTTTTCCCTTAGCACCACTTTTGCTGTATTCCAGATGTTTTAATAAGTTGTGTCATTATTATCATTCAGTTCAAAAAATGTTTTAATATTTATCTTGATTTCATTTTTGATCCAAAGATCATTCAAGAGCAGATTATTTAATTTTCATGTATTTTCATAATTTTGAGAGTTCCTTTTAGAATAAATTTCCTGTTTTACTCCACAGTGGTCTGAGTGAATACTTGATATAATTTTAAATTTTTTTTAAATTTATTGAGATTTGTTTTGTGACCTGTCATGTGGTGTAGGAGATTGGTCAGAAAGGGGATGAAAAAATTATAGAAAGATGCAAATCTTCTTTGAATGCTGGAAGGTTTTGCAAAAGTCTTGGGAAAAGGTTTATGGCTGAAGGCAGCCGAATCCTCTAACCTTGAGCTTAAATAGCTTGTTTATTAATACCAACCTTTGAACATCCACAAGAGCCTGACTATGCTCTACTGGGTGGGGTGTGGGGGGTGTTCTGGAAATGTTAATTACTCTTTAATGGTGTTTACTTGAGACCTTTGTCATTTAATCTGTACTAAATACATGCAAACATCACAGGCTTATGGAGGCTGCTGTGGGCTTTGGCAGAGAGGTCCCTTGGCCGCGCTGACAGGAAAAACCTGTGTCAGTGTAAGTTTTTCATCTGTTGCTTTGTCAAGTCTGCTGGTCAGACTCGACAATATGGTCTATCTTGGAGAATATTCCATGTGCTAAAGAAAAGAATCTACATTTTGTCATTGCTGGGCAGGATGTTCTGTAAATATCTGTTAAGTTAATTAGTTCTAGTGTATAATTTAAGTCCATTTTTTATTGTTGACTCTTATTTTGATGACCTGTCTAGTGCTGTCAGTGGAGTATTGGAGTGCCCTGCTATTATTGTGTCACCATCTATCTCATTTCTAAGGTCTAGTATAAATTGTTTTGTACGTTTGGAAGTTCCAGTGTTAAGTGCTTACATATTTAGGATTGAGACATTGTCCTATTTGACTATTATTTTTATTATTATATAATGCCCCTCTTCATCTTGTTTATTGATGCTGTTTTTAAAGTCTATTTTGTCTGATATAAAAATAGCTGTTTATGCTTGCTTTTGGTTTCCATGTGCATGAAATTGTTTTTTTACCCCTTTCCCTTAAGTTTATGTGGGTTCTTATGTGTTAAGTGAGTCTCTTGAAGACAGCAGATATTTGATTGGTGAATTTATATCCATTCTGCCATTCTGTATCTTGTAAATGAAGCATTTAGGGCATCTACATTCAACAATAGTACGGAGATGGAAGGTACTGTTTTATTCTTCATGTTATTCATTGCCTTAACACCGTTTTTTTTTTTCTCATTGTGTTATTTTTTCCTAGACCCTGTGAAATTTATGCTTTAAGGAGGATCTATTTTGGTTTGTTTTGGGGTTTTGTTTCAAGATTTAGAACTCCTTTTAGCATTTCTTGCAGTGCAGGCTAAGTAGTGGTGAATTATCTTAGCATTTGTTTGTCTGAAAAAGAATTTATTTCTCCCTCATTTTTGAAGCTTAGTTCTGCTGGAACAAATTTCTTGTCTAATAATTATTTTGTTTCAGGAGGCTAAAAATAGAACCCCAATTCCTTTTGGCTAGTAAGGTTTCTTCTGAGAAGTGTGCTGTTAATCTGATAGGTTTTCCTTTATAGATTATCTGATGATTTTGTCTCTCAGCCATTAAAATTATTTCCTTCATCTTGACTTTAGATAACCTGATTAATATGTCTATGTGATTTTGTTTGTTTTTTTTGTTTTTTTTTTTTTGTTTTCTTTTGATAACTTTGTCATGTGTTCTTTGAGCTTCTTGTATTTGGATGTCTAGATCCCTAGCAAGGTCAGGGAAAGTTTTCCTCAATTATTCACTCAAATAAGTTTGCCAACCTTTAGATTTCTCTTCTTCTCAGGAACATCAGTTATTTTTGTTTGGCCACTTAACATAATCCCAAATTACTTGATAGCTTTATCATTTTTTCTCTTATTATGTTGTCTTTGTATTTATCTGATTGGGTTAATTTAAAAGCATTGTCTTTGAGCTCTGAAATTGTTTCTTCTACTTGTTCTAGTCCATTGTTTAAATTTCCACTTCATTTTGTATTCCCCAAGTGTGTCTTTCCTTTCCAGAAGTTGCCATTTTAAAAATTATGATATAATTTTTCATCTATATTCTGCATTTTTAAAACTTCTTTAAGTTGGTTTTTACCTTTCTCTGTTATTTTTTTGAGTAGCTTAATAATCAACCTTCTGAATTCTTTATCTGGCAATTCAGAGATTTTCTTTTTGGTTTGAATCCATTACTGGAAACCTGGTGTGATGTTTTGGGGGGTATTATAGAATCCTGTTTTGTCCTACTACCAGAATTACTTTTCTGATTCATTCTCATTTGCATATACTGTATCAGTGGGAGAGGTGTGAAACTCAAGTCCTGCTGTTTAGATTCTCTTGTCCCATAGGGCGATCCCTTGATGTGGTGTTCTCCTCCTTCCTCTTGGGATAAGGCTTCCTGAGAACTGGACTGCAGTTTTTGTTTTTGCTCTTATGGGTCTAGCCACTCAATAAGACTACCAGACTCGGCTGGTGCTGCTGGATGTCTGCAAAGAGTCCTGTGATGTGATCTCTCTTCGAGTCTCCCAGGCATGGATACCACCACCTGCTCTGGTAGAGGTGGCAGGGAAGTGAAGTAGACTCTGTAAGAATATTTAGTGTGCTTGCTTTCTTGAATGGTGGTTACGTTAGCAGTGAAGTTATCACATGGACACACTAAGGACCTGTCGTTAGCCAGGATGTTGTGGGAAGTGGAATTAGGTGTTGTAGTCTCCTTCCTGGAATCAGGGTTATTCTGTCATGAGTTGCCTTAATGGCTTGAGTTGGTTGACCTCCAACCAGGAGGTGGCACTTTCAAGATAGCACCAGCTGTGGTAGTAGTAGGGGGCTCTAACCTTGCCCTATGGCCAGGGTAAGTGTTTTGGTTTTGCAAGCAATAGGCAGGGCCATAACTCTCCCCAAATGTCTATGTTTTCTGTTTGTCTACCATGACAGAAAGGGAAATAACATCAGATAGTGACAGGGCTAGACAGGTCTGGGCTCAGACTCTCCTTGGGCAGGTTTGTCATGACCACTGTGGGAGATGGGGTGGGTGGTCCTCAGGCCAATGGGGTTGTGTTCCAGAGGGTATCTTAGCCACTTCTTCTGTGTCATAGTTCACCAGTGAATGGGGAATAGCCAGCAGCAAGTGGCTGCATCCAGCTCCCCCACAGTTTGTGAGGTCAGTCATGCTCCTGTAGTGTCCAATGCACATGCTACCCCAGTCTGTGAGCTGCCCCACTGAAAAAGCATGCATGTCTTTCAGACCTTACCCCTCCCTGTCTGCTCACTTACTCAGTGTCAGCTCCTGTGCTTGTTCATATCCACAGAAGGCCCTGCTTCTCTCACCAAACTCCACTCAAGAAACTTGTGCCCATTCAAAACCACTACCAATTTCAGTTGAGACCTCCCTTTGCCTATGACCCCACAATGGTGTTATATGCATTGTAGGATAATTAACTGCATACCTGGCCTCTACGCATTAAAAGTCAGTAAACCCTGCTCACTCACCATTCTTTGTTATTTTACCCTAGACTGGTGCAACAACCAAAATGTTTCCAGATTCTACCAATTTTTTTCTGAAGCACCAAAATAACTCTTGATTATTTATTTTTACTATTTTCCCCACAAGTTGTTATCCTGTGAAAACTTTAAGGCTTTTGGAAAAGAAATAAAGTTCAGAGACTCTTCTCTGTGTAGTAATTCACTGTCTCTGAAAGTATTTTAATCCCTTTACATAATAATGTGTCTTAACTGGTACGTTCTCTCTCTACTCTTTTCCTGCTTTCACCAATTATCTGATTTGAAATTTTTAAGCAGAAAATTGTCAGAAAAGTAATTTTCAATTTGAATGAACTTTTGCAAGTTATAAATCCTAAAATTAAGAATTTATAAATGGAAATGCCAACGCAACTTCAAATTTAGTAGTGTGAGTAGCACCACTATAAAAAAGTCCTCACTTGTCTTCTATATCTGTCACAAGTTCTATAAATCAAAATATTTAAATGTGAATTATGTTTAAAAAGATTTTTTTATAAATCAGCTGTGCATGTGAACACTGGTGATTATATTTGGGCAGTAAATCCTGTTTTTCATGGACATATTCAGGAGCATTTAAAACTTTATCTTCTGAACATAATTCTTATAGTATCAGGTCAGGTGTTACGGTTTACACCTGTATTCCCAGCATTTTGGGAGGCCAAGGCAGATGGATCAGTGGAGGTCAGGAGTGTGAGATCAGACTGGCCAATATGGTAAAACCCCATCTCTATTAAAATACAAAAACTAGCAGGGCATGGTGATGCACATCTGTAATTCTAGCTACTCAGGAGGCTGAGGCAGGAGAATCACTTGAACCTAAGAGGTGGAGGTTGCAGTGAGCCAAGATGATCCCACTGCACTACAGCCTGGGTGACAGAGCAAGACTCTGTCTCAAGATAAAATAAAATAATAATTCTTATAATATCATTTCAACCTAGAGCACTTAGAAGAGGAAACCAAATGTGTAATATAGAAAGTTCCTCAATTGTTTCATTATTATGTACCTACTTTAACCATAAAGATGTTATATATGAAATATCTAACTATATATATTTTGTATCCATTCAACAAACAAAAAAACACTCAACAAAAAAACAGAAAAGAAATGCGTGACTTCTCTACTCCACCAACCACAAAAATATAAATTAATTATATACTTGTAATGAACACATTTATATTTTCGGAGTATATTATAAGTGAAACAATTTACAAAGTCTTCAAATGTCATCAGGAAATTATTGACCTTGACTATTTAATGTATTAATTTAAAACAATCTAGTTTATGTCATTAAAAACTATTCAAATTGGGCACAATAGCTCACACCTGCAATCTCACCACTTTGGAAGGCTGAGGCGAGATTACTTGAGGCCAGAAGTTTGAGACCAGTCTGAGCAGCATAGTAATACCCCATCTCTACAATAAAAAAAAAAAATTAATCAATAGCTGGGCAGGTTGGCATTTTTCTGTAGCCCTAGCAACTTGAAAAGCTGAGATGGGAGAATTGCTTGAACCCAGATGGTAAAGGCTGCAGTGAGCTATGATCCTGGGTGACAGAGTGAGACCCTGTCTTTTAAGAGGAAAAAGAAACAACAATAATTCAAACTGTACATGTATTAGTCCATTCTCATGCGCCTCTAAAAAAAAATACCCAAGCCTGGGTAATTTATAAAGAAAAGAGGTTTAATTGACGCACAGTTCCACATTGCTGGGGGATGCCTCAGGAGATTTATAATCATGGTGAAAGGCAATGGAGACACAGGCATCTTCTTCACAGGGCGGTAGGATAGTGAGTGAGTGAGTACAAGCAGGGGAAATGCCAGACACTTATAAAACCATCAGATCTCATGAGAACTTATTCACTATCACCAGAACAGCATGGGGGGAAACTGCTCCCATGATCCAATACTGTCCCTCTCAGGACATAAGGGGATTATGGAGGTTACAATTCAAGATGAGATTTGGGTGGGGGACACAGCCAAACCATGTCAGTATGTAATCATACTACTAAAAAGTGGAAAATCATTGATCATTCACCCTATCACCTTGTACATTTTTAATGAAGGCTCACAATTGGTGTTATTCAAAAAAATTTACATTAATTTACATACCTATGTACAAAAAACCCACGTGCATTCTCATGAGTATCCCAGTGTGTACTTATTTGTATATAGGAATTTAATTTTGCTTTTGTTTTATATAATTTGATTCTTTTTTTACGGCAACTGGCTTTATTTTTCTTTACACTAATCCTTGAAAACCTTCCCATGTCAATACATGCAGTTCTACTTTATTCTTTCAAATTTTTTTTACCTAACATAGAATATTTTTATTTGTATAAATTTATGGGATACAAGTGTAATATTGTTACATGGATGTATTATATACTGGAGAAGTCAGAGCTTTTGATTAACCATCACAGAAATAAAGTACATTGTACCCATTAAGTAATTTCTCACTATTCACCACCCTCCTTCTTCTCACACTCTTTGGAGTCTCTATTGTTTATTAGTCTAAACTCTGTGTCCATATGTGCACATAATGAGCTCCAATGTGTAACTGAGAACATGTAACATTTTTCTTTGTTTCTATTTTTCATAAGATAGTGACTTCTTATTCCATCCATGTTGCTGCAAAACACATGATTTCATTATTTTATTGCTGAATAGAATTTTATTGTGTACATATATCACATTTTCTTTATTCCGTCATTCTCTGAAGGATACATAAGTTGATTCCACATATTTGCTATTTTAAAGAATCTGTAATAAACACACAAGTGTAGGTAATATTTTCATATAATTATTTCTTTTTTGGTGGGTATATGCCCAGTAGTGAGATTATTGGATTGAATAGTAGTTCAATGTATAGTTCCTTGAGAAATCTCCATACTGTTTTCATTGAGGTTGTAGTAATTTATATTTGCTTCAACAGTGTATAAGCAATCATCTTTCTCCTCATCCTCATTATCATTTGTTATTTTTTATCTTTTTGATTATTGCCCTTCTGACTGATATAAGATAATACCTCATTTTAATTTTAATTTTTTAAAGTCTGTTTTATCTGGTATAAATCTGAATACTCTTGCTTATTTTTGGTTTCTCTTTACATTGACTATCATTTTTTTTAATCCCTTTACCTTCAGTCTGTATGTGTTTTCATGGGTCAAAGGAGATTTTTGTAAGCAATATATGATTAGATTTTGTTCTTTTTAGCCATTCTGTCCATTTATATATTTTAAGAGAAACATTTAATCCATTTAGATTAAAGGCTAATATTTATATGTGAGTTTCTTTGCTGTATCATTATGAATTATTATCTAGTCATTTTATAAATTATTTGCTTCTTTCTTTTTCTGTTTGTGATTTCATAAAATTCTGTTGAATTGCCATTTGATTCCTTTCTCTTCCTTTTTTGTGTGATTGGTTTATAAAACCCATGCATTTATACATTTGTGTGTTTTGATGAAGCAATTTATCCTTTTTTTCATGTTTAGGGCTTTTCAAATTTTCTTTTCTGTAGGGACAGTCTAATGATGTTGAGTATTTTTAGCCTTTGACTTTCTGAGTAAGACTTTATTTTTCCTCTATTTATAAAACTTGGTCTAACTGAATGTAAAATTCTGGCTGGCAGCTTTTTGAAATTTCAGTACTTTGGAGCTATTCTATTCTCTCCTGGTTCATAGGGTTTTTACTGAGAAGTGTGCTGTTTTCTAATGGAAGTTTCTTTATAGGGACTAGAAATTTTTCTCTTACTGATTGATATGGGTTGGGTCTGTGTCCCTGCTCAAATCTTATATTGAAATGTTATCCCCGATGCTAGAGGTAGGGCCTTATGGGAAGTGATTGGATCATGGGGTCAGTTTCTCCTGAAAGGTTTAGCATCCCCCACTTCTCATCCTCCTGCTCTGACTATGTGAAGTGCTGGCTTACCCTTTTCCTTTCTTCATAATTGTAAGTTTCTTGAGGCCTCCCCAGAAGCCAATCAGTTGCCAGCCCTATGCTTCCTGTACAGCCTGTGAAAATATGAGCCAAGTAAGCCTCTTTTCTTTATAAATTAAGAAGTCTCAGGTACTTCTTTATAGCCATGCAAGAATGACCTAATATAGAAAATTGGTACTGAGGAGTGGGACACTGTGACTGGAACTTACATTTAAAGGGAAGCAGAGCATAAAAGTTTGAAAAATATTCAGCTTGATTATGTGGTAGGAAAAAAAAAGCCCATTTTGGGGAAGAAATTCAAGCAGTTGGAGAAATATGTAAGTAAAGAGGAGCGAAATAATAATAGCCAACACAATGGGTCAAAGGCCTAGAAGGCATTTCAGAGACCTTTGTGGCAGCCTCTCCCATTGTAGGCCAGGAGGCTTAGGAGGGAAGAATGGCTTTGTGTGCCAGGCCCAGGGCACTACTGCCCTGTGCAGCCTCAGGACACTGATTCTCACATGCCAGTTAATCCAGCTCTAGCTCTGGCTAAAAGGGACCCAGGTACGGCTCAGGCCACTGCTTTAGTGGGTGTAGGCCACAAACTTTGGCTGCTTTCACATGGAGTTAACCCTGTGGTTGCACAGAGAGCAAGAGTTGAGGGTTGAGAGACTTCAGCTGGATTTCAGAGAATGTGTGAAAAAGCCTGAATGTCTAGGCAGAAGCCTGCTGTAGGGGTAGAGGCCTTACAAAGAATCTCTGCTGTGGAAGTCTGGAAAAGAATTGTGAGGTTTGAGCCCCCACACAATATCTCAACTGAAGTACTACATAGTGGAGCTGTCAGAAGAGAGCCACCATCCTCCAGACCCCAGAATATTAGACCCAATGGCAGCCTGCACCCTGCACCGGCAAAAGCTGCAGTCACTTAATGCCAAGTCCTTGAAAGCGGCTGTTGAGGCTGAATTCTGTGAAGTCATTAGAGTAAAGCTGCTCAAAGCCTTTAGAGACCACATCTTGTACAAGTGTGCCCTGGATATGAGGCATGGGGTCAAAGAAGATTATTTTAGAGCTTAAGGTTTAATGACTGCCCTGCTGGATTTTGGACTTGTAGAGGGCCTGTAGCCCCTTTCTTACGGTGAATTTCTGCCTTCTGGAATGAGAAAATTTACCCAATGCCTGTACTACAATTGTATCTTGGAAGTAATTAACTTGTTTTTGATATTACAGGCTCAGAGGTGGAAAGGGCTAGCCTCACCTCAGATGAGACTTTTGAATTAATGCTGGAAGGAGTTTACATCTTGGAAACTGTTGGGAAGGCACAATTGTATTTTAAAATGTGAGGGCATGAGATTTTGGGAAAGCCAGTGGTGCAATGGCATGGTTGAATTGTGTGCCCACTGAAATTTCATATTGAAATGTAATCTCCACTGCTGGAGGTGAGGCCTAATGGAGATGGTTGGATCATGGAGGCAGTTGCTCCTAAATGGTTTAGCACCATCCTCAGGGTGCTGTTCTCATGGTAGTGAGTGAGTGAGTTATAACCAGATCTAGTTGTTTGAAAATCTGTAGCACTTCCCCTTCTCTTCTTTCTGCTCTGGCCATGTGAAGTGCTGGCTTCTTTTCCTTCTTCAATAGTTGTAAGTTACCTGAGGCATCTCTGGAAGCCAAGCAGATGCCAGCATCATGCTTTCTGTAAAGCCTGTGGAACCATGAGCCAATTAAACCTCTTTTCTTTATAAATTACCCAAATTTAGGTATTTCTTTATAGAAATGTGAGAACAGCCTAATACACTGATTTTAAAATTAACTGATCCATCTTGACTTTAGATAGTCAATCTGCCATTTTAAAACCCTTTATGTAATATATTTTCTTGGAGATCATTGGGCCTCTTGTGGCTGGATAATTATATGTCTTGCTAAACTTGGAAAGTTTTTATCAAATATTTTCTTAAAAATGTTTTTCTAAATTTTAGATTTTCCTTTCCCCCTGGGAATACCAATAATTCATAAGTTCAATTACTTTATGTAGTCTCATATGTCTCAAATGTCTTGTTCATTCTATTTTTTCTTCACTTTTGTCTGACAGTATTATTTCAAAAGACCTGTCTTCAACATATGAGATTCTTCCTTCTTCTTGGCCTAGTCTATTTTTCAAGATTTTGAGTATATATTATAATTCCTTCTGTGAATTTTTTATTTACAGCTTATATTTGTCTTTTTAAAAGATATCTATCTCATTAGTAAACTTCTTGCTCATATCCTGAATTGATTTTCTGATGTATTTGTATTGGAATCACATTTCTTGTATCTAATTGAGCTTCTTTAAAATGAGTATTTTGAAATTTTACATCTAGCATATCAAAAATTGTTACTTTTTGTTTGGGATTTATTGCTGGAGAATTGTGTTTCTTTGGCAATGTTGTAATACCTTGCTTTGTAATGTTTTCTCTATCTTTATGTTAATTTATGTACATCTAAATTAGTAGTCACTTCTTATTTTGGAACTTAATTTTGTTGGAGTAAAATTATTTTCTTGAAGATATGACTATGCTGTATATTGATTAGGGCAATTTGGTTTTGCTTCTGGGTGCATGCATTGGCAAAGACTCTGCAGGATTTTATTAATTATAAATAGCCTTAGTTTGGTTACTTTCTCAAATACCAGTTGTAGTAGCATTGTACCAGGTGACTGAGCTTGTCACTTACCTTCTGTGTAGTCAGTGTGGTGTGGGTGATAGAGGTAGCAGTGGTCATCAGAATCTTTTCTTGTTCCAGAGGGCTTTGTTCTGGTGTTGGCAGTTGTTCTGATGGGTTGCATAAGACAATTCCCGGGCCAGTAGGTGGAACTCTCAAATAGGAATCAACTATAGTGGTGGCAGTAGATCTTATGCCTGACCTCTGTTCTCCAGAAAAAATGCTCAGCTTTCCAAGTGATGGATTGGGTTGTGGACTCCCCCAGGAGCTTGGATCCTACACTGTTTCATAGAGGTAGGTGAAGTTTTGTGGAGCTGGACTGGGCAAGCAAGCAATCAGTACCCCTATTGAAGGACTGAATACCAGCGTTGAAAGGGGGTGGAAGATTTTTCAGGCCCCTGGCAAATATTTGTGTGAGGGGGTGATTGCTACTGCACTGATGTCTGCACATAGAGAGAGAAGGCCTGTCTTGGTAGGCAGAAGTATAACCTGCTTACTTCTCCTGCAAACGCATGGTCCTGGCAGGGCTCACTTTCCTGTCCTGACTGTGGCCACATTTAAGATAATCCATTAACCGCTGAAGTTTAATTCTAGTCTGAAATGTAACCCAGTGTCGAAGTCACCAGCCTTGTTGCTCAGTACTAAATTTCTGCAGTAGCTGGCAGTGGTTATACTGCAGTCTTCACTCACAGCTTCAAACACACAGCTGTCAGGTTCTCCTGCTTTCTATGATAGCAACACGGTGGCTCTGTACAGAGTGGGAGAGACCCCATCCTATTCATGAGCCTAAGCTCCAAAGACATGCAACCAGTGAAGTCACAGCTGCCACTCACAGCCCCAGACAGGCAGCACTTCAGCTCACCCACTTCAGCGTCCAACTACAGCAACAACAGCGGCTATGCCTACAACTATACGCAGTGGGGTAGTAGAGGTTTCATTCTCTATTCATAATCCTAAGCAAAAAGGTTGCTTGGCTGGCAAAAGGAGATTTTACATGTCCCTTGGAAAGCCAAGCACAGAGTTTGTGCCACTGCTGGGGTGGAGTCACTTCTTAAAATGACAAACAGAGACCTTTCAGGCTCTGGAAAGCATGCATTCCAGGTTTCTCTGGTCCAGGGTCCACCTTTTTGGTGGCTGCACAGCCCTTTCCGCAAGGGGGAAATCTCTCTAGGCTAGATTACTGAAAACTTTGCAGCACCTTTTGGTTCAGCCAGTGCAGTGCCACTGCAGCTGTCTGGGTGGACATTGGGTAATGTCAGCGGTAGCTTTTAGAATGCAGAGATATGGGAGTTGTGGTTCCCAGGACAGGATGCAGTCCCATGATAGCTACACTTCACAATGGTGCCCTGCCACAGCCGCTCAGGTCCTAGGGGAGGGTTGAATGACTTAGCATGAGTTCCCAGTCTCAGAGCAATGCTCTCAAGAGGTCTCCCAAATTACCACTCATACCAATGCCAGGGTTTGTGGCAGTAGAGGAACTCTCCTGTGGTTTGGACCCAACAATCTGTGGGAAGAAGGCCAATATCAAAATTCTCCCACTCACCCTCTCCCAACAATGCCAAGCCTCTAAAGACAGCTGACCAATTCTCAGATATAGCTTCTGTTTCCTCGTACTTCTTTGCCTTAGGCATTTCCCGGAAGTTCTCTGTTGGACTCTAATGATTGCTTCTTTAATATTCTATTCAAAGTATGATTATCTGTTCATAATTTTGGTTCTTCTTTCTAGAAGAAACAGGCATCTGATGTCCCTCAGTCAGCTATGTTAAACTGGAACCTCCCAACATTTAACATTTTAAACTATTATTCTATAGATGTACATTTTTTTCCAACTTTTCACTATTAAAAATATACTACAATAAAGAGATTTGTATTTTGGGTAGATATATAACATTTCTTCTTTTGCACAAATGTTTAAGAACCAAAAGATTCTTATAATAATATTTTTAATTGAAATTTATACATATTTAAAGTTTTGATATTTTTTAACCAAATTCCCCAACAATATCTCTACTTATTTATACTACCACTCCTGAGGCACATGTGTTAGTATTTTGTTGACATACTAATTACCACTGCTTTTTGCTAATTTTCCCAAGATTGAACAATTTAAGAAGAGAACCTGTTTGCATGTGAGTGCATGTGTTTGTGGTAGGAGGAAGTGACAATGTAAAAATAAATTGCTTTAAATCTGTCTATAGTAGGAATATCTGCATGGCAAGACTTAATAGAAACTAGAGGTAGAGCTTTGGGAATATTTGAAATATTGGAAGCAGATGACTACACAGAGAATTCCATGCTCAATGGGTTATGGTTTTATGCAATTTCAATGCATTACTATATGTATATAATTTAATGTGACAATATATATCTTAATGGAGATGAGATTGCTAAATTATTTTATTAATTTGGCTTTTCCTGAAAGCAGAACCCCAGACAATGGTTTGAGGCAGATGGTATTGGGGAAAGGTAGTTTCAGGAAGCAGTGAGAAGGCAGGAGGTGAGAAAGAATAAAAGTGAAAGCTGATATATAGCGGGGATGTTAGAGTTGCTTAACACTGTGGAAAAGTGGAACATAATCCTGTTGGAAACCCAGTGAGGAATAAAAAGAAAATGCAACTCATAATTGTGCGGCCATACTCTCATCTTCAGTTGGTTTGAGTGTTTAGACTCTGAAATGGTAATACCCTCCCCCTCCACCTCACCCCCACACACACATGCTTCTGGCCTATATTTGATGGCACATTAAGTGAGAATTTGGTTTTAGGAAAAGTCCAGAGGCAGAAATGAACAAAGAATGCATCAGAGGTTAACTCTGGGAATGTGTCTGCTGTAGTTTTTATTCAGTTTCTTTACTGGATTTTCTCATTAAAAGAAAAAATGATCTCATAATTCTTGTCCTATAATAATCACCTTTATTTGCAAAATTTGAGGTTACTCAGTAAAAAATTATCTAAATTCTATTATGCTCTGAGATTTATAGAATGTGCATTCAAGAGTAAGTATGCCTTATAGAGTAAGTTGAACTGATAATAATAATAAAACTAATAAAATATTTATCTCATTTTAGGATGCCAAATACCTATGATAATGCATTATTCTTAACTGTTAATCTTCCATTAGAGTTTTTAAAACAGTAGCCACATTAGAGATTATTCAAATAAATTTTGAATAAGTGCTACATCCCTGCCCAATTATAAAACATGAGGTAAAACAGCATGGAAAAGACAACTTAAAGGTTTAACAAGTGTATCCAAAATATGAATGTGTCACTAATGCTTCCTTATGTGTTGCTAATTGTCTATAGCTTGGGGTGTGAAGTGGCAGTGCTATAAAGAGGTTTACTCTTTAGTAAGTATTATTTTACCCCTTGTTGTGGGAAAATATTAATTCAGTAAGTCTCTTGTGAGGTTTAGAAATAATGTAAGCTTAA
Organism: Ateles fusciceps; assembly: GCA_036589455.1. NCBI lineage: Eukaryota > Metazoa > Chordata > Mammalia > Primates > Atelidae > Ateles > Ateles fusciceps. The sequence continues at coordinate 61,745 of JAZHEH010001155.1, read as the reverse complement.
CTTTGTTATGTCCATACTATGTAAATTACTTTTTTTCCTGCTGTAGAGTCTCTTGAAAATACATTTGTCCTCATTATTTCTGTCTTATGTCATGTGAATAATACTCTCTATAGAGACTGCTTCTTTTTGCACAAATGTTTAATTTATAGCATACCTCTGAGAAAAGCTACTCACCTTTGTATTTAATTTTTCTCATATTAATTAGAATCTGAGGCATATTATGTTATTTCCACAGGCTTTATGTGCCAAATGAGATGAAAAGAAACAGTAAAATATTAAGAGGTTCTCACATCTCCCTTAGAAATATTTTGTTCTTACACAGTCTATGAAGCGATGGTAGAAGCAACTGTCACACATTGTTATTATAATTTCAAAAAGTTGAGGAACAATTACATCCCAAGTCTGAAATTCCATGTAAGTCTCAAGAACCCTTCTCTTTTTCTCAAATCACCAACATTTCTCTCTTCTCTCACATAATTTCTGCAATCATTTTTTTACAAAGTCTCAGTAGACAGATATGAGTGAAGAAGAAATTGTTTTCTAATTTCCATACCAAATTACCTGTAAATAGAAGTTAAATTATTCTACCTTCTTTATGCACTAGTAAAACATGTATTATATGCAAACAGTTGCATTATTGATAGCCATTCTGTTTCTACCCAAACTGGACAAATGATACTTGATTCTAACAAATTTAATTTCAAGTAGACATATCTCAATCATTTTTAGTATTCTAATGGAATATTAGAATATTCCATTCTAATATTGAGTATGACAGATCCGAATTCATTTCTCAAGAGGACTAATTTGCCATGTTGAGGGTGAAAGCAGTATTTCTTACTTGAGATAGAGGGAGAAAATTTTTCTCTATTTCCCTCAAAAAGTATATTTTCAAATTTGTTCCTTGGAGCTAGAATCCTCTGTGGTTTCTGGCACCCAAAAATTTCTAACAATACTCTAAAAGAAGCATAGGAAACAGACATGGTTATGGTAAAAATAGCTACTATAATATCAAGAGTCTAGCACAGTACCTAACTCATTTTTTCAGCTACATAAACTCTTTGCAATACAGGTTTACAACTGCACTCAGAAGCCATTGGATATTTATTAAGCTACACCATGATAGTAGGTTTCAGGGAGTAATGTGACTAAGAGTTTGAATATGTATAAATATATTTTTGCAGCGGAGAGAATAATTAAGAAAAATTTGGGGGCCTGGCCAAGATGGCTGGCTAGAAACAGCTGTGATCAGAGGCTCCCATCGAGAATAAAAACAGTGTGCAAATTCTGAACTTGCAACAGAAGTATCCAATTTCTCTTATCAAAACCGACTAGGTATTTGGCATGACCCACAGAGAGCAAGGAAAAACAGGTTGTGTGAGGACCCACTTGGGAGCCACACAGGGCAAGGTGAGCCCCCATCCTCAGCCAAGGGAGGTGGTGAGTGATCATGCTACCCAGCCTGGAAAACCATGCTTTTCATGAATTTGTGCAACTCATGGATCATAATATCCCACTCATGAGCCCACACCACCAAGGCCTTGGATCCCAACCACAGAACTGCAGATTCTCAATGGCCACTTGGCTGGAGACTGCTTAAGACTACCAAGTTTCTGGAGAGTGGAGTGGCCATTATCACTGCAGCTGCCTGCTGCCTAAGACAACTTGAGCTCCCTCGGGGAAGGATAACCATCCTCACAGCAGCCGCCTGCTGCCTAAGGTGACTGAGTTCCCCAGGGGAGGGGTGGTAGCCATTGTGACTGCCAACTGCCTAAGATGACTGAACTCCTGAGAGGAAGAGTGGCAGCCATCACTGCATCTCCAGGCTGCCATTTTTTTCCCCTGCTGGTGCCAGGAAGACTGGACATTTAAGACCCAGGAGGGATTCCCCACATTACCTCAACTGGCTGTGGCAGACTGTGACCAGACTGCCTTTTAGGCCAGACGCTGGCCTATCTCTCCTCACTTGGTTGGGCCTCCCAGTAGGAACTTCAACAACTCCAGCCTGGGGTTTAGGGACAGAACTTTGATCACCCCTGGGGCTGAGTCCCTAGGGGGAGTCATGGGTATGGTCCCCATGGACAAGCAGACTTAGTCCTCCCTGCTGCTGGCTCTGAGGAATCTAGGCAGCCCAGATGAGTTGGATTTTCCCCCAGCACAGCACACCCCCTCTACCAAGGGGCAGCCAGAGTGCTTCATTAAGCAGATCCTGGATCCTGAGGCCCCTGACTGGGTGAGACACCCCAACCAGGGTCATCAGAAACCTTATACAGGAGTGTTCCTGCTGGCATTAGCTCTGTGCCCCTCAGGGACAGAGATTCCAGAGGAAGGAGCAAGCACCAATCTTTGCTGTTCTGCAGCCTCCTTAGGTGACATCTCTAGGTACAGTGGGGGACAGGTGAATAGTGCCTAAAGTAAATGCCCAGGAAACATCAGCAGCCCAACAGAAGAGGAGTCTGACTGTTAAAAGAAAAACAAACAGAAAGCAACAACTACAGCATCAACAATAAAGTCCTCAGAATAACCCCATCCAAAGGTCAGCAGTATCAAAGAACAAAACTACACAACTAAATAAGATGAGAAAGAATCAATGAAAAAGAATGTTGAAACCTCAAAAGGCCAGAGGGCCCCTCCTCCTACAAATAATCACAGCTCCTCCCCCAGCAAGAGCACAGATCTGGGTGGAGGTGGAGATGAATTAACAGAAGTAGGCTTTAGAAGGTGGGTAATAACAAACTTTGCGGAGCTAAAGGAGTATATTTAAACCCAACGCAAAGCAGCTAAGAATATTGATAAGAGGTACAGGAGCTGCTAACTAGAATAACCAGTTTAGAGAAATATAAATGACCTGATGGAGCTGAAAAACAGAACAAAAACCTCATGATGCAAACACAAGTATCAATAGCAAAATTGATCAAGCAGAAGATAGAATATCAGAACTTGAAGACAAACTTGCTGAAATAAAGCAGGGAGACAAGATTAGAGAAAAAAGAATAAAAAGTATTAAAACCTCCAAGAACTATGGAACTGTATAAAAGACAAAATTTACAACCGATTGGAATGCCTGAAAGAGATGGAGAGAATGAAACGATGTTGGAAAATACACTTCAGGATATCATCCAGGAGAACTTTCACAACCTAGCAAAATAGGCCAACATTTAAATTCAGGAAATCCAGAGAACCCCAAGAAGATAATCCCTGAGAAGATCACCACAAGACACATAATCATCAGATACTCAAGGTCAAAATGAAGAAAAAAATGTGAGGGGCAGCCAGAGAAAAAGGCCAGGTCACCTAAAAGGAAAGCCCATCAGACTGACAGCAGACCTCTTAGCAGAAACTCTACAAGACAGAAAATAGTGTGTGGGGGGGGGATATTAATTCTTAAACTAAAAAATTTTCAACTTAGAATTTCATATCTGGTCAAATTAAGCTTCATAACCAAAAGAAAATAAAATCCTTTTAGACAATCAAATACTGAGGGAATTCATCACCACTAGGCCAGCCTTGGAAGAGCTTATGAAAGAAGGACTAAATAAGAGAGAACAAATTGGTACCAGCCACTGCAAAAACACATTGAAGTCAAAAGACCAATTACACTATGAAGAAACTGCATCAACTAGTCTGCAAAATGACCAGGTAGCATCATAAGGACTGGTTCAAATTTACACATAACAGTATTAACCTTAAATGTAAATGGGCTAAATGACCCTATTTAAAGACACAGAATGGCAAACTAGAAAAGAGCCAAGAACCATTGGTGTGCTGTATTTAAGAGACCCATCTCAGGTGCAAAGACAAACATATGCTCAAAATAAAGGAATGGATGAAAATTTACCAAGAAATTAGCAGAAAAAATCAGGGGTTGCAATCCTAGTTTCTGAAAAAAGTAGACCTTAAACCAACAAATATCAAAAAAGACAGAGAGGAAGATGTGATGGTAAAGGAATTAATTCAACTAGAAGAGCTAACAATCATAAATATATATGAACCCAATACAAGAGCGCCCAGATTTATAAAACAAGTTCTTAGAGACATAAAAAAGACTCGACTCCCTCACAATAACAGTGAGAGACTTTAACACCCCACTGTCAATATTAGATATATCATCAAGACAAGAAATTAACCAGGATATTCAGGACTTGAACTCAGCTCTATATCACATGGACCTGGTAGATATCTAAAGAACTCTCCACCCACAAGCAGCAGAATATACATTCTTATCAGTGCCACATGGCACTTACTCTGAAATTGATCACATATTTGGAAGTAAAACACTCTTCAGCAAATGCAAAAATACTTAAATAATAACAAACAGTATCTCAAACCACAGTTCAATCAAATTAGAATTTCAGATTAAGAAATTCACTCAAAACCACACAATATGGAAATTGAACAACCTGATCTTGAATTACTCCTAGGTAAGTAACGAAATTAAGACAAATATCAAGAAGTTCTTTGAAACCAGTGAGAACAAAGAGACAATGCACCAGAATCTCTGGGATGTAGCTAATGCAGTGTTAAGAGACAAATTAATAGCACTAAATGCCCACATCAGAAAGCCAGAAAGATCTCAAATTGACATCCTAACATTACACCTAAAAGAACTAGCAAACCAAGACCAAACAAATCCAAAAGCTAACAGAAGACAAGAAATAACTAAGATGAGAGTGTAGCAGAAGGAGACAGAGACAAGAACACCCCTTTATAAAATAAATGAATCCAGGACCTGTTTTTTTTAAAATTAATAAAAATAAGACTGCTAGCTAGACTAATAAAGAAGAAAAAAGAATAAAATAGACATGATAAAAATGAAAAATGGAATATCAATACTGACCTGACAGACACACAACAACTATTAGAGAATACTATAAACACCTCTACACAAATAAACTAGAAATCTAGAAAAAATGGCTAAATTTCCGGACACATATACCCTCCCAAGACTAAACCAGGAAGAAGTAAAATCTCTGAATAGATTAATAACAGTTTCTGAAATTGAGGCAGTAATAAATAGCCTACCAACCAAAAAATAGCCCAGGAAGAGATGGCTTTACAACAAAATTGTACAAAGAGGAACTGGTACTGCTATAGGAAATAGATAGAAATTATTTAGGTATACAGTTAGGGTGAAGAGAGTCCCCAGCAGAAAATTTTCTTTCTAACAAAAAGCAGATCAGAAATTACTCCCTTTCTAACCACACACAGTTCAAAGAAGTCCCTTCTCTTCTAACAAAGAGCAGTGTGAAAGATCAAGCTGTAAAACACAGACAAGCTTTTTTTTTTTTTTTTTTTTTTTTTTTTGAGACAGAGTCTCACTCAGTCACCAGGCGCCAGGCTGGAGTGCAGTGGCGCGACCTTGGCTCACTGCAACCTCCGCTGCCCGGGTTCAAGCATTCTCCTGCCTCAGCCTCCCGAGTAGCTGGGACTACAGGCGCGCGCCACCACGCCCAGCTAATTTTTTTGTATTTTTAGTAGAGACGGGGTTTCACCATGTTGACCAGGACGGTCTCGATCTCTTGACCTCGTGATCCGCCCGCCTCGGCCTCCCAAAGTGCTGGGATTACAGGCGTGCCCATCGATGATAGACTGGACAGGGAAAATGTGGCACATATACACCATGGAATATTATGCAGCCATCAAAAACGATGAGTTCGTGTCCTTTGTAGGGACATGGATGAACCTGGAAACCATCATTCTCAGCAAACTGACACAGGAACAGAAAATCAAACACCGCATGTTCTCACTCATAGGCGGGTGTTGAACAATGGGAACACATGGACACAGGGAGGGGGAGTATCACACACTGGGGTCTGTCGGGGGGGAAAAGGGGAGGGAGAGTGGGGGGGTGGGGAGTTGGGGAGGGATAGCATGGGGAGAAATGCCAGATATAGGTGATGGGGAGGAAGGCAGCAAATCACACTGCCATGTGTGTACCTATGCAACAATCTTCCATGTTCTTCACATGTACCCCCAAACCTAAAATGCAATTAAAAAAAAAAAGGTGAAAAAAAAAAAACACAGATAAGCAACTTAGGTACAGAGGAGGAGCTTCCTAGGTAATTGCCAAACTTCACATACATATGATGGGTTCCAGTAAAAACAGTGGGCCCTAACAAGCACATTCCTTTCCCTTTCCTTAGGCACACTAAGATAAGGAAGCTTAAAGCTTACAAGAGGGGAGAAGTGAGGTGGATGCCTGCAGCTGCAAGAGGGTTCCTGGAAACAGGCACAGAAACTCTCCCTTTCCCTTTAGCACATGCAGATAAGCAGCTCAAATTAAGGACCTGCCTGCATGATTAAAGAATAGGGTGGGGGCTGTTAGAAACACTGTGCTATGCAGATGGCACACCTGGTCCTAATGGGCTCTCCAGGCCCTATAAAGATAAGGTGCCCCCACCTCACTACTTATTTATAAAAATCCTGACATTTTTACTACAACCTGCCAACCTATCAAGGAACCCTCTCTGTGACTGAGAGCTGTTCTTTCTTTTTGCCTATTAAACTCCTGCTCCAATCTCACTTGTGTTCATGCATCCCTGTCCTTTATTTCCTTAGCTGTGAGATCAAGAACCTTGGTAATGACCCCAAACAACAAGGTTGTTTTAGTACCATTCCTTCTGAAACTATTCTAAACTATTGAAAAGAATGGACCTCTCTGAAACTGATTTAATGAGGCCAGCATTACCTTGAAAACAAAACCTGGCAGAGATATCACAAATAAAGAGACCTTTAGGCCAATATCCTTGACAAACATTTAATATGATTTGGTTGTGTCTCCACCCAAATCTCATCTTGAATTTTCATGTGCTGTGGAAGGGACCCACTGGGAGGTAATTGAATCATGGGGGTCTTTCCTGTGTAGACTTTGTGATAGTGAATAAGTTTCAAGAGATTTGATGGCTTTATAAAGGGGAGTTTCCCCAGCACAAGTTTTATCTCTTTGCCTGCTGCCATCCGTGTAAGACATGACTTGCTCTTCCTTGCCTTCTGCCATAATTTTGAGGTCTCCCTGGCCATGTGGAACTGTAAGTCCATTAAACCTCTTTCTTTTGTAAATTCCCAAGTTTGAAGTATGTCTTTATCAACAGTTTGAATATAAACTAATACAGAGAATTGGTATCAGTAGCGTGGGGGTGCTGATGTAAATATACTCAAAAATGTGAAAGCAACTTTGGAACTGGGTAACAGGCAGTGGCTGAAATAGTTTGGAGGGCTTAGAAGAAGACAGAAAAATGTGGGAATGTTTGAAACTGCCTAGAGATTTGCCAAAAGGCTTTGACCAAAATGTTGATAACAGTATGGACAATGAAATTCAGGCTGAGGTGGTCTTGGAAATGAGGAGACTTGTTGGGAACTGGAGTAAAGGTGACTCTTGCTATATTTTAACGAAGAGACTGGAGGCATTTTGTCCCTGCCCTAGAGATTTTTATAACTTTGAACTTGAGGGAGATGATTTTGGGTATCTGGCAGAATAACTTTCTGGGCAGCAAAGCATTCAAGAGCTGACTCAGGGTGCTATTAAAGGCATTCAGTTTTAAAAGGAAAACAGCATAAAAGTTCAAAAAAGATGCAATCTGATGATATGATAGAAAAGACAAACCCATTTTATGAGGAGAAATTAAAACTGGCTACAGAAATTTTCATAAGTAATGAGGAGCCAAATGTTAGTCTCCATGAAAATGGGGAAAATGTCTCGGGTATGTCAGAGACCTTCATAGCAGCCCCTCCCATCATGGGCCCAGTGGCTTAGGATAAAAAAATGGTTTCATGGTACAGGGCCAGGGCCCCTGCTATGTGCAGTCTGGAGATGGTGTCCTGCATCCCAGCCATTCCATTCAATGAGAAAATATATCTTTTGTATTTACCCACAAATTTATTTTTTTTTCAACAACCTTCATTTTTTAGAATAGATGCAAGCTTCCATCTGGTGTCATTTTTATTCTGTCTAAATAATGTCCTTTAAGAGTTTATGTTGCTCAGGTCTGCTGTGGAGGAATTTACTTTAGGCCCAATGTAGTTTTTACTTCTAAGGAATGACACTTGAACAATCTCTATTGAGAGACATTATGTATTCACAAGATATCCCCATGTTGTTGTTTTTTTTCAATTATAAGTTTTATTTTAGCTTTAGGGATACATATGAAGTTTTGTTGCACAGGTAAACTGCATGTCATTGGGGTTTGGTGTGTAGATTATTTTATCACCCAGGTAATAAGCATAGTACCCAACAGGTAATTTTTCTGATTCTCCTCTCTTCCCACCTTCCACTTTCAGATGGGCCCTGGTATCTGTTGTTCCCCTCTTTGTGTTCATATGTTCTCATTGTTTAGCTTCTACATGTAAATGAGAATGTGTGGTATTTGGTTTTCTGTTATTGTGTATTCACTTTAATTGAATTAGGTCCTTTTTGCTTAGGATAATGGCCTTTAGCTCCATGCAAGTTTCTGCAAAGAACATAATCTAATTCTTTTCCTGACTGTGTAGTATCCCACGCTGTATATGGACCATACTTTTTTTAATCCAGTTTTCTGCAGATAGGCATTTAGGATGATTTCATATCTTTGCTATTGTAAATATTGCTGCAATGAACATACATGTGCATGTGTCTTTATGGTAGTACAATTTATATTATTTTAGGTATATACCCCAAAATGGGATTGCTGGGTTGAGTGGTAATTGTGTTTTAAGTCATTTGAGGAATTGCCACTCAGCTTTCCACAATGGTTGTACTAATTTGCAGTCCCACTAGCAGTGTAAAAGCATGCTACTTTCTTCATAACCTCACCAGCATGTTATTTTTTAACTTTTAAAAAATAATTGCCATTCTGATTGGTGTTAGATAGTATCATTTTTTCTTTTGATTTGCATTTATCTAATGATCAGTGATGTTGAGAATTTTTTCATATGCTTGTTGGCCACACATATGTCCTAATTTGAAAAATCTCTATTCATGTTTTGCCCACTTTTTAATGAGGTGATTTGGGTTTTTTGCTTATAAATTTATATAAGGGTCTTAGGAGTCTGGAATTTAGATGTTTTCTGGATGCATAGTTTGAAAATATTTTTCCTATTGTGTAGATTGTTTGTTTATGCTGTTGATAGTATCTTTTGCTGTGCAGAAGCTCTTTAATTGAAGTAGGTCCTTTTGTCAATTTTTCTTTTTGTTGCAATTGCTTTTGGTATATTCTCCATAAAATCTTTGTCAGTTCCTATGTCCAGAATGGTATTTCCTAGGTTATCTTCCAGAGATTTTATTTTTAGGTTTTACATTTAAGTCTTTAATCAATCTTGAATTTATTTTTGTATGTAATGTAAGACGGGTCATTTTAATATTTTGCATGTGGCTAGCCAGTTATCCCAGGACAATTTATTGTATAGGGAGTCCTTTCTCTATTGCTTGCTTTGGTAAACATTGTCAAAGATCAGATGATTGTAGGTATGGGGCATTATTTCTAGGCTGTTTATTCTGCTCCATTGGTCTATGGGCATATTTTTGTACCAGTCTCAGCCTCTTTTGCTTATTATAGCCTTCTAATATGGTTTGAAGTCAGGTAACATAATGCCTCCAGCTTTGTTTGTTTGTTTTTTGCTTAGGATTGGCTTGGCTATTCAGGCTGATTTTTGGCTCCACATGAATTTTAAAATTCATTTTTGCTAATTCTGTGAAAAATATCATTTGTGGTTTTATGGGAATAGCATTAAAACTATAATTGCTTTGGGCAATATGGCCATTTCAACAATATTGATTCCTTCTTCCCATGAGCCTGAAATGTTTTTTTCATTTGTGTCATTTCTTATTTCTTGGAGCAGTGTTTTGTAATTCTCTTTGTAGACATAATTTACCTCCCTGGTTAGCTGTATTCCCAGGTATTTAGTTCTTTCTATGGCAAGTTTGAATGAAAATACATTCCTGATCTGGGTCTCAGCTTGTATGTTGTTGGTGTTCAGAAATGCTACCAATTTTTGTACACTGATTTTATATCCTGAAACTGCTGAATTTGTTTATCACCTGATGGAGCTTTTGAACCCAGACTATGGGGTTTTCTGGATATAGAATCACATCATCTGCAAATAAGAACAATTTGACTTTTAATTTTTCTACTTGTATGCCTTTTGTTTCTTAATCTTTACTGATTGCTCTGGATGAGACCTTCAGTATTAGGCTGAACAGGAGTGGTGATAGAAGCCATCCTTGTCCTTTTCTTGTTTTGAAGGGGAATGTTTCTAACTTTTTTCCATTCATTTTATTGTGGTCTGTGGGTTTGTCATATATGGCTTTTTATATTCTGAAGTATGTTCCTCAAATGCCAAATTTATTGAGAGTTTTTAATATAAAGCGATGCTCAATGTTATTAAAAGACTTTTCTTCATCTGTTTAGATGATCGTGTGATTTTTGTTTTTAGTTCTGTTTATGTGATGAATCACATTTAGTGATTTGTGTATATTAAATCAACCTCACATCCCAGGTATAAAGCCTACTTTATCTTTGTGGATTTGTTTTTGATGTGCTGCTGGATTCAGTATGCTAGTTTTTTGTTGGGGATTTTTGTATCTTTGATCATAAAGGATATTGGCCTCACATTTTCTTTTTTTTTGTTTGGTCTCTGCCAGGCTTTGGTATGAGAATGATCATGGCCTCATAGAATGAGTTGGGGAGCAGTACCTGCTTGTCAACTTTTTGGAAAGGTTTTAGTAGGAATGTTATGAATTCGTTATATATCTTGTTGAATTTGGCTGTGAATCCATCTGGTTATGGGCTTTTTCTTCTTGGTAGGATTTTTACTACCTATTCATTTCTGAAACTTGTTATTGGTCTGTTCAGAGATTGAATTTCTTTTTGGTTCAGTCTTGGGAGTTTGCACGTGTCCAAGAATTTGTTTTTTCTAGGTTTTCTTGTTTGTGTGCATATAGATGTTCGTAGTAGTTTCTGAAGGTTCTTTGTAATTCTGTGGGGTCAGTGTTAATGTCCTCTTTGGCATTTCAGATTGTGTTTATTTGTAACTTCTCTCTTTGTCTGATTAGTCTTGCTAGTGGTCTATCTTATTTATTTTTTCAAAGAAGAAACTCATAATTCATTAATCTTTCATATAGGTTTTCATGTCTAAATTGCCTGTCGTTTGGCTGTGATGCTGGTTATTTGTCATCTTCTTAGGGCTTCAGGGTTGATTTGCTGTTGATTCTTTTAGTCCTTTAGTTGTGATATGAGGTTGTTAATGTGAGATCTTTCTAACTTTTTGATGTGAGCGTTTAGTGCTATGAACTTCCTTCATAACCCTGCCTTAGCTATGTCCCAGAGATTCTGGTGTATCTTTCTTCTCATTAGTTTCAAAGAACTTCTTGATTTCTAACTTAGTTCCATTATTTATTCAAAAGTCATTCAGTAGCAAGTTATTTAATTTCCATGCAATTCTATGATTTTGAGAAATTTTATTAGTATTTATTTTTATTTTTATTGCACTGTGGTCTGATAATATGGTTGGTATGATTTTTATTATTTTTAATTTTCTGAGATTTGTTTTATGGCAGATTATGTGGTTAATTTTAGAGTATGTGTCATATGATAAGAAGAAGCATTTATATTTTGTTTTTTTTTTTTTTCCAGTGGAGAGTTCTGTAGATTTCTATAAGATCCATTTGCTTAAATATTGAGTTCAGGTCCTCAATTATCTTTGTTACCTTTCTGCCTTGATGATCTAATAGTTTTAGTGGAATGGGTCACATTGGAGACAGAATGGCCTCTTCTCTTTAGGGCAACTGAAGATTGCTGGAGGTATGATCAGAACACTCAGGGTCTTTGCTCCTTTCTGAGTCTGAAGACAGCAGGGGCAGTAGCACTGCAGTGGCAGTGGCAGAGTGACATTTGTTTGCCTCTGGGAGTTTCACCTCAGAGAAATGCAGAACCACTGCTACTGTAAATGTTCAGCCATGGGTTGGGGCAGCTGCTCTGCTGGCCTGAGCTGGGGGCTCTGCTTTGAAGAGCAGAGGATCAAGGGCTCACAGGGATGAGATACTGGGCTCCTCTCCGTATCGTGATTGTGGCATGGTGGAAGGTTGATTGAAGCCCTCAGAGTCAATGTTTTTTCTCCAGACCATGGGCAGCAAGAGCAGAACCTTTGCTGTGGCAGTGGCAGAGGGGCTGTTTGTTGCCTCTGGGAGTCCCTACCTAGGAAACACAGAGGCAGTACAAGTGGGCATGCTTAGTTGCGGGTGGGGTGTCTGTTCTGCAGTCCTGAACCTGGGGCCCTGACTTGTGTTAATTGGGGTGTTGGAGCTGACAGGGAGAGAGACTGAATTCCTCTCCATACGGTGGCTGTGATGTGCTAGTGGTGCCAGCATAGCAACTTGTCCCTTTGTTCCTTCCAGCAGAGGGTAGTTAGGAGGGTACCACTGCAGCTACAATGACAGAGGGGTTGTAGGTTGTCTCTGGGATTTCCTTCTTAGAGAAATGCAGAGCCACTTTCAATTGAAGTGTTCAGGCAGGGGCTGGACAGTTGTCCTGGAGTCTCAGGTCAGGACATCCTGCCAAGTGATGAGGAGCAAGCATGAGGGCCCACGTGAAGAAAAACTGAGCAATTTTTATGGGATGACTGCACTGTGCTGGGGAATTGGGTCAATTCCTAATTACTGTATACTTTTTAGAGCATGAAGGCAAGAGTAGCAGCTAAAATAGTGGCTGTCCTCTTCCTCAGGAGCTCTGTTCCAGGAAAGTTCAGGGCTGCTACCTGCCCAGGAGCCTCAGCGAGGTTTAGCTGGAGTCTCAGGTTGCGGTTCTCCAGAGAGGAGAAGCAGGATCAGGGACAAACTAAGTAACAATCCAGCTGCTTTTCCATGGGATGGCTGCACACTGCTGAAGATCCACACCACTCCCTAACCCCCATGTACTTTCCAAGGCCTGAACGCTATACCAGCAGAAGCTGTAGGACAGCAAAAATGGCAGCTGGCCTCTCCCTCAGTGAGCGCCATTTCAGGAAAGTGCAGAGCTGATGCCGGTCCAAGAGCCCTGGCGGGGAATGGCTGGAGTCCCAGTTCCGGGATTCTGCCCAGTAGGAAGAAGTGGGATCAAAGACCCTCATTTAAAAAAAAAAAAATCTGGCTGCTTTTCCATGGGAAGGCTGCACTGGGCAGTGAATTCGTGCCACCTGCTTATCACCACATACTCTCCAGAGCCTGAAGTCTATAGCAGTGGAGGATACAAGACAGCAAAAATTGTAGCTGACCTCTCCCTCTGGGAGTTTTATTCCACAGAATTGGAAAGCTGCTACCGACCAGAGAACCCAGACCAGGGCGGGACTGTAGACCCACGAGAGTGGGCATTATCCTGCAAAATATACTGGAGGTGAGGCATGCAGTCTGTCGCTGGTCAGCTTCCTGGATTCAGCCCCTTTCTGGATGCATGCTAGGGAGCTTTACCTCCCGCACTGCCAGAGCCGCAACCACTAATACTGGGATGCACCGGGATCCAAAGCTCCCAGGACATTAGGGGTGACTGAGCAGTGGCTTTGCCCAGACTCTTATGTTGTTCTCCATGTAAGTCTTGTGGCCCCAGTGGGGTGGTCTCATGGGAGGATCTCCTGAGCCCAGGGCTGCAAAGGTTCATGGCAGGAGTGCAGGTCTCAAAGACGTCTTACTCACCATTTCCTCATGGTGGGGAAGTGTCTCTTGGTCTCATGTCATTTCCGGGTAGGCAGTCATCCTGTCTCACTCCTCTCCATTCTCTGTGGGTCAGATTGCTTCCTTGATGAATCCCAATGTGTTTTCCTGGATGTTCTATTTGAATATCTAGTAATTATTCATACTCTTTCTTCACTCCATGTGAGTGGTATACCCTAGCTGCTTCTAGTCAGCCATCTTGGCCCCTCCTCCTCCATGATGAATATTAGTAACTTAAGTTTTTCTCAGACTGGTATACAGCAAAGGCTCAAAGGAACACTTATGCAGATTTATAGAACTCTTTCCTTTCCTAAATCTCTCTTAAGGATATGCTGCATCTTAAATTTTCGCCACCTTAATCTCTCCAAACTCCACTGTCTGTTTGCTTAGCTAATCAAGATTCTGGGCCTTTTTTGGTCTTTCCTTTTTGCCCTGCAATGCAAAAATTATCTCCAGCACAATTTTTGATGAGACAGCCAGCTACTCTTTGAATTTCCATGACATTTTTATAGTATGAAATGACTAAATACATGTGCTTCCACTACAGGATTCTATCCTGTCTCACTGGTCTATTTGTCTATAATCTGTGGCAAATAAGATACAATCTAAGACACCATAAATTTATATTATGTCTTGAAATATTGAAGTGTAATCCTTCAGTTTTGTTTTTTATAAGTATGTCACAGATATTCTAAGGTCATCACATTTCTGTATATATTTTCATTTGTTAATTTCTTCAAAACACTGGAGATTTGTTTATTAACTTTTACCTTTTATCAAGGTATAATTTGCAGGTGGTGAAATACTCAAATGTTAAATACAATTGTTTCATGACATCTGTAGAAAATTGTTTCAACGACATGTGCCTCATTTAGATAACAAAATTTAAAGATGCACAATTTTCTTATAAAAATGGCATAGTATTTGTATATAACTTACATCCATTCTATGTACTTTAAATAATCTCTACATTACTTATGATTCCAAATACAATGTAAATGTGATGTAAATAGGTTTTACATTGTATCAATTTTTAAAATTTGTATTATTTTTATGGTTATATTGTTACTTTTAGTGTTTCTTTAAAACATCTTTGAACTGTGGTTGGTTGTATCTACAAATGCAAAATTCATGGATATGAAAGACTGACTAAATACATTTTGTTTATTTTTGACAAATGAATATATTTATGCCACCCACACTTTTATCAAGATATGGAGAACTTCCATACTCTCAAAAAATATCTTCAAGTGCCTTCCCAGGGAATCTTGGATATGTTTTTTACATCTACAGAGATTTATTTATTTTAGAATTTATTTAAAAAATGAAATTATACAGTATGTCTGCATTTTGTCTAGCTTCTTTATTCAGGATGAAGTTTCTGAGAGGCATCTCACATTATATGTTGTAGGTTTTTTTTTCATTTTTGTTGATATATAGTATTCTATTATATAAAGAAACTTTAGTTCATTCATTCTACATTCTGTTTTATTTAGATATAATTGAAAAATAAAATTGACATAGGCATATATGGTGAAATGCTTACCACAAGCAAGCTAACTAACATATTTACCACGTCACAGAATTACTCTTTTGTGGTGAGAATAAAGAGCTACTTACTCTCTTAGCAAATTTCAAGTATACAATACATTATTACTAACTGTAGTCACAATGCTGCATATTATATCTCCATAATTTATTAATCTTAAAACTGAAAGTTTTTTCTCTTTGCCTTCTCACATCATCCCCACTCCCTTGCCTTTTTAACCAGCTTTAACTCTTTGCTTCTACTGGGTTAGTGAAAAAGTAATTGCAGTTTTTAACATTATGTTCAATTGAAAAAAGTGCAATTACTTTTGCATCAACTTAATATTACTTTGATTTTTATGTATTCTACACATGATTGGGATCATGCAGCATTTGCTTTTCTTTAATTGGCTTATTTTACATACCAGAATGTCCTCCAGCTTCATCTGTTATTGCAAAAACAAGATATTCTTAAGGCCAAATGATATTCCTGTGTGTGTGTGTGTGTGTGTGTGTGTGTATGTGTGTGTGAGAGACATATTCATTATTGATTCACCCATCAATAGACACATAGTGTGTTTTCATATCTTGTGAATAATGCTGCAATGACTGTAGGAGTACAGATAACTCTTCAACATAGTGTTTTTATTCCTTTGCACATATACCATGAGGTAGGATTGTTGGATCACATGATAGTTACTATTTTTTGAAGAGCCTTCATAATGATGTCCATAATAGTTGTATTACTTTATGTTTCTACCAACTTTGCACAAGAGTTTTGTTGTCCACACCCATATCAACCCTTGTTATTTTCTGTATTTTTTCATACTGTCCATCCTAATTGAAGCGTGGTCATATCCCATTGTGTTTTTGGTTTGTACTTTCCTAATGATTAGCAATATTAAGCATCTTTTCATAAACCTGTTGAATGTTTGAATGTCATCTTTGGAAAAATGTCTATTCAGCTTTTGGCCTATTTTTTATCAGTTTTTTTTCTTGTCTATTCATGTGTTTGTTTTAGGATATTGAATTGTATGAATTTCTAATATATTTTGGATATTAACTTGGTATGGGATACATCGTTTACAATTTTGTTACTTATTCTATAGGTTGTCTTTTCATTTTGTTCAGTATTTTTTTTTCTGTGCATAAACTTTCCAAGACCAATATCATTGAGATTTTCCGCTGTTTCCTTCTAGGAGTTTTATGGTTTCAGACCTTACACTGAAGATGTTAATCTATTTGGAGATATGAGATAAGAATCCAACTTTTTTTTTTGCATATGGATATTCAGCTTTCTTGGCACTAATTGTCAAAGAAACTGTCCTTTCCCCCCATAGTGTGGTCGTAGCAACTTTGTTGAAAACCAAATGACTTGAAATGTGTGCATTTATTTCTGGGCTCTTGGTTCTATTCAATGTGTCTTTTTATGCCAATACAATATTGTTTTGATTACTGTAGCCTTAAGTGGGTTTTGAAATCAGGTAGTGTGATGTCTCCAGCTCCTTTCTTCCTAGTTAAGATTGCTTTGGGCATTTAGAGTATTTGTGGTTTTATATAAATTTTAGAATTGCTTTTTCTATATTTGTAAAAAATGTCACTGAAATTTTGAAATGAATTGCATTGACTCTGTAGACTGCTTTAAGCAGTATAAATATTTTAACATTAATTCTTCCAATCCATGAACATGGGATATCCTTCCATTTATTTATGTATTCTTTATTTTCATATATCAGAGTTTTACAGTTTTAGTGTACAGATCTTTCAACTCTTTGGTTAAATTCTTAAACATTTTCGTATTTTTTATTCTATTGTAAATGGGATTGGTTTCTTAATTTTTTTGGTCAGTTTGGTTTCTAGTGTATATAAATGCAACAAATTTTGTAGTTGATTATGTATCCTGCAACTTGACTAAAATTATTTATTTTTTCTAACAATTTTTTTCATGTAATTTTTCTAATGTCTATACATAAGATTTTGTCATCTGTAATTAGAGATCATTATACTTATTTCTTTCTGATTTGGATGACTTTGTTTCTTTTTCTTGACTAATGTCTCTGGCTAGGATTTCCAATACTTCACTGGATAAAAGTAGTGGTGAGAATGAACATCCTTGTCTTGTTTCTGATTATGGAGAAAAAAATTTCAGTATTTCACTATTGAGTATGATATCAGCCATGTGTGTTTTTTGTATGGCTTTTATTGGGTTAAAGTACATTTCTTTTACACTTGAGTAAAAGATTTTTTAATCATAAAATGGTGTAGAATATTCTCCAATGCTTTCTCTGCATCTATTGAGACGCTAGTTTAATTTTTATTCTTTATTCTGATAATGTGGTATATCACAGTGATTGACTTTTATATGTTGAAATATCCTTGCATTTCAGAAATGAATCCCACTTGATTATGGTGTATCATCCTTTTACTATAGTGTTGATTTTTTCCCTAGTATTATGGAATGATTTTTTGCTAGGTTTATCAGGACTATTGACCTTTAATTTTTTTTGTGTATGTCTGTCTGATTTTGAGAATGAAATAATACTGCCCTTATTAAATAAGTAAAAGTGTTCCCTTCTCTTCAATTTTGGAAGAATTTAAAAAGTATTGGTATTAATTATTATCTAAGTATTTGGTAGCATTCACCAATGATGTTGTCTTGTCTTGGGGTTTTCTTTTTTGGGAGATTTTTGATAACTGATTCAATCTTCTTAATCATTATTGCTATGTGAAGATTTTTTATTTCCTCATGATTTAATCTTGGTAGGTTTTAGGTTTCTAGGAACTTAGCCATTCCTTTTAGGTTTTCTACTCTGTTGGCATAGAATTGATCACAGCAGTATCTTACTATCCTTTGTATTTCTGCGGAAGCAATTGTAAAATTTCTCTCATTTCTGATTGTACTAATTTGAGTTTTTCCCTTAGTCTAGATAATGATTTCTGTATTTTATTTATTTTAAGCAAAAAAAAAAAAATCTTAGTATTATTGACTTTTCTCACCATTTCTCTATAACCTATTTGATTTATTTTTACTCTGATTCTATTATTTCCTTTTTCCACTAGCTTTTGATTTAGCTTTCTCTTGTTTGCTTGATCCTCTGATGTGTAACTTCAGTTAATTTATTTGAGATCTTTCTTTTAACTATCGACTCACCCATTGCCTAGCATAGAACTTTGAGAACAGTAGGAATTATGCAAATATTTAGTGAAATAATTATATAGTTAATTTATACTGTATTAGGGACAGGGTATGTAATTCCATATTAGGAAAATTCCATTGAAAATCACTTAATCATCAAATAATACCATCCATTAAAGTACTAACAGTGAGAGTAAAACGATGTGTGGAAATTCATGCTGTGAACATTCACCAAGAAAGAAACACAGATGTTTAACATAAAGGTAAAATAATTTCTGGATACTGGGAAAATATGGTGGGCAGCAATCCATATAGTTGATACAGGTGAAAACCATGAGTAAATTTACAGTGCAAAAGAGGGATATAATATCTCTGTGATACACATTCCCACTGGGGGAGCCAGGCAATCCAGGCAATGGAGAGGTTTTTGACCATAACTGACACTGGATCTGACTTGGTGAGCAGTTGGGAAACAGTGAGAAGGAATAGCACTGGAAAGTACTCCAAGCATACTCAAAGATCCCAGTACCAACAGAAGGAGGTACTTTCCAATCCTAATTGATATTGGTTGTACAGAAGCCTGGTAAGCCAGCACAGGACATAATCAGTTGTTTAGAGAGTCTAGGGATTAGGTTTTGTGATCTAACCTCAAGTGGGAGAAGAGCCTCCATGGCCAGAATTGAGAGGTGAGTGTGGTTTGGGCCCCGGTTGTGAGCATTAAGTCTGTGCAGTCCCCTTTGTGGGACTGCACTAAAGAGGTTTTGCCTGGAAGCAGAGATTGTGACCCAGGCAAAGAGTTTTATGTCCCTGGGCAGTTTTGCCATCTGAAGACAAATGATTTGTGATGTGGCTGGCTGTCCTGTCTTCATCCAGCGACAGGCCATGAGAGGGAGCCTTGCTGGATTAAGAATCATGAGAGCAAAGTGGGTCTCAGAATTGCCAGTTAAACTGTAGAGCCCAAGACCCCTCTCTCTCTGCAATGACTGCTACGGCAGCAGTTGCTCTGCTCCTCCCTGTAGCATTGCTCCAGGGACTTCAGAATTGCCTTCCAGCCCCCATTGGGGTTATTGTTTGCACCTATCTTTGGAGGAGCAGAGAGCTGGCTTGCCTATTCTTGCCCTGCCCAACTTTGCCCCTCTCCACATCTTAGAGGCAGAGCATGGTTCCAAGACCAATGAACATTCCATGGCCCTGCTCGTGTCCGGGAACACCTGAGCATTTCTCCTAGTTAACAAAGGTCAAGCATAAACACTATTGCCACCATTGCAGATGGCTCTCACCTGCAGGTGCCATCTGCAAGTTCAGAGGTACATCTATACAGCCAACGAGAAATCTGCTGACACAGTTGCAGCCTAGAAGCAAAGGGCATTGCAGCCAACAAGCAAACAGCAGTGCCGAACCTAATTAAATATCCAGAACATCAGGACAAGGGTGTGAGAGGAAAGCAGATGCCACTCTTGCTTGCTAGAACTTGGCACTGGAATTGCTCTAACCACTGCCATATGAAAACCTCAGTAATTTTGCCAAGGTACTAAGGATTTTCCCCACCACCTCTGCCGGGGCTGCTGTTTTCACTTCCAATTTAGGAATTTGAATGCAGACGTTCCCAATCTAGCTCTGCCCACTTTAGAAGCTACTCCTAGATGGAAGGTAGGACCCAAGACTTTTAGCACTTTAGGGCCTAACCAACCAGCTGGGATGCTGGAGCACTTCTCTGGGTGTTAAAAAAGGTCAAGCGTCAACCCCACTGTTACCACTGCAGTTAGCTCTTACAGTGAAGCACCACCTACTGACCAGGAGGCTAACCTGCACAACCCAATATAAAATTTGCTGACACAAGTGCACAGTGCTAAGGAAAGAGACAAGCTTCACATTACCTCTACTTCCACCATTGCCCATACCACCCCAGTCTCCCTGAAGGCAGCAAGTCCACTTAGCCCAACACACCACTACTACAACTGACATTTAAGTAAGCCACCACAGAAAGATTATATAAAACCAAGAAAATTATACAGCCTTTGCTATTGAAAACACAGAAACAAAACCACATGGCCCTACTCAAGATACATTTTGTGTATATCATCAAGGAAAAATAGTCTAGCACCAATGAAAGTAAATTTAAAAATAACAAGTCAGTGTTTCCCTAAATGCAAAGAAATTAGGGAAAGAATTCTAGAGGTATGAAAAAGTAATGAATTATGACACCCAAAAAGGAACAGATTAATACTATAGCAATAAATTTTAATAACAAATATTCAAAATGTCAGATAAAAATTCAACATATTGAATTTTTAATATCTCCATGAAATACAAGAGAAATCAGAACACCAGTAGAAAAAATAGAAAATTAATTCAGGATATAAATGAGAATTTTTTTGAAAATTTATTAATTCTTTATTTTATATATATATATATATATATATATATATATATATATATGTTTTATTGCACTTTAGGTTCTGGGGTACATGTGCAGATCATGCAAGATTGTTCCATAGGTACATACATGGCAATGTAGTTTGCTGCCTCCATCCCCCCCCGTCACCTATATCTGCATCTCTCCCCATATCATCCCTCCCCCAACCTCCCTAACCCCTGCTGTCCCCCTCCTCTTGTGCCCCCCCAACAGACCCCAGTGTGTAATGCTCCAATCCCTGTGTCCACATGTTCTCATTGTTCAACACCCACATATGAGTGAGAACATGTGATGTTTGATTTTCTGTTCTTGTGTCAGTTTGCTGAGAATGATAGTTTCCAGATTCATCCATGTCCCTACAAAGGACACGAACTCATCGTTTTTGATGGCTGCATAGTATTCCATGGTGTATATGTGTCACATTTTCCCTGTCCAGTCTCATCATCGATGGGCATTTGGGTTGGTTCCAGGTCTTTGCTATTGTAAACAGTGCTGCAATGAACATACGTGTGTATGTGTCTTTTTAATAGAACAATTTATAATCCTTTGGATATATACCCAGTAATGGGATTGCTGGGTCAAATGGGATTTCTATTTCTAGGTCCTTGAGGAATCACCACACTGTCTAGGAGATAGATGTCTTTAAAAAAATTGAGAACAAAAATTCATTGAAGGAATTACAAAATGCAGTTCAAAGCTTCAACAATAGACTATGCTAGCAGAAGAAAGAATCTCAGAACTTGAAGGCAAGTCTTCCAAATTAGTCTAGTCAGACAACTTAGAAAATAAAATAATTATAAAGAGTGAACAAAGCTATCAAGAGGTTTTAGATGACATAAAATGACCATACTTACAAACTATCAATATTCCCAAGGAAAGAAAAAGTAAAGCTTTCACAATTTAGTTTTTTGAAACATAGGTCTTACTTCATTTCCAAGGCTGGAATGCAATGGTGTGATTGAAGGTCACTGCAATCTTGACCTTCTAGGCTCAAGTTATCTTCTCACCTCTTCCTCCTGAGTAGCTGAGAATATAGGCACATGCTTGGCTAACTTTTTTTTTTTTTAAGAGAAATTCAGGATCTCACTATATTGCACAGGCTAACCTTGAACTCCAGGGATCAAAGTATCTATCCCCCGTAGCCTCCCCAAGTGCTGATATTACAGGCATGAGCCACTGTGCCTTGCTTGGAAAATTACTTAAGCAAACAATTGATAATAACATTCTCAGTCTTGCAAGGGATTTAGACATCCAGATACGAAGACACAACAAACACCAAGAAGAAAACATTGCAAGACAAACTTTAACATAACATATAGTCACCAGACTGTCTAAAGCCAACATGAAGGAAAAGATCCTTCAATCACCAAGAAAAGTTGGCAGTCACCTACAAAGAAACTTTATCAGACTAACAACAAGACTTATCAGCAGAAACCTTATGAGGAAAAGGAATTGAGGCCTTATTTTTGGGGTCCTTAAAAAACTATTAACTGCGAATTTTATACCGTACTAAATTAGGTTCACAAATGAAGAGAGAAATTTTTTCCCAGTAAAACAAATGTCAAATGAATTCATCTTCCCCAGACTGACCATACAATAAATCCTCAAAAACGTTTTCAATATGAAAGTGAAAGGTTAACATTTGCTATTATACAAACACATAAAAGTATGCAATCTACAGGTCTTATTTTTAAAAGTACAAAAATGAACAAGAGAAATAAATCAAGTGGCAACATGACAGAACATCACCAAAGACAGAGAGAAAAGACGAACCAAAGAATTAACTAATCAACAACATAACAATTAACAATATGAAAAAAAGAAAACTTCATATATCAACTTTAACTTTGAATGTAAATGAATCAAATGCTCCATCTAAATGGTATAGATTGGCAGAATGGTTAAAAAAAAAACATGAACTATGTGCTGCTTATAAGAAATGTACCTTAGTGGTAAAGACACCTATAGACTGAAGGTAAAGGGGTAGAAAGATAGATTCCACATAAATGGAAGCAAAAAGTGAGCAGGGCAGGTATGTATACTTATATCAGATAAAACAGACATTAAATCAAAAAGAGTAAAGAAAAAGATAAATAAAGTCAGTATATAATGATAAGGAGATCAACAGAAGAAGACAGAACAATCTTGAATATTTATGTATCCAACAGTAGAGCATCCAGATTTATAATACAATTATTACTAGACCTGTATGAAGAGATGGACAACAATATGGTACTAATGGGGAACTTCAATATCCCACTCACAGCATTCAACAGATAATTGAGAGAGAAATCAACAAAAAATGATGGGATGTAAATTGCACATTAGTTAAATGAACCTAACAAACATGTACAGAATGATCTATTAAAAACTATGAATATATATTCTTCTCACCAGTACATGGAACCTTCTCCATGATAGAATATATGATATACTGTGAAATTAGCCTCAGTACATTCCCAAAAATTAAAATTATATCAACTATTTTTCAGGCCACAGTGGAATAAAACTAGAAATTAAGCCCAAGAGAAATTATGAAAACTATATAAATACATGAAATTAAACAGCGTATTCCTGGACAATCTTTGGGTTAACAACAAAGTAAAAAAAAAATAAATTTTTTTTGAAATATATGAAAATCAAGACACAATGTACTAAAACTTCCAAGATACAGCAAAAACAGTACTGAGAGGGGGAGTTATAGCATTAAATGCCTACATAAAAAAATAGATCAAAAATAAACAACCTAATGTCAACCTCAAGCAACTTGAAAAACAGAGCACACCAATATTAAAGCTAACAGAGGAAAATAAATGACAAATAGGAGAGCAGAACCAAATTATATTGAGACCAAAAACAATACATAAGATCACCAAATGAAAAGTTGTTTTTTAAATATAAAAAATTGATAAACCATTCACTAAACCAACCAACAAAAAAAGAGAAGAGTCAGCAACAACCAATCAGAAATGAAAAGGAAGACATTAGCATTGATTCCACAGAAACTCACACACTAGAAAACTGATAGGAAATGGATACATTTCCAGAAACCTAAAACCTCTGAAGACTGAACTAGGGAGAAATAGAAATTGTGAACAGACCACTATTGATTAGCAAGGTTTAATCAGTAGTAATAAAACCTCCCAACAACAACAACAGCCAAGGACGAAAGACATTCACAGCCAAATGCTACCAAATATATAAAAAAGAAGAGATACCAACATTGCTGAAACTGTTTGCAAAAAAATCAAAAGGTAGGGAATCCCTAACTCATTTTATGAATCATGTATCACCTTGCTACCAAAATTAGACAAGAACAAAACAACAATGACGACAAAACTACAAACCAATATTCCTGAGGTACATACATGCAAAACTCCTTAACAAAATAATAACAACCTGAATCCAACAGCGTATCCTAAATATAATTTATTACAATCAAGTGGGTATTTTCATGTGCTGAAAGGATGGCTCAACAGGTATAAATCAGTAAATGTGATTCATCACATACACAGATGTAAAAACAAAAATTATGTAGTTAATAGATGAAGTAAAAACGTTTGTTAAGTTCCACATCTATTTATGATAAAAACCTAGAACAAACTAGGCATAGAAGGAGCATACCTCAAAATAGTAAAAGCCATATGTTAAAAATCCACAACCAATCTCATACTGAACAATGAAAAAGTTGAAATAAATCACTCTAAAAACTGGAACAAGACAAGGATACCTAGTTTAACCATGCCTATTCAACATAGTACTGTAAGTCCTAGCCAGAGCAATCAGGCTAGAGAAAAGAAATAAAAAGGCATCCAAATTGGAAAAGAGGAAGTGAAACTAGCTCTGTTTGCTGAAGGTAGAGCCTTGTATCTAGAAAATGCTGTAAACTCTTCTCAACAATTTCTAGATTTGATAAATAAATTTATTAATGTTTTAGGATAAAAATTAACATACACCTTGCATAACATAGACTGTGCTAAGAAGAAAGAATCTCAGAACGTGAAGACAAGTCTTTTGAATTTATCTAGTCAGGCAATTAAAATAATAATAATAATAAAGAATGAACAAAGCTACTGAGAAATTTGGGATGACATGAAATGATCATACTTACAAACTATCAGTATTCCCCAAGAAATAATAAAAAGCAAAGTTTGCAAAACTTATTTTTTTTGGCCAATGCCACATGCCAAATCAGTGGCACTTCTATACATCAGTGACAATTAAGCTGAGAACCAAATAAAAAAGGTAGTAGCACTTATAACTACAAAAATAAAAGAAAATACCTAGGAATAAATTTAATCAAGGAGGTGAAAGATATATACTAGCAGAACTGCAAAATACTAATGAAATATATTAAACAGAGGAATTAAAGTTATTAAAATGACCATACTGCCCAAAGCAAGCTTCAGATTCCATACAGTCTTCATCAAAACACCAACATGATTTTTCACAGAATTAGAAAAAACTATCCCCCAAATTTATATGAAACTAAAAAGGAGCTCAAATAGCCAATGCTACCCTAAGAAAAAGCACAAATCTGGAGGCATCACATTGTATGGGCTCAAATTATTCCACAGGGCTACATTAACCAGAACATGTATAATAAATACTGATATAAAAATAGACACGTAGATAAATGGAACAACACAGAGAACCTAGAGATAAAGCCAGATATCTAAAGCCAATTGATTCTTGACAAAGTCAACAAAAACATACACTAGAGAGAGGATACTCTTTTCAATAAATGGTACTGGGATTATCACATACAGATTAAATCTGGACCCCTTTATCTCACCATATATAAAAATCAACTTAAGATAGAACAGGGCCGGGCACGGTGGCTCAAGCCTGTAATCCCAGCACTTTGGGAGGCCGAGGCAAGCGGATCACAAGGTCAAGAGATCAAGACCATCCTGGCCAACATGGTGAAACCCCATCTCTACTAAAAAATACAAAAAAAAAAAAAAAAAAAAAAAAAAAAAAAAAGACTTAAATGTAACACCAAAAACTGTAAAAATACTAGATAAAAACCTGGGGGAGATGTCACTGGATATTGGTTTAGGCAAAGAATTTATGACTAAGGCCACAAAACCATAGGAAGTAAAACAAAAGTAGGCAAATGAGATTTAATTTAACTAAAATTTTCTGCACCACAATAGAAATATTCAACAGAGTAAACAGACCACTAGAAAAATGGGAGAAAGTATTTGCAAACTATGGATTTGATAGGGCACTGATATCTAGAATAGAAAACAGACCCAAACTAAACAACGAGAAGGAAAGAAATAACCCTACTAAAAGTGCGCAAAGGACATAAATGGTATATTAGTTCATTCTCACATTGCTATAAAGAGTTACCTGAGACCGGGTAATTTATAAAGAAGAAAAGTTTAATTGACTCACAGTTCCAAAGGCTGTACAGGAAGCATGGTTGGGAAGACCTCAGGAAACTTACAATTATGATGGAAGGCAAAAAGGAGAAGGCACATGCTACATGGCTGGAACAGGGGACGAGAGAGCAAAGCAGAAAGTGCTACACACTTTGAAGCAACCAGCTCTCATAAGAACCCAGTCATTTCCCTTCATGAGAACAGCAAGGGGAAAATCCATCCCCAGGATCTAGTCATCTCACAGCAGGTCCCTTCCCCAACATAAGGGATTATTACTCAACATGAGATTCACGTGGGGACCCAGAACCAACCCATATCAAATAGACCATTTTTCAAAAGAAAACCTACAAATGGCCAAGTAATTATCAGAAATTGCAAAATAAAACCACAATGAAATATTATCTTATGGCACTCAGAATTGCTATTATTAAAAAGTCAAACGTTGGTGAGGATGTGGAGAAAAGAGAAAGCTTATACACTGTTGATGAAAATCAAAATTAGTACACTCTTTGAAAAACAGTATGGAGTTTTCTCAAAGAATGAGAAATAAAACAATCACTTGAGTCAGCAATTCCACTATTGGTTATCTACCCACAGGAAAAGAAATTATTACATTAAAAAGATACCTGCACTTGTGTATTTAGTGCATCACAATTTACAATGGTAAAGACATAGAATAAACCTAAGTATCCATTAATGGATGAGTTCATAAATAAAATGTAACACATATATTCAATATAATAGTATTCAGCCATAAAAAAAGAGTGTAATTATGTCTCTTGCAGCAACATGGATGAAACTGGAGGCTGTTATCTTAAGTAAAACAACTTGGAAACAGAAAGTAAAATACCATATGTTCTCAGTTATCAGTGGAAGCTAAATGGATGTAGAGTGTGGAAAAGAAATCATTGGAGACTTGAAAAAGAGGGAGTGTGGAGGATGATTAGGGATATGAAATTGCTTAATGAGTACAATGTACACTGTTAAGGTGTTAGTTACAGTAAAAGCAGGGACTTCACCACTATGTGATGAATTGATGTAACAAAACCGCACTAGTATCTCTTAAACTTATACCAATAAAAACTTAAAAACATAATAACAGTGATAGTGTACAGAGTACTTCTTATGATGCAGATAAATGTATTGAGTTCCTGGAATCATTCATTTCTGATACCATTAATACAATAATTTATTTCATAGGTTCTCTTATAATGGCTACATATGTAAACATGCTTATAAATTTCATTAAGAGAAACACACCTTAAAATTTTCATGCTTAATGTGATGTCTAATTAATTATCATTACCATAAGCTAGGCAATTTTTTTTAAGCATGGTGTGTTTTTAGGTGTGTATGGAGAGAACTATAATTAAAATCTGTCCCCATGCCACTTATGAATCTAAGGGAAAAAAGTTGTTGACATAGATAAAACTATATAGGATATAACAGAAATTCATTAATTAAGCAAATACATAAATAGTATGTTATTTATATTATAAACAGGTCAATGGTAACTAAATTTTAGTGTGCTGGGTGAAGTAATTACATTAAGCAAACAGGTGAGGCTGAAATTTGAAAGAATAGTGCTACTCTGATAAAGTTGTAGCAAGAAAAAATTTGTATCCTTTAAAAAAAATGTGGTGCAGTCCACTATGCTTAAAATAAAGAAATTTCAATCCAATGCTGATTGCCACTAGGTAATCCTACAAAGATTTTAAGGACCATAGAGGTGTTAGATCAAGTTTAGCCTAAAGCTCCATCTTACATATTTAAGTTGAGCCTAAAGGTTTTCCTGTACATCGTGAATTATCATGAGTGGAAGTATAAACAGATCATAGCCCACATTTGTGCCAATCACTAAGTTTGGCCAATCAAATGTAGCCAACTACTCAAACCGTGTTCAAACAAGGCAAATCCTAGGCGTAACCAATTCAATTGTTTCTGTACTCCATTTCCATTTTCTGTATGTCACATTCCTTTTGTTGTCCATAAACCTTCTTCCACCACGTGGCTGCACTGGAGTCTTTCTGAATCTTCTGTGATTCTCGAGGGATGCCCATTTCATGAGTCATTCATTGTTCAATTAAACTCCTTTAAGTTTAGTTAGCTCAAGTTTTTCTTTTAACAGACAGTGCTAGAAGCATGGTCTGAAGTAGAACTTCTAAAAACCCCCAGGAGCACTGAGTGGCCAAACAAGGTACACGCTAGATCCACATGTGTCCGTTGATCTCTCAAAACATCTTGAGGATTACCATATGTTCTCTCTCACATTCTGAATTCCACGGATTTGTGTTTTGAGTTCTCTGAGTTTCTTTGAGAAAATTTCTGTTCAAACTACGTTTGGAAGACATGATAGAAACTTGGCTGAGTTCACAGTCAGATATAACCTAGTAATTAACTGGCTTGGATCTAGTTAGAGGCTTCTTAAGTTGACCGGGTAAGAAAGAAACTGGTAGTAAATGGTAAATACATGGTAGTAAATATTGCAGGGGTTGTAAAATTTGGCTTTTGGAAATTTGGGGGCATTTTGTGTTCTACCCCTTTGTTTCATTTTTCTTGCTTGCTTAGGTAGGAAAAAAAATCACTGGCTAAGTTAATATCAAGGGATAACATGGGGAGAAATGCCAGATAAAGGTGACGGGGGGATGGAGGCAGCAAACCACATTGCCATGTATGTACCTATGCAACAATCCTGCATGATCTGCACATGTACCCCAGAACCTAAAGTATAATTAAAAAAAAAAAAAAGAAACACACTTCATGTAGAATCTAGAAAGGGACATTTCAGACTGAATGGAAGCCTATTTTGAAAAGACAAAAATCTCGCGATAAAAGTAATAAGAAGCTATTTGTGGGAAAAACATGGGATCCTTAATTTCTGAAGGACTGAGTTTCTTCAGGTTCATACTTGCATAAGTGTTAGGCCCTGGAAGCAGCAAAGTCTAAAGAAACGGCAACAATCTTACTCAAAGATAACTTATAGTGAAATGTCCTGAAGGAATAACAATGCACTGAAGTGTATTTAAAAACACGAGGGCTCGCATATTAGCCTCATCTAGGGATGTCTGTTGGTATGCAGAAGCTTCTTAAAACATTTCAGTATTTTAATTTAAAGACTTTATGAAAGGCAAATAAAAAGTTTAAGCAACTAATTGATTTAAAAATTTAAGAATGCCTTGCACTTTTTACTGATGGCAATGGGTGATAGGATTAAGCATGTACAGAAACATCAGACATGAGAATCCCTCACCCAAAGGGGGGAAACTTGAGAGCTGATAGGAGTGCTGAAAAAGACCCCTTCACGACTGACAAACAAGTTGCCTGAATTATTGATTCAGCATTGCTGGGAGGGGGTGGGTCTTTCTTTGGCCTCCCTGAGCTTCTTGCCTTCCCCCAACCTGCCACAGGCAATGCTTTTCTCTCTCTTGTTTCTTTTTCCTTTCCTTTTATTTTCTGTTACTCATGGCAACCATCTTGCCCAGAGACCACATGTTGAAATTCCTTTAATCCACTTTTAAAAGATTAAAGATGACAAGGCCTATCAGGGACAATTTTGAGCCTTGCCAATTTGATATTGGGTGCAAATGGAGTGGTTAATGTCTATTTTTTCACAGGTATTTTGCTCTGGCCAGAATGGAAAATATTAATTTGGTTTTTCCATTAGCAGCAACTTGCAAAATTGAGAGGCTTTTGCCTGTGGTTCCATGATTTTCCTTTGTGAATGTGGCTTGGTCCCCCAGAACTATGGTGTGGTGAGCAGATTGCTAGGGCTACTCAGAGAAAGAGAACCCAGAAACCTGATGTGCCAGATAAAGGGTAAAGATTTTTTACCACCAAGATTTCAGGCCCCTCTCTCTCATTCTCTCTGTGCAAGCCAGTTTAACGAATGGTAAAAATCACTGTTTTTCTCCTCTGTATAATTTTGATTAATGGGAAAAGGAATTTGTGAGGCTAGCCTTTCTGTGTTGTTCTATAATGGAGAGGGGTACCTCAAAATAAAATGCAGGACTAGGATCGTATAAGCCCACTGTTTAAGCCAGCCCTGCAAACCAGTGGGTTACAAATGACAAATGTTGCTGCAGGTTCCCCACCACCAAAACAAAACCAAACAAACAAACAGAACAAACAAAACTAACAAAAAAGCTGGATGAGGTCTCCATCTTGTTTCATGTCCTCGGGCACTCTACCCGGTAACCATAGGACAGTACTTTCTCTTGGTCTCTGCCATCAAGAGGACAGGAATTTTGGAGCTCATATAATAGCCCTAAAAATTATCTTGAGTAGTTAAAACTGGAAATTGACTGCTCTAGACTCCTTCTGGAAGGGACAATGAAAACTGCCCAATGCTGGCCTGGGCACAATGGATCACACCTGTAATCCCAGCACTTTGAGAGGCCGAGGTGGGTGGATTACTTGAGGTCAGGAGTTCAAGACCAATCTGACTGTAATAACCTACCCTGGGCTAGCATTACTCACTCCATCTTAGCTATAAACTCCAACCTAGCTTCTCCCTCCCTGCCTCCGCCCCCACAGGGGCATTACTGGGTCACGCTGCACTCAAAGCTTTGCACCCTTAAGAGTGGTTCACACTGTTCACAGTACCTGTAACCATTGTAACTGCATCTTGCTTGGCAAGTCTACCTGCTATTGTGAATATCTTCCTTGGTGATTGATTGTATGGAAAGTTCCCCCTGCTACCTCCCTTAAAGACTGTATGAAAATACACTTAGCAACCAACAATCCTGGGACCTCCTGCCCCCCTGGTTACCAGCTTCCTTATCTAATTTGCTTGTTCTGCTTCTGTAAAATTCTGCTTCAGCTGGACTCCCCCCTCCCTACCCAAATCAAGGTATAGAGGGAAATCAAGCCCCTTCCTCAGGGCCAAGAGAACTTTGAGCATTAGCCATCTCTCGATCATCAGCTATAAAAGGACTCTTAATTTGGAACTCAGTGTGTGGTGCATTCCTTCTCAACTCGCTCAGTTACTACATGACCAACATGGTGAAACCCCATCTCTACTAAAAATACCAATAAATAAATAAATTAATTAATTTATTAAAAAACAACTAGCCAGATGTGGTGGCAGGCACCTGTAATCCCAGGTACTTTGGAGGCTGAGGCAGGAGAATTGTTTGAATGCAGGAGGTGGAGGTGACAGTGAGCCAAGATCGCATCATTGCACTCCAGCTTGGGTGACAAGAGAGAAATTCCATCTCAAAAAAAAAAAGGAAGGAAAGAAAGGAAAACTGACTAATGCTGTAGCTCAGCAGCTACTAAGGCATTGCCATTTTACAATGGTGGCCATGGTTCAATTCTGGTTTAGGGAGTGAGTACCTTCTGGTTGATATTTGTGTGATATTTACCATTTGTTGATTCTCTTCCCCTTCATGAATAATTTCTGGCTTTCCTTCTTGAATTTTCCTTTCTCTAAGCACCTGGGACATTATGATTGATAAACTTCAAAACCCAGAAATATTGGCTGTTTGGTGTGGCTACAGTCTGCTAATAAGAAACTTAAAGGACTAACAAAAAAAAAAAAATACTATCATTGAAATGAGGAAGGAGACCCAGGCATCTAGGATCACCTCCCTCCTTGACCTCCACACTGCAATTCAAGAGAAGAAAAGGCTGGCCAACTGGCTCCTCCTAAATCACCTTCCTGTAAATAGCAGGCTTGGTATTGGGGAAACTTTCCGGAAGACACTGTTTTTACTTAAACAAGATCAAACCCCCACCCCACTCCACCATCTGGAGACCAGAAACCTTTCACATGTAATTCCTAAAACTGTAAACCCAAGACCCTTTCATATGTGATTTCTAAGATCCTTTCACACGTAATATCTAGAGTTTAAGCCTATATAAAGGTGGAGCTTCTCTTTGTTAGCACAGCTGGGTCATTTAGACAAATTGTTGCCCAGCCGCCAGCCGTAATAATAATAATAAACTTCCTTCCCAGTTGGTGTTCGAGAAATCTGTTTCTCATGGCCGCTCCTGCTACAAAAAGACAGCTGAATTGAAAGCAGATATTCAAGCTCTAACAGCCTGGGACTCCTTGGGAAAGATTGAGGAGGTGCCACAGGCCCTGTTTGGGAAAAAACCTCTGTTTTCCTCATGAAAGCCCCAGGAATTAAATGTAAATAGATCCCTCTCAAAATCTAAGTTTCTGTTCTATGTTGCACTGCATTATCTGTCTTTTTTTTTTTTGACGGTTGGGGGTAGCAGAAATTACTTCTCATTATGAGAAAGCTTTGGTGTATAATAACTAGGTAGAAAATGTATTTCTGGGATGGCTAATGGCAGTTATGAGGGAATACTTGGCTCTTTTTATATTTTGATCAGAGAAGCATGCTCCTGACCACCTGGAAGTTATGGCAACATCTCCACCTCCACTGAAAGATAAGACTTCTATGGGGGATGGGTTAATCACAAGATGAGCTGACTGGCTTTGAATTGCTTTGCAATAAAATGCATGGCAAAAATCATTGCACTGTCTTTTTCTGAAGCATTTCTCTTTTTTGGACTCTAAGATGTGATATAAAAAAATAAGACCCTTAATTTTGGGGCATCCATTTTGCCTTCCAGCTGTACCTGCATATTAGGCCCTAGGAACTGCATGATTTCCTGTCCCTGTTCCTCCAAGGACTCCGATCTAAAACCAGTGATCCAATTAAGAAACTTAAAAACTGATAAATA
Source organism: Ateles fusciceps (assembly GCA_036589455.1). Taxonomy (NCBI): domain Eukaryota; kingdom Metazoa; phylum Chordata; class Mammalia; order Primates; family Atelidae; genus Ateles; species Ateles fusciceps. The sequence continues at coordinate 28,929 of JAZHEH010001155.1, read as the reverse complement.
TAAATATTCTACAATTACTGTATCTTCTGTCTGTGTAGTTTTATATATGTTGTGTGTTCAATGTTTATATAAAGGTGCTCTAATTACTTGGCTTAAATAAAAATAAGCACTTAAATATTTTGAAAGAACAATAAAAACTAGTTTCTTTTAGTACATGTGACTTTATAAACCAGGAAATAAAGAGCTTTAAAGATTATTGGTTAAATAGAGACTTTTGGTCTAAATAAGAAAATCAGATATTAGGTTTACTAAATGCTTTAAGGTTATAAACTGTTTAGACTTTTAAAAATTGTTTAAATTGCTTAACAGCTAGGTAAGGCTTGGAGACATGTGGAGTTAGCCATGCCCCTAGCTATGCTGGAAAAATTTGGACTTTATCTACATTTCTGTCTGGTGCCCTAGGCTCCACACCTAGTACATAATTAAAATAACCTACCAGGTTTTAAACCAAAATTGGCAATCTTTTTAAGTTACTATTATAACATGTAATTGGAACTACTGAAAAAACAGTTTGAGGTGCAAGGTGTGTGAGAAGAGTGAAATGTGTTTTTGGTGAAAGATTATAAAAAGACATGGGAATGCAAAGTTTTGACAAGTTTAGAGGGTTAAAGGATTATTTTAAATTAGATAGCTAAAGCTAAAGTGTTGAGCAAGCTGCAAGAGGCTTGTAAAATCATGTAAAAGAAATTGTGTGTGTGAACATACTGACTAAAATTAAAGTGGCATTCTTCAGTTTCTCCTTAAATTGAACATTGGAAGAAAAGCATGATAGGGTTTTCTTAGAGGACTGATCTGCTTTTTAACAAAAATTCGTAAAATGTTATAAATGGTTTATGAGTATCTCACCTTATGGTCAAACTGATTAAGATAAAATCAGTTTGTCTATAAAGTTTTATTAAAAATTAGAGTTGATATTATTAGTACACTAGCGCAAGAGTAAAATTTGGCTTTCTCTCTTGAACAAGATTTTCAGGTAACATTAAAAAATAATGAAATATTTGTTTGTCTTTTAAATAAACCACTGAAAAAATAGGAAAAAGGCAAAGACAGATTGTTTGAAAAGCTAAGACTTCCCTCTATCAATGAATAAAGGTTTGTGTCTTTGTAAAGTTTTTCTGTCATAATTTTGGCTAAAGACAGTAAGTGCAAAATTCATTGTATCACCCTCACTCATACCTTATGCCCAGTTACTTTGCCTTTTTTCCCAAGATTAGTATTCAATCCCTGGGCTATATATAATCCATTGTATGGCCATTTTCCCCACCCCTTAACTAAACAAGTAATTACATTTTGTTATCAAGAAGTTATCTGCCTCATTATAGGCAATGATCATTGGATAATCTCAGGTGTGATACTTTTGCCCAAATTCCACAAGATAAATTGACATGTGAGGGGGATGGACTAGAGTAACTGTTCCAACTAGTTGAAAAAGAGAGAACTAATATTTTCCTTATCTTTTAAAAAGACCTCTAAGATGTACTTTAACTTATATAATGGGCATCAAAAGAGATACAAGCGTGATGTAAAATGTTTTATAAGACATATTTCATGCACTTATGTGTTTCTTATTTAAAGGAAAATCTGCATTACTGATATGCTGTAAGGTACCCTCCAACACAAGTGGATAAAATCCTGTCTTGAATGCTTAGAGCTACTTCATATGTCTTGTATTTAGCTCCATGTTTTTCTATTATTAAAAAGAGTTTATTAGACTGAAACAAAGTAAGAATTAACACTCCAAGTTAACACCCTTTCTTAGCGCTCTACTGTAAATAACTTGCAGATGGCAGGAAGATGAGGCAATTTTGGATTAGATAATATTATTTACATAGCTCAGGCTTGTATACATTTTATGACATGTAAGCTGTGTTTGTGTTTCTGGTTCAATTAAAAATGTTTTGAAAACATATTACAATTTTCACTAAGCAATATATCTTGACAATTTAACAGATTTAGAAAACATTATTTATATTTCATAGCATTTCTATGACCTCCAAAAAGAAAATTGAAAGTAATTGGAAGTAATTTGTGAAGAATTACTTTTGGATTTTGGAAATATTTCAATAGCTAGGTCTAGTGTAGATAAAATATTTCTGTAGAACTACTATTTCCAAAGAATATCTAGAGGATTTCTGGGTAGTTTCAGTAATAACGCAAAGAGGTAGAAAACTACTTTTATGTAAAGTTCAAGAAAAATCTGTTAAGATTTTTTCTCTAAATAAATAAGATCTTGTTTAATAGGCTTATATTTTCTATGAAAGCTGATGACCTCAATATGATTATTCTTCATGTGGAAATATAAAATATGGAAATTGTGATCCTTTTATATATGTGGATATTTGCAGATTGGTAATCATATATACATTATATATATATGTTTGCAAATATATTTACAACAATAACTTAAAAATCAAGAATAGATTTTCATATATAAAAATATAATTGGAGAGTACTGCAAAGTGGTTAAGATAGTGATGTGGAGTTAGACTGTTTAGTTTGGACCGTGGATCAATCACTCCTTAATGTTGTGACCTTAGTCAGGTTGCCTATTTTCTCTATATCTCAGTTATTGTTACATTAAGTGAGAAAATAGAAAGCACAGATAAAATACCTAAAATATAACAAAATATTTTTATTTCTAGTTCCATGACTTATTATCAGTATTACACATTTCATTTGCTTTCTATCTCCCATCTCTCCTAATATTATTTTTTCCTAATGTTTAGTTCTCACTCAACTATTCTATAAGCCTGTTTTCTCTTCTACATTTCATTGCTGCTGAGGCCTCATTAATTAAGCACCCTAAAAAGGATCATGGAAGTGCACGGCTCAAATTGTTCAAGAAGAGATTTGCAATTCAGTTACAAAAGTGCCTTTTTCTGAAAGCCTTTTCTTGTCAGTTTCTTCAGGATGTGCTTAGCTTTTGAGCCATGCTTTTCCTTTTTTTTTTTTTTTTTTTTTTTTTTGTAGACAGAGTCTTGCTCCATCACCAGGCGCCAGACTGGAGTGCAGTGGCACGATCTCGGCTCACTGCAACCTCTGCCTCCTGGGTTCAAGCAATTCTCCTGCCTCAGCCTCCTGAGTAGCTGGGATTACAGGTTCGCGCCACCATGCCCGGCTAATATTTGTATTTTTAGTAGAGACGGGGTTTCAGCATGTTGGCCAGGATGGTCTCAATCTCCTGACCTTGTGATCCGCCCGCCTCGGCCTCCCAAGCTTTTCCTTTTTACAGGCAGCCCCCAAGCAATAACTGAACGTGACAGTGGATCTAGGGCCTAGGCATTTCTGCCTGATGAGATGCTTCATTAAGGGGCAGTCTTTGCTTCAGGTCACTCTGTAGAATTGATCAAAACCTTTCACCAGAGTCTGAAGAGTATCTCCCCCAGTTGTGTTTCCTCCTGCCTTTCCCTTCATATATATTCCATCCACAGGCAATCATAAGAATATTGAGTTTTGCTTTCTCCCCATTGTATCACACATAGGCACTACCACCCCACAACCCCAAAATTCACTTTGAAACTCCAAATCTACATCAGCATCTGCCTTATGGGGTACCTGACAGACAAAATTAGTGACTGAAGTGAACCAAGAAAGCAGATGATAAGATGAGAATTGACCATTAGTACCTTATTCCAGGAAGTATGTGAGGCATGGAGAGTCCCTAATGCAAGGTGATGGCTCAGTTTCTCAAGACATTCACCAGTGGTGAATTGGGAGAGTTTCCAGTGGATGAAATTGTCTTCACCTATGTGATGATTCAGCCTCTTGAAAAGTAAAAGTGTTGGGGAAATAATGTGTAAAAGTACAGTAGAATTCGTTGGTTTGTACTAAGTTGCACTGATGCTCTACAAGAGTACTTAATATAAAATTAAAAATTAAATCTAAAGACTGAAGGAAGGGCCTTTTTGGCAGTTCACCAAGTGGCACTTATCTCCATAGAAGAAAAACAGAAAATCTACAAACAAAGCTCAGGTATAATAGAGTAACTAAGCTGAAGTGATTAGTAACTGCATAACTAAGTTCTGTTATGTCATAGTCTGGAGACCTGTTGAGAAAATCTGAGACTATGACCCATTGTATTGAGGCAACTGAGTAGCTAGCCATGAAGAATTTTACTCCTTAGGCACCTCTGGTTCTCAGGACCCACAATGGTGACCCTGACTTTCATAAGGACTACCATTCCCACCATCTGGGAAGATACTACAGAGCTGTTTTCCCAGGAAGGATACAGTTTCCCTCAGAAACTGCACCAACATGTTTTTGGATGTCAGGCCAAGTATTAGGGATAATCCACAGCATAACAGTACTATTGACATTCCATGGGAGTACATATAGATTTAGATCTTTAGGGTGCTTGATCAATGAGCCAGATTATAAGACTAGATAAATAAGTCTATTGACTTTGAGGTCCTCTCTCAAGATACAGAATGTACTGCCTGTCAGGGCCCCTGGTAGGGTAAACATACAGCTAAGATAGTCCATAGAAAATTAGAGAAAATGATGATCCATGCTGAGTGAAGTGGAAATGTCTGATTTGTGCTAGCATGTGGTAAAGGAAGAACTAAAGAGCCTACGGAGATGGAAAGTTTAGAATAGATAAATAATGTGAAGCCAGAAGACGTAGCAGAATATTATATTTCCTCGGACAAGCCCGAGGACACACCGTTAATTGAAACCACTGGGTATGCACTGAGGAGAGAGGCAATAGTTTTCCTAAGAACTTGAGGGCGGATCTCCTCTGCAGGCTGGGGTTCAGAGTAGGAGAGGTAGTAACACAGCTGGGCTTATTAATATCCATGGGGATGATGCCTTTCACTCCTTCCACCCGCAAGTAATACAGATAAGGTGGTAGTAGAGATGGTTAAAAGAGAACAGCATCCCTAGGAGTAACAAGAATATTGCTTTATATACATGTAAATACATATATAATAATATACAATTATATATGTGTGTGTGTGTGTGTGTGTGTGTGTGTGTATTCCAAATAAAGGAAAACAGAATAAGCAAGAAGCTGAGTGCAGACACCGCAACAAAATATATTGACTCCTGCCAAATTTCAGGACTTTAAGGAACATAGTAAGTTAGCCACAGCCTCCAATATTTTTGTTTGTTTGTTTTCTGTTTTTAGACAGGTTCTTGCTCTGTCACCTGGGCTGGAGTGCAGTGGTGCAATCTTGGCTCACTGAAACCTCCACCTCCAAGGCTCAAGTGACCCTCCCACCTCAGTCTCCTGAGTAGCTGGGACTACAAGTGCACCCACGCCAGGCTAATTTTTTTTTTGGTATTTTTGGTAGAGACAAGGTTTCACCATGTTGCCCAGGCTAATCTTGAACTCCTGAGCTCCAGCAATCTGCCCACCTCGGCCTCCAAAAGTGCTGAGATTACAGGCATGAGCCACCACACCCTGCCCAGGATTCAGTATTCTTTTAGAAAAGATGTCAAGTATGACAAAAATACATCTGTTGATAAATGATCTATTCTTCTTAGAGGAATGCACCTGTGAAAATAAGGAGGTATCTGAGCTACACAATCATTTTGAAGAAATTGAGGATAACATCAGAAGAAGCAAAAGCAAAAGTATCGTACACTGCTTCACTGTTCTCAATATATTCTTCTTATTATCATGTATCCCACAGATACACTGAAGACCCTAATTCACCAGGATCTGGTTAATAATGGTCATTTCATTAAAGGATTGTAATGCTTTTTATATCTAGAAAAAATAGGGAGAAACACAATCTATTCAGTCAAAATTTTAAGGACAATTTTCGCAGAAAATAGTGTGATTATCACTTAGAACCAGTGTGCTCCTGAGAGAGCACAAACTAATATACAACAACATCTGGCAAGTTTTACATCTCACTTGGCTTTAATACTGTCCAACAAGAAAAATGAAAGGTATCACTTCAAAATCTAATGGTCAGGTCATTCCCAGGTTGTAGGTGTACCCATACCTCTGCTGCAGAGTACAGGTCTGGTAAAAGAAAAGGTATGATAATATATGAGCTCAATGAAGAGCTGCCGGCATAAGTGTCTACAAAGGACTACCTCATGGGTCCAGAAGGCATATATGTTTATTCTAAGAAAAATGTTCTGTATTGTTTTCAAAAATCATGAGATTTACCTGTTTGTTGTAGGGTAGTCACAGTACTCCCTTTCCCACTTTTATCATTTTTGTTAATTCCACAAATATTTTCCCAAATTTTGGGGCCTCAAACTGCAGAGCCATTTTTTTTTTTTTGAGATGGAGTTCTTGCTCTGTTGCCCAGGCCGGAGTGCAGTGGCATGACCTCAGCTCACTGCAAACTCTGTCTCCTGGGTTCAAGAGATTCTCCTGCCTCAGCCTCCTGAGTAGCTGCCATTACAGGTACATGCCACCACGCCTGGCTAGTTTTTGTAATTTTAGTAGAGATGGGTTTCACTGTGTTAGCCAGGATGGTCTCGATCTCCTGAACTCGGGATCCATCCATCTCGGCCTCCCAAAGTGCTGGTATTACAGGCGTGAGCCACGGGGTGCTGCCCAGAGCCATGTTCTGACTGCTCTCTCTCCGTTAATCCTCATATCTAATTAGGGATACAGGAAATATTTGATTTACAAAGGCCTGATTTAGCCACTCTATAGTCATGCTGAAAACTCGTATTTCTGAATACATGCTAGTGACCAGTGCTAACATCTGACAGTGCTTCATTGAATAAATAGGCAAAACTGAGAAGCCTGACTTGATCTGCAGTAAATGAGGTGATTGGTTTTGAAATAAAAGAGCAAGGACTTATTGAAGAAACAGTCTGTTGAAACCTCTCCTTCCATATTGAACTCAATTCAAAGGTCTTTAAAATAATAAAGACTTGCTGCAAGTATATTAACCAGGGATAAAAGCATATTCTTAGCACAGCTACACTACAGTCTTATTTTTAAAAAGAGTACTCTAGAGTATGCTGAAAAATATCTAAAACAGCATGTATTCTATGGCTTTTTTATAGAATGCCTGATTTTCCATTTAGGGGCTTAATTGAAATTCAAATGTTCTAAACTTGATGAATAAAATTTAATAAATATTTCTTTATGTAACTGAAGAAAAAATGTCTGTCAAGCTGTTCATCTCCAAAAGCATTGTATCCTATCCCAATTTGTCATATTTAATTTGATCTAATCTTTTTGCAAAATTCAAATATTATTACAAGCACTGTGTGGATCAAACCCTATTTGTCTGATGATAAGATCTAGTCTTTGGGGTTTCTTACTTTTGAATATACCCTGCGATGGTTTCTTAAGATGGCATCTGAGAACAAGGGACAGTTGATGTATTCTCATAGAATTATGGAAGAGTCATTTGATATCATCTTTCTGTACTCACTGTATCGTTTTTAGTTTACTTGAGTCCTCCTGCTTCTACCTTGCTATGGGCCAAGGCATAGCTATAGTGCCCACACTTTTAGTCTTCTTGGTGGCTCTCTTAGAGACCAAGGACTTTTTGGCTGTTTTCTTTGCATTAAGAGCTTGAGGCATTCCCTGAGATCTATGAACCCAGACCCTTATCTCAGCTCTGACTACACTACTGTGTTTGCACCATATTGAAGCCAGTGTCAAACACAGGCTTCCAGAATACTCATGATATGGGCAGAAGAACTAAATTTTATTATATTTTCCAAAACCTATTTGTGTATCTTTACATTAACTTATGTTTTATGTATTTATTTATTTATTCATTTATTTTTCTGCATACACAATGTAGTAGCTGTATGTATTTATAGAATACATGAGATACTTTGATACAGGCATGCAATAAGCAATAATCACATCATGGAAAATGGGGTTTCCAGCCCTTCAAGCATTTATTCTTTGTATCACAATCCAATTATACCTTTTACTTATTTTTATATGTACGACTAGATTATTATTGACTATAGCCACCCAGCTTTGTTATCAAATACTAGGTCTTATTTGTTGTTTCTAATTAATATTTTTTGTTCCCACTAACCATTTCCACTTCTCCCCCAACATTCCCAATACCATTCCCACCCTCTAATAAACATCATTCTACTCTCTATCTCCATGAGTTCAGTTGTTTGGATTTTTAGCTCCCAAAAATAAGTGAGTACATGCAAAGTTGTCTTCATGTGTTTTGCTTATTTCACTTTACATAATGACCTCCAGTTCCATCCAAGTTATTGCAAATGACAGAATTACATTATTTTTTATAGCTTCATAGTACTCCATTGTGTGTAGGTACCATATATTCTTTATCAAATTATTTGTTGATGGATATTTAGGTTTCTTCCAAATTCTGGGTATTAAGAACAGTACTGCAACAAACATAATTGTATAGATATCTCTTCTATATATTGATTTTTCTTTCTTATAGGTATATACCCAGCAATGGGATTGCTGGATAATACAGTTCTGTTTTTAGTTTGTTGAAGAACCTCCAAACCATTCTCCATAGTGGTTTTACTAATTTACATTCCCACAAACAATGTACAAGAGTTCCCTTTTCTCCACATCCTCTTCAGCATTTATTACTGTCTTTGGATAAAAGTCATTTTAACTGGAATGAGATAATATTTCATTTGTAGTTCTGAATTGCATGTCTTTGATCATCAATAATGTTGAATACCTTTTTATATGCTTGTTTCACATTTGTATATCTTCTTTGAGAACTGGCTATTCAAATTGTTTGCCCATTTTAAAAATCAGATTATTAGGTTTTTCCTATAGAATTGTTTGAGTTCCTTGTACATTCTGGTTTTTAATCTTTTGTCAGATGAAGTAGTTTGCAAATACTTTCTCACATTCTGTGGGTTTTCTCTTCATTTTGCCGATTGTCTCCTTTGCTGTGCAGTAGCTTTTTGACTTGATGTGATCCCATTTATCAATTTTTGCCTTGGTTGCATGTGCTTATCAGGTAGTGTTCAAGAAATTTTTGCCCAGTCCAATGTCCTAGAGAGTTTCCCCCAACGTTTTCTTTTACTAGTTTTCTAGTTTGAGGTCTTAGACTTAGGTATTAATCCATTTTGATTTTATTTTTCTATAAGCTGCAAGATAGGGGTCAAGATTTTTCTTCTGCATATGGATATCGGGTTTTCCACTATGATTTATAGAAGAGACTGTCATTTCTCCAATGTATGTCCTTGGCATCTTTGTAGAAAATTAGTTCATTCTAGGGCTATGGATTTGTTTCTGGGTTCTTTATTATGTTGCATTGATCTATGTTTCTGATTTTATGCAAATATGCTATTTTTGTTGCTATAGCTCTATCGTACAATTTAAAGTTAGGTTATGTGATTCCTCCAGTTTTGTTCTTTTTGCTTAGAATAGCTTTGGCTAATCTAAATCTTGTGGATCCTTTTAAAGTATAGAATTGTCTGTTTCTGTTTCTGTTTCTGTGAAGCACATCATTGGTATTTTGATACAGATTGCATTGAATCTGTAGATTGCCTTGTGGAGTGGGGGATATTTTAACAATATTGATTCTTCCAGTTCATATAAGAAATACTACTAAGTTTACATGTTAATTTTGTATCCTGCAACTTTACTGGATTTGTTTACAAGTTCTAATAGTTTTTTGATGGAGTCTTAGGTTTTTCGAAATATAAGACCATATCATCTGCAAATAAAGATATTACTTTTACTTCTTTCTTTTCAATTTGGATGTTCTTTATTTCTTTCTTTTGTCTGATTTCTCTAGCTAAGACTTCTGGTAGTGTGTTGAATAACAGTTGTGAAAATGGGCATCTTTGTCATGTTCCAGATCTTAAAGGAAAGGCTTTCACTTTTTTCCCATTTAGTATGATATTAGCTGTGAGTCTGTTATATATGTTTTTTATTATGTTGATGTATGTTTCCTCTATACCTAGTTTTTTGAGGGCTTTTATCATGAAGGAATTTCAAGCTTATCAAATACTTTTTCAGTGTCAATTAAAATGATCATATAGTTTTTGTCTTTGTTGATATGACACATTACATTGATTGACTCGTGTATGTTGAACCATCCTTTCATCTCTGGGAGAAATCTCACTTGGTCATTTGAATGATTCTTAATGTATTGCTGAATCGGTTTACTAGTAATTTGTTGAGGATTTTTGTGTCAATATTCATCAGGGATATTGGCCTGTAAGCTTTCTGTTTTTTGATATACCTTTGCCTGATTTTGGTATCTGTGTAGTACAGTCTTTCATAGAATGACTTTGGAAGTATTCCCTTCTCCTCTTTTTTTAAGGAGAATTTGGGGTAGGATTGATATTCTTTAAATGTTTGTTAAATTCAGCAATAAAGCCATCAGACTTTTATGTACTGGAAGTCATTTTATTATGGTTTCAATCTTGTTACTTTGTTGGTCATTCAGGATTTGGATCTTCACAGTTCAAGCTTAGTAGGTCATATATGTCTAGGAATTTATCCATTTCCTCTAGATTTTCCAACTTTTTACCTTACAATTCTCATAGTAGCCATAATGATCCTTTGATTTCAGTTGTAATGCCTATTTATTACATCTCTAATTTTCTTTATTTGAGTCTTCTCTTATTTATCTTAGTCTGGCTAAAGATTTGTCAATTTTATTTATCTATTCAAAGACCAACTTTTCGTTTTATTGATCTTTTGTATTGTTTTCTTTATGTTGAATTTATTTATTTTTGTTTCTATTTTTATTGTTACTTTTACTAAATTTAGTTTTGGTTACCTTTTTGTTTTCTAGATTTTTTTTTTGAAAACTCAGTCTCTACAAAGAAAAAAAGCCACAAAACTCTTTTTTGTTTTTATTTTTTTTTGCATTTTAGGTTTTGGGGTACATGTGAAGAACATACAAGATTGTTGCATAGGTACACACATGGCAGTGTGATTTGCTGCCTTCCTCCCCGTCACCTATATCTGGCATTTCTCCCCATGCTATCTCTCCCCAACTCCCCACCCTCTGCTGTCCCTCCCCATTTCCCCCTGACAGACCCAGCATGTGATGCTCCCCTCCCTGTGTCCATGTGTTCTCATTGTCCAACACCTGCCTATGAGTGAGAACATGCAGTGTTTGATTTTCTGTTCTTGTGTCAGTTTGCTGAGAATTATGGTTTCCAGGTTCCCATTGATGATAGACTGGACAGGGAAAATGTGGCACATATACACCATGGAATACTATGCAGCCATAAAAAATGATGAGTTCGTGTCCTTTGTAGGGACATGGATGAACCTGTTTTCTAGTTTTTTAACATGCATTGTTAAAATTTGAAAATTTTCTTCGTTTTATGATGTAGGCACTTATTGCTATAAGTTTCCCTCTTAGTACTGCTTTTATCTCAGCTTTTGGAATGTTGTGTTTTCATTATCATTTGTTTCAACAAATTTTTACATTTTCTTCTTAATTTCTTTATTGGCCCATTGGCCATTTAGTATCATCTTGTTTAATTTCCATGTATTTGTATAGTTTTCAATATTCCTCATTATTGATTTGTAGGTTTATTTCATTGTGAGTCAGATAAAATGCTTGATATTATTTCAATTTTTTGACTGTTTTAAGACTTGCTTTGTGACTTAACATGTAGTCTATTTATTGAGAATAACCCATTTCCTGAGGAGAAGAATGTGTACTCTGCAACTGCTGGATGAAATATTCTATAAATATCAATTGGGAAGCCGTAAGTCGAATATGAAGTCCCCAGTCACCGTGCTCTCTCTCTACCAAGAGCCCTGATTTCTCTGTGCCTTGCGGCAACTACCACTGAGTAAAGTAGGGATGGTGCAAACATTCGCTTAGCCACCCTAACTGGTCTCTCAGGTCATGTGTTCGCCTAGTCCACTGCCTCTGAGTCCAGCTCAGCACTACAACTTGCTTAGGAATTACAGTCTTTGTGGGCTTTTACTTAGATCCCCTGGGTACTCTAGTTCTCAGCAGTGAAGCTTGCCAGAACTCAAATTCTGAGTGCTGAGATGGCAATTCCCCTCTGACTAGGGCTGGTCCAATTGTTTCCTCCATTGGTGGATATTAGCTAAGTACAGACCAGTTCTGTTTTCTGGTGTGATAGGGCAACACTTAGTTCAATATGAAGTCTCACAGTTGCTGCACTCACCCTCTGCAAGGTGCACAGATTCTCTGCACTGCACAGGTATTGCCGTGGGATGGGAAAGAAGTGATGTTGGTCATTTAAGATTGTCTTTCCTGCTCTTTTCAATGTGTCTTACAGTGATACGAAGTTAAAACCAAGTACTGTGCTTGTTCACCTAATTTTTGGTTCTTCTGATAGTGTTTTTTGTGTGTAGTTGTTAAAATTTGGTGTTCAGGGTGGGGGGAGCAGGGCTAATAATACAGGCTCCTATTCGTTTATTTTTCTCTGCCCCTTTCTTTTAATTTTAAATAATAACCTAGAAAATTCATAGCTGAAATTCTATTATTTTTTTCTCCTTGTTTCTATTTCTTTTCTTTTTTTTCTTTCTTTTTTGACAGTCTTGCTCTGTTTCCCAGGCTGGAGTGTAGTGGTGCAACATTGGTTCACTGCAACCTCTGCCTCTTAGGTTCAAGCCATTCTCATTCCTCAGCCTCTCGAGTAGATGGGACTACAGGTGTGTGCCACAGTGCCCGGCTAACTTGTATATTTCAGTAGAGATGAGGTTCTCCATGCTGGTCAGCCTGGTCTAGAACACCTAACCTCGGGTGATCCACCCACCTCAGCCTTCTAATGTGCTGTGATTACAAGCGTGAGCCACTGTGCCCCACCTCCCTGTTTCTATTTCTGTATTTCCATGTTCTTTCTCCCAGGATCAGAGAGGTGATTCTTCTAGTGTGTGAAGATATTCTTTACTTTGTCATCTTTCAGATTCTATGGTTTACCCTGGTAAAATTACAGCTTTGAGAATGTCAAGAAAGGCCTTTAACTTACTTACGCTGAGCAATAACTTTTGTGCATTTACAAGAATTTAGCATATTGATCCTATTTTATGGAAAGACTATTGAAAGAGAAAAACAAAAACAACAGTGTCTTCATTTGTACCATAAACTGGGTGGCTTATAAAGAACAGAAATTTATTTCTCCCTGTTTTGGGGCCTTGGAATTTCAAGGTCAAGGGGACAGCAGATTTGCTGTCTGATAAGGGCCTTCTTTCTTGTTCACAGATACTGCTATCTCACTGTTCCCATGTGGTAGAAGGGGGCTTCTTTTTTATAAGGGGACAAATCCCATTCATAGGTTCCTGCTCTCATGATTTAATAATCTCCAAAAGGCCTCACTTCCTAATATCATCACTCTTGGAATTCGATTCCAGAGTTTTGGGGGGGAGACACAAAATTTGTACCAAATCAAACAATAATAATTACCAAAGTGGAGAAATACATCAGACCTTATCTTTATACCTATATTTATAAATCTATACAATTTTATTTATTTTCATTGATTCTTGTGGTCTATTTCTTTATTTCTGAGCCAAACTGCCTTAGTATGATTCTAATTTTATCACTTGTAAGTATGTGCTTTTCAGCTAGTTAATAATCTGTCAGTACCCCAGTTTCCCATTTGTAAAATGGAAATGCTAATAGTATCTACATCATAAGGTTGTTGTGAAGATTACCTGGGTTAATATATGTACCTACATGTAAAGCTTTAGAGCTGTATGTAGCATATAGCCAGGACTAGATAAGTATCAACTTTCCAAATTTAAAATGTGTGTGTTTTTATGTTGGTATTCATGTACATCCTACGGTGGTTAGAAATTAAGGAATTATTTAAAGCTAACTTACACAAAATCATTGATTTAAGATCTGGTATGTTTTTACATATTTATTTAAAATTACAATTGCAACTCCCTATTGGATAAGGGTACTTTATCTGATTAAAAAATTGAATACAGGCTTTCCCAAAAAGAGCAGGCACAACAAGGTTATTTCCAGGTTATTTTAGGCAGGAGTGGAAAAGGAGGCACTTAATACAGAATTAATAAGCGGGGATGCCTTAAAGTCATGCTCTCTAGAGGACAGGCAGATATGAATTACCTAATTTTTAAAATATTGTGCATACTGGTAGTTATCACAAAGAACAAGTTCAAACAATGACATCTCAAGTTTCAGCTTATCACTATAACATTAAGGAATCAAAGTACAGAAGAAAACAGAAAGACAAAAATCTGTTCTGGTTCAGAAATACATCCTATGGATTTGATAATGTTTTCCTATATAACAACTAACAATTTTTATAATACTGAGGATTTTGCAAAATTCAGCACTATGATATTGTAAAAATATATTGATTATTTACAACTGTGATTATATTCACTTGAATGAATACCCCATTTTAGAAATTCCCATTTTTTAATTAGAGAGTAAACAAAGCAAAACAAAAATTATCAAATTTTGGAGTATGTGGAAATAAAAAATACCTTATACTTGAGAGAAGACAGTAGCTAAAATTAATCTCCTTGCTAATTTTAAAAATAAACTATATTCAAATTAAATTCAAACATCCTACATTGGTTATGTCTTTTAATGGAGACATTACTCTTGGATGTCCAGACCATAAATATTTTCTTTAAAATTTTTAATCCACCCTGAGATACCAAGAATAATAAACCTCATTTTTTTCTGTGACAAACTGAATTACAGATATGTTGCTTTGCATTAGCAGGTGATAAGAATAAATAGCTATCAGCACCTTAGAAAACACAAATATAATTACAAGTGTCCCTAATAAATGAAAGAAAATACATTTCAAAAACAATGTGAATTCTAATGAAGAGACAGGAAAACCTGTAATATTGAGTGAATTCAAGATGTGGGACCCAGAAAATGTGAGACAGGTCTTGTTAACTTAGAAAGTTTATTTTGTGAAGGTTGAGGACACATGCCCATGACACAGCCTCAGGACGTCCTGATGACATGTGCCCAAGGTGGTCAGAGCACAGCTTGGTTTTTTACATTTTAGGTAGATATGCGACATCAATCAATATATGTTAAAAAAGTACATTGGTTTTGCCTGGAAAGGCAGGACAACTCAAAGCAAAAGCAGGAAGACTTGAAGTGGGGGAGGAGGCTTCCAGGTCACAGATAGGTGAGAGGCAAATGGTCACATTCTTCTGAGTTTCTTATTAGCCTTGCCAAAGGAGGCAATCAGATATGCATTTATCTCTGTGAGCTGAGGGATAACTTTGAATAGAATGGGAAGCAGGTTTGCCCTAAGCAGTTCCCAGCTTGAATTTTCCCTTTAGCTTAGTGATTGTGGGTGCCCAAGATATTTTTCTTCCACAAAAATAACATTGGCGCAGAATGTCTTTCAGAAACAGCATGGGTTTTATATGGGTAAATAAAAAAGAGCATATCATATCAGAGATTAGCTTTTGCCTTCATTAAATATTTCCAATTGGACATTTTCTTTACTTTGCTCCGCCTCTATATTTTCTGTCAGTTCCCTCTGCCAGCCTCATGGATATCTATGCTCCATATTCTAATTATAAGCTCTGCTCCAAGTGAAGCTCCTTATGCATATTATTGATGCTGATATTACTAAGATCAATAATTGCTTTACCTAAAAGTTATTTACGCATTTATATCGATGCTTTAATGTATTTTGTTTATTTACCCAGTTACGCTGTTTTCTTGTGAACCATGAAGCTCAGAAATATAGAGGAAAGAAAAGATGATGGTCGAAATATAAGTGCTTTCCCTGATAGATATTTTGATTCCTCTTAGCTTGCTGTTAGGTTTTTCAGCAAGTATTCCCTAAATCTCTAACATTCAATACTCCCACAAGCCGATTTTAAACAGTCTTCACTTCTAACCAGTAAACAGAAAAAAATTTTCAAGAGAAAAATCATTCTAAACATTCTCACTTTAAACATGCATTGCTGTTTCTCAGGTGAAGTTCTTGGAATCATAATTTGAAGAAGAGTTTATTTCTCTTAAAATAAGGTATCGTATTGATCAAATCTCATTAAAAACACATTTTCTTTCAAAGGCTTAAAATGCTAGCAAGCTTGTAGGTTCACATTTGACTTTATCTTATTCCCTTTGAACTCTCCCAAGTAATTTGATTTCTTAAATTCACCTTGAGCAAACTATTTTTTTTTTTTTTTTTTTTGCTATCTGCCAGAAAGCAGCTGCCATAATCCAAGACCACGGTGGGCAATGTGATTTCTCTAAAGATGAATTCATTATTATTATCTGATCACCTCTGGAGTATGAATTTACCATGCTGTATGAATCTAGAAAATTATTCATTAAACCTATTGAGCCTGCAACATGATCAAATACAGATAGTACCTGTATGATACCAACGGAACTGTTGGAGTCAGGAAAATATAGTTCAGTTCACCACAGGATATTCCAATGACTATAAATTAATCAGCTTGCCTTTAGTACCTTCTCCAGCTCCCAAGAGAGACAATACAAGGTAGGGCAAAATTGATTTGGGCCTAAGTTTAGAAGTATCTCATTCTTTGTAAATTCAAACTTTGTAATGGTACTTTTAAAAGACATTTTTACAATTCTTACATTTTATAAATAATTTCAGACATTTCTGAGTTTTTGTATTTAAATCTCTAGAAGTTCAGAATTGAGGATTATTTGACTTATTAAAGTTTTTATTTCTAGTACCCATATAGTAGAGATAATTCAAAGCTTCTTGGCACAGTTTTAGATTCCAAGCTTATGCTGCTGCTGACTCAGTGACTAGAGACAGTTTCTCAAACTTTTCTGCCTCCATTTTCTCATGCATAAAATTAGTAGTATAGATGAAATTATTCTTTAGGTTTCTCACAATTTTAACAACCCATAAATTTGTGATTCCATGAAAAACTTTTTGCAGGTCAAATATCTTATGCTTTCATTTGTTTGCATAGGTATTGCTAACTGTTGGTGACATTGTTTGGAAGATGATTGACCTGTTTTAGAATTAATTTATGGTAAGCAAGTTAAAAAATAACTTGTTACCTATACACAAGTTAGCAACATTTCCACAATCTGAAAATGCACTCATGGGCATGCTCAGCGTTCTGAATAAGATGAGAACCCCGAAATATGTGTAAAATTCTAAACCACCACAAAGCCATCCTCTTTTTTTTTTTAAAAAAAAGTTATTTACCAAGTTTTGTTAGCAGGAGTGATGCTGTAATTATTTAACAGCCAGTACTATATCGGCACTGGCCAATCCAAATGATTTCAATCAGAATCGATACTAGCCAACAGGTGTAAATCAGGTCAAGTCACCTGGCTTCATAGATTGTATTTAAAAGAGAGTCATTATACTAAGGCTAGAAATGAAGTTTCATCTCCTATGACATATTTTACTTATTGTGAATGGCTTCTTAAAATAGTATGTTGAGAAGAACAGTGAAGTCATATTTGGCTTCTCAGGATGTATACTGCTCTGAAAAATTAGCTTCATTTTCCAGATGTATGGGAAAGTGGACTGGTGTTTATGGTGGTCTATGATAGCACTTCTGGTGTTAAAAACTTGCTTAGAGGCTGCTTACTCTTAACACACAATTCTAGCTTACTTGGTTTATGAGATTATAGCACAATGTCAACCAAGAGTAATATCATGCCTCAGGAGGTGTTTAGAAATCTGGAGTTGTTAAGTAGCTAAGGGGCTAATCATTTTTTTTTTTTTTTTTTTTACTTTTTAAATGGTTTTATTTTATGTGCAAATAATGAACAGATGTTGCACCCATAAATTCTACTTTCCAAAAACAGGAGCTTTTTAAAGAAAACCACATAACTTTTAAAAAGCATTGGGATTCCTCTGCTTCTAGATCATTGGTAGGCTAGAAAAATAAAGCTTGTTCTACTAGGAATCACAAGTTGGAACTGAGTATTCTCCAAAGTGGAAATTCTAGAGTGTAGTGTCACTCCAAGCAAAGATTATTCAGTTCTCATTCCCAACATCCAGAACTACCTATCAGAAAGGTCAAACCAGGTCAAAACAGTCCAGCATAATTGGGCTTCATCAAACAGTATCATTACGCTCTTCAGAGATGTAAATAAACCAAAACAGGAAATACTAAAATCAAAATAGTATTTGACACTGTCATACAAATTGTTATTTCCTTGTTGTATCCCTCCTTCTCTAACATTAATAAAGGGAATATTTTACTGCAAAGAATATTTTATTTTATACATCACTAACCATGAATTTTTGCCATTACTTATTATACAAATGCTGCCCTGTGCCATTATCCAAATAGAATAACCATTTTACATCCACAATTCACTTCTATAGTTATGAGCACAATTTTCATTATTTACATAAGTACATCTGTCAGTGAAGATTTAACACTGAGATGCAATGTAACATCAGTAATATCTGATGTTTTATAGATGGCAATGTAGGAAAGATATATTCTAATCACTTTTCATTTAAGTGATCTTATGTAAAAAGTAAACTAATAATTTCGTAGTTCCAAGGGTCCAAAGAGCATTTTGAAATGTACATAAAAGAAATGGTTACAGAGATTTTTAAGAAGCATCTTCCATATCCACATCCTCTTGCAACTGCTGTACCATTTTCTCTTCCAAATGCTTCCCTTTGCCTGCAACAGGGGCTCGGATAAGATGAATGTTTTGCTTGACTTCTTTGATATCCTGAACTTTCTGTAGCTCTTTATTTTTTCTCAGTCTGTTCATTATAAATTTAGCTTGGCGTTTCTGTTTGATCTCTTCAACTCTCTTCATTGCATCAATAGTTTTATTCCATAGCTCTCGCTGGTATTTGATAGGTTCATTTCTACGCTTTTCAAATTCAAATGAATTATCCACTGTAAGCTCTTTACCAGCTGCTTTCCGAATGCTTTGGTCCACCTAACTTTGCGAGGATTGCGCTTCTTTTTAAAGTTTTTATGACACTTAGATTTACAAAATCTGAACACCTTGCAATCGTTGCGGACGACATCATGCCGTGGCCAGGGTAGATGGGCCCGGAACAGAAATAACACTTCTCAATACGCATGTTGAACCCGCGTGGGTCCCCCACTATCCAAACGCCAAGGCTCGGAGGAAGTCATTTCTTAATATTCTGTAAATTTTTAGATAGTCCCACACACCTGAAAACATTGTTTCATCCTAAATGCCATAGTTCCCCCTGCTGGTCAACACTGCTATAGTTTAATAGAAGAAACAATTTAGAAAATAAGGAAGGGGGCTGCTATAAGTTTATGTAATGACTTTCTTGAAGAGTAGCACTAATAGGAAGAGAAGAAGCAGAAAAAAATACAATGAGAAAACATATACAATAAGTCAAAATACACAATAATATAAGCTAATTGAATATAAGCAGAGTAGTCTACAAACATTGGCAGGTCCTTGAAATAGTACATTATTACAACACTGGAGAGTAATTGATTATCACATTGATTGTCTTGAGTTATCAAATGATTAATTTATGTGTGTGTAAGCTAAGAGTGTAGAGTAGTTTACATTTTCCAATAAATCTCTAAATCTCTTGCAAAATGAGGAACAGACTTTTTTTTTTTTTTTAGAAAAAGAGAAAAGAGAAAGAAGGAAGAAAAAAAATGAAATAAAGAGAAAAAGATGAAGAAAAAAAAAAAAGGGAGAGAGAATGGGAATCTTGCTCTATTGCCCAGGCTAGAATGCAGTCTACAAATGGATATTAAAAGCTTTTTTTATACTAATAATTGTGTTATACAATGGAGACAGGAAGGAATAAGGGAGGAAAATAACAAACAAACAGCCAACCAAGATTTCATTTAAACCTATGAAATGCTATGCAATTGCTAGGGAGTGATTTACTCCCAACCATGTGGTCACTTTTAGAATAAATGTGATGTGTTACTGAAAAAAAAATGTATATTTTGTGGATTTGGAGTAGAGAGTTCTGTAAATGTTTATTAAGTTTACTTGTTTGAGGTTTAAGTTCAAGTCCCGGGTATCCTTCTTAACCTTCTGTCTCATTAATTTGTCCAATATTGACAATGTAATGTTAAAGTCTCCCCACTGTTATTGTGTGGGAGTCCAAATCTCTTTGTAAGTCACCAAGAAGTTGCCCTATGTATCTGGGTGCTCCTATATTGGGTGTGCATAGACTTAGGGTCCTTAGCTCTTCCCATTACATTGATCCCTCTACCATTATACAATGTCCTTCTTATCTCTTCGGTTTCTATTACTTTAAAGTCTATTTTATCAGAGATGAGAATTGCAACTACTGCTTTTCTTTTTTTTTTTTTTTTTTTCTCTCCATTTGGTTGGCAAATCTTCCTCCATCCCTTTGTTTTGAGTCTCTGTATATCCTTGCATGTAAGATGGGTCTGGATGCAGCTTACTGATGGGTCCTTTGAAGTGGCTGATACTGGTTGTTCCCCTCTATACATAGTGCCTCCTTCAGAGGCTCTTGTAAAGCAGGCCTGGTGGTAATGAAATCTCTGAGTACTTGCTTGTTTGCAAAAAATTTTATTTTTCCTTCACTTATGAAACTTAGTTTGGCTGGATATGAAATTCTGGGTTGAAAGTTCTTTTCTTTAAGGATGTGGAATATTGGCCCCCACTCTCTTCTGGCTTGTAGGGTTTCTGCTGAGAGATCAGCTGTGAGTCTGATAGGCTTCCCCTTGTGGGTAACCTGACCTTTCTCTCTGGCCGTCCGTAGTATTTTCTCCTTCATTTCAACCCTGATGAATCTAATGATTATGTGCCTTGGGGTTGCTCTTTTTGAGGAATATCTTTGTGGTGTTCTCTGTATTACCTGGAGTTGGGTATTGTCTTGCCTTGCTAGGTTAGGAAAGTTTTCCTGGATAATATCCTGAAGAATATTTTCCAGCTTGGATTCATTCTCTTCGTCACATTCAGGTACACCTATCAAACGTAGATTAGGTCTTTTCACATAGTCCCATATTTCCTGGAGACTTTGCTCATTCCTTTTTACCCTTTTTTCTCTAATCTTGTCTTCTCGTTTTATTTTGTTAAGTTGGTCTTCGACCTCTGAAATCCTTTCTTCTGCTTGATCAATTCGACTGTTAAAACTTGTGCATACTTCGCGAAGTTCTTGTATTGTGTTTTTCAGCTCCATTAATTCACTTATATTCCTCTTTAAATTGTCCATTCTCATGAACATTTCGTGAAACCTTTTTCAAGGTTCTTAGTTTCCTTGCATTGGGCTAGAACATGTTCTTTTAGCTCACAGAAGTTTCTCATTATCCACCTTCTGAAGCCTGATTCTGTTGATTCCTCACATTCATTTTCTATCAGGCCTTGTTCAATTGGTGATGAGGCACTGCAATCCTCTGTAGGAGGAGAGGCATTCTAATTTCGGGTGTTTTCAGCCTTTCTGCGCTGATTTCTTCCCATCTTTGTGGATTTATCCACCTGTCATCTGTGTAATTGCTGACCTTCAGACTAGGTCTCTGAGGGGACGTCCAGCTTGCTGGTGATAAAGTTTCCTCTATTTCTTAATTTTCCTTCGGTGGATGCCCCCTCCCCCACAGAGCTGGACCTTCCCGGGTTCAGCTGCACTTGCTGTGAAACTCTCAATCTTCAGCAGTTCCAACCGCTGTTTTTATTTTTATTTTTTTTGTGGAGGGGGGTACCAGCCTTCCCCTGCGGCGACCCACTACACTGGCTGAACAGCAGCGTTAAGATTCGTGGCGCTTTTCTGCCCGGGAATCTCCCGGTCTGGTTCCCCACTTCAGTCCACTTTTTAATTAGCTGAATAGGAGACTCTGCTTTCCCGGAGCTCCAAATGCCAACCAAAAGGGCACTCAGTCCCGTATACTCCGGACTGAGAACCGCCGCATCGGGGGCGCCTGCAAAACAGCTGCGCCCTCCAAAAGGGTCGCGCTGGCGACCCGTGGGGCTCCTCCGCCAAGAATCTCTTGGTCCGTGGGCTATGAAAATTCGTTTGAAAATGTGGCATCCACTCACTCTCTGCACTTTCAGTGGGAGCTACAATCCTGAGCTGCTGCTAATCGGCCATCTTCGAGGAACAGACATTTTAAAAGGTTTCTATGTTTCAAAGAAACTGCTGAACATATGGTCATCTACAATTGCTCTTCTTCATTTTGCAGAGGAGTTCATTACAAAATGAATTGACCTTCTACTCTTTGTTAGACTTCAAATCACTACAAACTTACTTTTGCTCTATTTATCTGAATCTGCTTTCACCAAGTTACTAATAAACTCTCTATTGCTAAAGGCAATGGACAATTCCTACGGAATGTCTCCAACATTTAATACTTGTGAAAGGAAAATAAATCTTGGGATTTCAAAATCACTAAGCCAAAGGGAAAAATCAAGGTGGGAACTGCAAATCTCCATCCCATTTTATTCCTGAATAAGATAAAATAGCTCTATATCTCCCTCATAATTTTCCCACAAGGAAATGCCTAGTAAGCCCCAAGATTTTTACCTAAAATGGTTCTGTTGAATTTTACTCTGACAATTTAAATTGATAGCTTATCTTCACAGGTGCAACACAAAAGATAGAATGCTGTCTTCTGTCTGCTCACCTGAGACAAATATATATATGTGATTACTTCCTCTGGTATAAAAATGCAGATTCACTGAGCTAGACAAAGGCATAAGTGACTATTCTACACCTGTCTCAAATTTAAATTGTGTATTCAGTGAAAGACTAGTCAAAGACTCAAAAGAATGCAATCTTTCTTTTCTTATCTACTCACAACTTTTTAAACTGTCTTCCTCTTCCCCATATCTACCCTTTACCCTGTAAATATTAAAGCCCTCAAAATCATCTTTATAGACAGGCACAGACCTGCTTCTCAGACATGCATCCTTAACCTTGGCAAAATAAACTTTCTAAATTGAGAGCTGTCTCAGATACTTTTGGTTTACATGCTATTGGCCTCTTCTTTCTGTCTATCCTTGTCCTTGATTTCAACACCATTATTCTTTTGTTATTTTTTGGTTAAACTCTTGGTTCTCTCATTCTCTAGCTCCATTGTGAGCACTTTTTATATCTGCCTGGGAATTATCCATGAGCCTCTTTCTCCTTTTACTGTTGTGTGCTTTCTGGGCAATATTATCCGTTGATGCTTCAACTAACACCTACATATTGTAATTCACATCTTCATATTTGGTCTTAACCACTCTTCCGGACACTACTAATAAAGCTTAAGTCTCCTCATATCTAGATCTTTACTTCAACTGCAGAGGCATAATCCAGAGGCCACCTTGACATGCCATATGTTCATGAATGTTGTGTAATACAACAAATAGTAACTTCTTAAAGAACTGATTCACCTAATACTTTGTAAGCCAACATGGCTTGAAAACCTCTTATAAATTTTAGTAAAAAGAAATGAATGACATCAATGGAGAAACCTTTTCAAATATATCAGCTTTTAAGAGCTTTCTCACATTTCAGCTATGTATTAGTCAAAGTGACATTTAGAAGAAGATTTGTTTATTTCAGTCTTTCATAATTTCCTGTAAACTAATTGGCAGTTGGCGTCATTCTCTATATAGCTGAAAGGGGCATCAATTTCAAAATTACAGGATAAATCATTTGGGAACAGTAGTCGTTTTCTGAGTCACATAGCTATTCACATAATTCTATAAACGTATTTCTAATAACTACCTGTTCAATGAAAATGTTATCTAACTCTGGTTTCCTTTTTTGGATTGATAATTACTCTATAGCTTCTTAATAATTAGGTAGCTAATATGCTGTCATTTTCTTACGTTTTATGAAATAGATTTCCTCATTATGTACAAATTTATAAGTGTGTAATCATAGGGAAGATGTGACTTTACTGATTAAATCTGGCATCTACCTTTTTTTAACTGCCTGATATTTTGTAAATTTATTTTTTATTACATACTGCGATGGTTAATAATGAGTGTCAACTTGATTGCATTGAAGGATGCAGTTTTGTTCTTCAGTATGTCTGTAAGGTTGTTGCCAAAAGAGATTAACATGTGGGTCAGTGGACTGCGAGAGGCAGATCCACTCTCAATCTAATCAGCGGCCAGCGTGTTTAGAATAGAGCAGGCAGAAGAAAGTAGAATAATGAGACTTGTTGAGTCTTCTGGCCTTCATCTATCTCCCCGTGCTGGATACTTCCTGCCCTTGAATATCAGACACCACGTGCTTCAGCTTTTGGACTCAGATTTACACCAGCGATTTGCCAGGGTGAAGGCTGCACAGTCGGCTTCCCTACTTTTGAGGTTTTGGGACTCGGAGTGGCTTCCTGTTCCTTAGGGACGTCTCTTTGTGATTGCGTGAGTCAATTCTCCTATTACACTCCCCTTCATATATACATAAACCCTACCAGATCTGTCCCTTTAGGAAACCCTGACTAATACACATACTTATTATTTACTTATTTATTTTCGTGTCTTTTGGAAAGGATGTCATCAGAAATTTCATCCTTATTGCTAAATTGCATGTTGCCAGAAACATCCTAAAATTGTTTTACAGATTTATCATCTTTGTCTATTTTTGCTGTTGTTGTTTTTCTGCCAAGCTAGTCATTAAATGCACAAATTTATAGGCTGAAACATATATTTATTGGTCAAAATTGAAGTACTAACAATTACAACCTGGTAGTTCTAAGAGGCTATTCTACTGACTTAACTTCATAAAAACTTTGTAAATCGTTTTTCAGTTGATTTTCTGCCTCATACCTAACTGGCTGTCTTTTCTCACTATTCTTAGCTATATACTCTTTCTCTTGCTGCTCTGCATGAAAAGCATCCTAGGGCAGAGTTCTCAGGACTTCTCTACATTCATTTACTAGGTTATTTAATTCAACCCCATGGTTTATAAAACACCCTGTCTTCATGATTCCGAATGTATATTACCA
This sequence comes from Ateles fusciceps, assembly GCA_036589455.1. Lineage (NCBI taxonomy): Eukaryota > Metazoa > Chordata > Mammalia > Primates > Atelidae > Ateles > Ateles fusciceps. Next base: position 4,193 of record JAZHEH010001155.1, on the reverse strand, counting down.
GAACAGACCTCGCCCCTGAAATTCACATTACAGTATTCAACTGGATACTCAAAAGTTTCATTTGTACATATAAAAGTGACTTTACATTTAACCTATCTGCAACTAAATCTTTGATTTCCTCCTAAATTTGCTCTGCTCACAGGTTATCAAACCTCAGTAAATGATATTATTACTCACTCAGGTCCTCAGGCCAAAATATTTGAGAAGATCCTTGACCCCTTTCTTTTTCTCATCTCCCAAATCCAGTCTATTCTCAAGGCCATTGGGCTCAGCTTTCAAAGTATATCACAAATCTGTTTACTTTTCACCCCCTCCACTGTTACCAACCTAGCCCAAGTCGCCATCATATTTTACACTGAAAACTGTAAGAGCCTCCCAACTGTTCTTCCATTGTTTACTCTTCAACATTATTGACTATTTTCAACATAGTAATTATACCAATCACATTAAAACATAAGGCTTCCACTTTCTGTGACACAATAGGTTCTCTCAGTGTAGGCCTTTGGAATGTCATTTTTATTATTTGAAATATTATTTACCCCAGTCCTGTTCTATTAGTTAAAAGCTGTTCTTTCCTTGGCTCTCAGCTTGGCATCTGTATTAGTCAGGATTGTCCAGAGGGAGAGAACTAATAGAATATATATATATGTGAAAGGTAGTTTATAGGGAGAATCGGCTCACACAATCACAAGACAAAGTCCCATGACAGGCCATCTGCAAGGTGGAAAAGAAAGCAGCCAGTCATGGATGAGTCTAAGATTAACAATTTGTTATATTAGTTCTAGGCTTTTTTAGTTAAGTAAATAGAAAAAGAGATAAAATGGTATGCCATGTATCGAAGAGCATAATATTTAAAATAACCAATTTTCCAACTTCCCTTTCTAAGCATAATCCCATCTGAAAAATTAAACATATCGTTTGTGTATAGACAATCAAACTTCTATTAAATGTTCCATGAATTAAGATTAAAAAGTATAATTGCCTTTATGTATAACTGATTGCGGACGAAGTATCATCTTGAATATACATGCCAATGGATGGGTCCTGAGACACCTGCGGAATTCTTGCCATTTTGAATATACAAGCCATTATTATTTTTTACCCTTATAAGAGCATGAAATGAGGGAAAGGTGCCAAGATGGCCAAGAGAAGCCAGCGCTGGAACTCAGCTCCCAGCAAATGAGATGCAGAGGGCTGGAGGACTTCACGGTTCCAAATGAGGTGCTGGGTTCTTTTCTGTGGGACTAATAGGGGACTGGAATTGGGCCCAGGGAAGGAGTCGCAGGGTGAGAGCTGCCAAGGGGGGCAAATAAAGATGGGGTGTGCGTCACCACCAGAGACGTGCAGCTGCCTCGGAGGGTGGGGACTTAACCCCCTTGGTGCTCCATTTCAGATCCCGTGCTTGCCTCCTCCCCTCCTGCAACCCATGGTCCATGGGGGCCCTGCCAGATAGTGGGGCACCATGGGTAGATGATGCAAATCTGAGTAGCAGCTACCGCTGGGTGAGGCAAGTTGTCGCAGGGACTTGGGTGGAGTCCGGACTAACGCCAGTGGGACGGACCGTCCCACAGAGGGAGGCAGAGTTGAAAGCAGGGAAACAGACCATAAGGCCTGGCAGGCCCCACCTCCACAGAACTCAAACCAAAGTGCTCGCTAGAGAGCTTGGCAGCAAATACACCAGCTTGACCCCAACCAGGAAGATCTAGCTCTGGGAGAGATGTCATTGGGAAGGTGGGGCCAATCTCACCTGCAAACAAACTCCAGGGAGGGACCACCCACCCAACAACCTGATTGAACCTAAGAGAGCCAAGCAATGCCCTCTATAGGCCAAAAAAGATACAGCTCCAACCTCAATAGAAAAAAAAGTCCACGCAGAGACTCCTCCTGAAATCACCAACTTCAAAGATTAAAGGGGAGATAAATCCACGAAGATGGGAAAAACCAGTGCAAAAAGGATGAAACCACCAAAGAACAGAACACCTCTTCTCCTCCCAGGGATCACAACCCCTCATCATCAAGGGAACAACAACAACAAAAAAAAACAGAGAATGAATCTGGTGAATTGACAGAAGCAGGCTTCAGAAGGTGGGTAATAACAAACTTCTCTGAGTTAAAAGACCATGTCTTAAACCAATGCAAAGAAACTAAGAACTTTGAAAAAAGGTTAGATGAAATGCTAACTAGAATAACCATCTTAGAGAAGATAAACGACTTGATGGAGCTGAAAAACACAGCACGAGAACTTCGCGAGAGGCATACACAAGTTTTCAACAGCCAAATCAATCAAGCAGAAGAAAGGATATCAGAGATAGAAGATCAAATCAATGAAATAAAACAAGAAGGCAAGAATAGAGAAAAAAGAGTGAAAAGAAATGAACAAAGCCTCCAAGACCTATGGGATTATGTGAAAAAACCTAATCTATGCTTTATCAGTGTACCTGAATGTGATGGGGAGAATGAATCCAACATGGAAAATACTCTTTAAGATATTATCCAAGAGAATTTTCCCAACCTAACAAGGCAGGCCAAGATTCAAATCCAGTAAATACAGAGAACACCACAAAGATATTCTTCAAGATCAACCCCAAAGAACATAGTTGTCAGATTCACCAAGGTTGAAATGAAGGAAAAAGTCCTAAGGGCAGCCAGAGAGAAAGGTCGAGTCACCCACAAAGGAAAGACCATCAGAGTCACAGTGGATCTCTTGGCAGAAACCCTACAAGCCAGAAGAGAGTGGGAACCAATATTCAACATCCTTAGAGAAAAGAACTTTCAACCCAGAATTTCATATCTGGCCAAAGTAAGCTTCATAAGTGAAGGAGAAATAAAATCCTTTATGGACAAGCAATTGCTGAGAGATTTTGTCACTACAAGACCTGCCTTACAGGAGCTATTGAAGGAAGTACTAAACAGGGAAAGGAATAACCAGTACCAGCCACTGTAAAAACATACCAAATGGTAAAGAATAATGACCCAATGAAGGAGCCACATCAATTAACAGGCAAAACAACCAGCCAGTAACAAAATAGCAGGATCAAATTCAATCAGAACAATATTAACCTTGAATGTAAATGGCCTAAATGCTCCAATCAAAAGATACAGACTGGCAATCTGGATAAAAAGTCAAGACCCATCCGTGTGCTATATTCAGGAGACCCATCTCACATGCAAAGATTCACAAAGACTCAAAATAAAGGGACAGAAGAAGGTTGACCAAGCAAATGGACAGCAAAAAAATAAAATAAAAAAAGCAGAGGTAGCAATCCTACTCTCTCATAAAATGGACATTAACCCAAAAAAAGATCAAAAGAGACAAAGAAGGGCATTATATAATGGTAAAAGGATCAATGCAACAAGAAGAGCTAATGATCCTAAATATTTATGCACCCAATGCAGGAGCACCCAGATACATAAAGCAAGTTCTTAAAGACCTACAAAGAGACTTAGACTCCCGCACAATAATAGTGGGAGACTTTAACATTCCACTGACAATATTGCACAGTTCAATGAGGCAGAAAGTCAACAAGGATATCCAGGACTTCAACGCAGACTTGGACCAAGCAGACCTAATAGATATTTACAGGACACTCCACCCTAAACCCACAGAATACACATTCTTCTCAGCACCACACTGAACTTACTCCAGAATTGACCACATAATTGGAAGTAAATCACTTCTTAGCAAATGCAAAAGAACGGAAACCATAACAAACAGTCTCTCAGACCACAGCACAATCAAATTAGAACTCAGGATTAAGAAAAGCACTCAAAACTGCACAATCACATGGAAACTGAACAACTTGCTCCTGAATGACCAATGGATAAACAATGAAATGAAGGCAGAAATAAAAATATTCTTTGAAACCAATGAAAATGAAGACATAACACACCAGATCTTGTGGGACACATTTAAAGCAGTGCCTAGAGGGAAATTTATAGCAATAAATGCCCATATGAGAAACAAGGAAAGATCTAAAATCGACACCCTATCATCAAAATTGAAAGAGCTAGAGAAGCAAGATCAAGAAAATTCAAAAGCAGCAGAAAGACAAGAAATAACTAAGAACAGAACTGAAGGAGATAGAGACACAAACAACCCTTCAAAACATCAATAAATCCAGGAGCTGGTTTTTTGAAAAGATCAACAAAATAGACTGCTAGCTAGAATAATGAAAAAAGAGAGAAGAATCAAA
>JAZHEH010001154.1:0-17486 GCA_036589455.1 Ateles fusciceps | reverse complement strand
CAGCCCCTGCTTTCTGCTCCTCACTTGAGAGAGGGGCAGGTGGAGGATGGTGCCTAAGTGATGGTGAGCAGTGACCTCTAGTGTGGCTTCTTGGACTTCTTTATCTTTTTTTACTTCCTCTGAGCTTAGGAGGCCAACATAAGGATATGTATCTGCTTTCTGTCTCTCCTGAGACTACCTGATTCTGAGATTGATGTCTCCTGGATGGGCATGGGTATATCTTTGGCCTGGAATTGATCTGTGAAAGGAATATCAGAAAGGTCAGGGAGCACAGGATGAAGCTTTCTGAGATGGGGGACACCTTTGCCTGTGTTTCTGTCCAGGTCCCAGCATCCACGGGACAACACTCACCATGAACTGAGGATGAGTGTGGAGGGAGGAGCGATGCACACAGTGGGGCCACTTAGGCAAACTCCTGTCCTTCTCCTCTTTGTCTGGACCCCAGATCTCCCAGCCATGAGCTTAACATGTAAGTATCCCTGGCTGCAGTGTCAGGGACAGGCACTGCATGGCCCAAACCAGACAGTCCCTCCTGGTCACCATGAGGGTGTCAGGAAAGATGGCATGAATGATCTAGTTCAGTTGTCCTGAAGGCCGGGATTTCTGACTGGTGGGTCAGGGAGGGCAGGTCTTGCTCATTCTGGAAGGTTTTGTTGTGAGGATGTAATGCCTGGGACTTGGGAGCCATTTTGTTTCCAAATAGGGATTCAGCCAAGGGTAAGGCCAGATGGGGAAGGGACATCTCATAAATGTCAGAGAAGACTCCTCCTTTGCCATCTGGGGAGAAAAGGTCCTGTGACACCTTTGAACGAGGCTGGGGAGCTGTTGTCTAAGTTTTCATTATGATGATAAACTCAAGGCCTCTCCCTGCCCCCTTGCCCTTGAAGTTCCCACCAGCAGGAGGCTCACTCTGCCCCATTGAGGTCTAAGGCCCGCCTTGAGCCTCTCCCCTTACTCGGGCTTCAGTGCCTCCTCCCCAGAAACACATGCTAAATCTGACCATTCTCTCCAGAGGTCCCAGCTGGTCCTATTGCCTTCACGCTTCCCACCTTATTGTCCACCTTCTTGGAGGCATCTGGACTTTTCTTCACAAACTTTACTCAGATCCTGTGTCCTCCTTGTTCAGCCCTCTAATGGCTTCTCTACCCTCCCCCAACCCAAGCTCTCCTCTCCTCACTGTGAAGGCATCTTACCACATCAATATTTTTATTTGAATGTCTTTTATATTACATGGTGTCAGCTCCATGAGGACAGAAACGCTTCCTCTCTTGTCCTCCTTGTGTTCTGAACCCCCCCACCCTTAGCCTGGCACACAGTAGGTGCTCAGTGAATGCTGTGGATGGACAGGTCTCTGGTAACCACCTGTCCTGGGTCAGACACAGTGGACTCTTTGTCCTTAGTCCTGTCTTGACCTATCACAGACCTGGCTCCCAGGCCAGCCTGACTCTGGTGTTGATGGATTTTTCTCAATATGAGGCCATATGACATTGTATTGATACTAAGAGTTGAATGTGTGGGTAGAACTGAGAGAAAAGGAACATCTTTTCTAGACCACGTTCACTTGTGTGGGTCTGAAAATCTAAAATCTAATCAGCTGACTTGGCCAAGGGGTGGGGCTGCACAGAGTTGCCTTATCACTTGGCAGACAGCAGGCTTTTCTCCCACTTTCCACTGGCCTACAGCACCACATAAGCATGGATGCTTGTGTCCCAATCAGAGTGTAGAAATCAGCCTTGTCATCTGCCTGGAGCCCAGAGATGCTGAGTGAGGTCATTATCCCCAACCTGGAGCCTAAGAACGAGACTGAGAGCTGTGCAGATTGATGACTGCTGTCATATATGAGGAGTTTGGGAGAACTGCCAGGAGCTGCTGGTACTAGGACACAGACCCACACCCAGCCTTGCTGCTGCATCCAGTGCAGGAGCTGGTGTTCATCTGCCCCACAGACTTGAACACTGCACACAGCTAAGTCAGGACAGACTGGGCCCAGAACCCTGCTATCTGGACAGATACAAGGTGAAAGAGGCAGGTAGTGGAAAAGGGAACACTTAGGGTCCTCATTCTTTCATCCATAGCACTGACATCTGTGCGGTAAATGAGAAGGGGGAGAAGGGGAGGAGCCCAGGCCATGGTGGGGACCCCCACACAGCTCTGCATCCTGAGGACCCTCAGCTAGGCCTGGGCTGCCCAAGTCCCTCCTACCCCCTCTATCAGCCACAGGTGAGGGGAAATGCTTCATGCAAACCAGCCTCCTACCCTGGGCTATCCAAGCCCCACCCTGGGCCCTGACTCTAATCACTTCCTGGAAAGCTGACCCTGGGAGGGCTTAGACCTGGGTGTCACTGTTCTGTGGCTTTCTAGAGACCTGTGAGGACAAAGCTGCTGGTCCAGTGAGCAGGGACAGAGCATTCCAGCCTAGGGTTAGAGGTGACTCCCAGCTGGGATCCACAGCACAGGCTTCAGTATCCCCTGCTGCCCAAGGCCCAGATGCTCCCATGTATTCTGTCCCTCCCATTGCCTATTTTGTCCTCCCCAAAAAGGATGGAGCTGGGCAGTGTCCATGCCACTAAGCACCTGAACCTCAGGTCTCCACACAGCCTCCCCTGGACTCATCTGCTCAGCTCACCATGTGGTTTACAGCACAGTCCTGGAGTTTGGTCTCCCAGAGGAGCCTCCCCTGGGAGCAGCAAAGAAGAAAACTCAGAAAGAAAGGGCAGTGCCTCCCTCCAGGGCACCAGGAACTGCCCCCTCTTTCTTCTCCCTGGTTGACCAGAGCCTGAGCTCAGACTGCCAGGACCTGCCCCTCAGGCCCAGGCTCTCCCTCTAGGCCTCCATCCTCCTGTGAGTCCCTCACTCACACAGATTGCAAAGAGAAAAATTCTCCCTCCTCACTGGGTCACCAAGAGGCGATTAGCACCTTTCAAGGGGTTGTTCACCTCTAATCTCTTAGTTGTAGAAGCATGTATTTCCATGTGCCCAGGGCAAATTCAGAGACAACGCTTACAGAGTTTGGGGACAATGCCTGAGATGGAGGCCCTGGGTCTGTGCAGGCCCCTCAAGCAGCCCTGAGCCCTCACCTTGCCTGAGCCCCAGTGGGAAGAGGGAGGGGAGCAGGGTGAAGGGAGGAGCCCAGGCTGTGGGAAACCTCTCCAGACTCTGCACCCTGAGGCCCCTAGTAAAGCCCAATGTCCACATTTCATCGCCCACCCCCACACCGTGGGCAGAGAGGGCTTTTCTTGCAAATCAGTTCTTCTCCATTCAGCCATGAAAGCCCCTCTGGGCACAGAGTGTGAAACCTGCTCCTGGAGCTGGTGCTAAGAAAGAGACCCCAGGAAAACTCTGGGAGGGACAATAGCTGAGTGAGCACCAGAGGAGAGAAGAGAGTGACATGGTCAGAGGCAACTTGGGCAGCCTGAGGGCTACCAACCTGGGGAGGGGTGGCCTCTATCTGTCTTTATGGATGTTACAACATCTTCAGGGTATCGTTTTTTGGCCAGAAATCTTTGTGGCTGGTGGCACCTTTGCCGGAGTTCTTGTCATTTGTCCATGAAGGAAAATGAGATGTGCAGACAAGCGGAGGGTGAGCAAGTGAAGATAAACTTTACTGAGTGTTAGGACAGCTCAGAGAAGACCTCTGGGGGCAGCACCTCTCTGTAGGCAGGTCCTCTTCTTCAGTGTTTAGCTCTCAGCAGAGAGGTGGCCCTGGAGTCGGTGGCTCCTCTCTGCAAGCAGGTGGCTCCTCTCTGCAAGCAGGTAGCTGCTCTCTGCAGCTGGTCATCCAGTCATGGGTCAGCCATCTCAGCCGTCTGCCCTGCTCTGGCTAAGCTTGGGGCTTTTACAGACCTCAGGGGGAAGGAAGTGTTCGCCAACTGGTCCACAGGTGTATGGGCCTGCAGGAAGGGGCACCACAAGTTCTCATTCCAGTCCCCACCTGGCTCCCAGCCTTCAGGCACTCGCTGTCTTGCAGGTGGGGATTTATCTGGACCCCCCCCTCCCACTTCCTACCCATATCTGCCTCCCCCACTGCTGCCCATAGCACCCAGGCCGCTGGCACCAAGGGGCACCCTCAGGCCAGTGCTGAGCTCCCCCTAGCCCCATCTTAGCCTCCCTCCCACACTCGTTGGCACCCAAAGTCTGGAGTGGCCAAGGTGGCAGGGGGCCAGCGTGTCAATGTTGCCCCAGGCTGGGGCTGCAACAGGGCCTGGACTCGGCCCCAGCCCCTCCCCAAGATCTGAGTTGGAGCCACCAGGAAGTCCGGGCAGCAGCTGAGACCTGGGTGGCTCCAGCTGTGCCTGGGGAACTTCAGGCCTGCCAACTGGGAGGGGAGGGGCTTCCACCTGTCCCTGGCTCTGCAGAGTGCACAGCCCCAGACCATACACCTTCTCTGTGTCTTCCCACAGTGGTAGCAAGTGAGGTGCAGGTGGCATGATGGACCTGGCCAATCCCGCAGGAACCCACCTTTCCCTAGGCCGGTCCTGCGAATGCCAGCTGCCCCTTGGTTAGCTGCTCAGGAGCACCTGGGGCAAGGCAGGGAGGGAGGCTGAGGCTGCAGCTGAGGCTCAGAGCCTGGGAGCTCGTCCTGCCAGGTGGTGTGAGGGAGGAGGTGGTACAGTCGGCTATCTTGGAAACATGGGGACAGCGGCCCACTGCTGCTATCACTGTTCCCATAGATGCCCCCGCTGCCCTCTCTGTCGCCTTGCACCCTGGGGCAGGGCTCCAAGCCCTTGCTGGGCCAGAGCAGGTGTTCAGGAAGGGGACGACATTGCCCCAAGTTCCCTGCTGTGGCCCAGAGCTCCCCCTACCCTGCCAGGTAGCGCCTCTGGGAACGGATTGCAGGCCCGGACCCGGCCACTGCACTCCGTTACGGGGAGGATCCTGGGGACGCAGCCTTAGGCGGCACTGCGCTGAGCCTCCTGTCTGGGCGCAGGAACCTGTGGCCCACAGCAGGGAGCAAGCAACTGCCGCATCGCCAGCCGGTCTGGGAAGCTGTCGCCACTCCTGCTTCCCACTCAAGGCCGCTGAAGCTCGTTCACCGCTCCGCATTCGCGTTTGGGGCCCCGCCTCCATGCTCCAAGTACAATGGCGCACTGTCCTGGGCCCAACTCCTCACTGGGGCCCCCCTGTGGCAGACCTTGCAGTTCTCCATCCAGCGGGTGGGTGAGCCGGGCCAGGCCACACAGTGGTGGCTCCCAGGGAGGCAGGCCCCGGGACCGTTTGCCTCAGCATCCATGCCGGAGGAGCCACAGCCTGTGCCCGCACCCCACTGCAGCAGGTGCCATGGCAGCTGCCGCTTTGGACAAGCCGCCATTGCCATCATGGGTGCTGTCGAGTCTCACTCCAGTGGAAGCAGGGATCGGGACCTGTGACTGCCCAGGCCTGCTTTGTGGATTCCAGAGCATGGGAAATCCTCAGGCTCCCAGAAAAGGTGCAGGCACCCTACCTTGCACCACCTGGCAAGACCCGCTCCCAGGCCCTAAGCCTCAGCTGTAGCCTCGGCCTGGCTCCCTGCCTTGCCTCAGGAGCTCCCACATGCCCACGTGTGGCAGTGTGGGCGGGAGTGCCAAGGTGTGCTCCTGTGTGTGGGAGTGTGTGTGGCAGGTGGCATTGTGGTCCAGGCCAGTCTCACAGGAACCCGCCACTCCTAGCAGGCTGCGCCTTGGTCGGGTGCTGGAGAGCTCTTGGGACACCGCAGGGAGCAAGGCCTAGGCTTCAGGGAAGGCTCAGGGGCGGGTAACTTGTTCTGCCAGGCAGTGCAAGGGCAGAGGTGGTACAGTAGGCTGCCTTGGGAACATCGGGACAAGGGACCTATTACCCATCACTGCTCCCACAGCCAACCCTGCTGCCTTCTCTGCCGCCTTGCAGCCTAGGACATGGCTCCAAGCCCTTGCTGGGCCGGGGCTGGTGTACAGGAAGGGGGCCACATCGCTCCAAGTCTTTGCTGTGCCTGGCGCTCCCCCTCGCCTGGCTGGCAACACTGCCAGGTAGCGCCTCTGGGAGCAGATTACGCACCCACACCTGGCTGCTGCACTTCAATACTGGGTGGAACCTGGGGGCACAGCCTCCGTGAAGGAACCTGGCGCCCACGGCAAGGAGGATGCAGCAGCTGCGTCGCTGGCCAGGTCTGGGAAGCGGGTGCCACTCCCACTTCCCACCCAAGGCCACTGAAGCTCGGCGCCCCCTCTGCCTTCGAGTTTGGGGCATAGACTCTGCTCTCCGAGAACAATCACGGCACTGTCTTGGACCCAGCTCCGCACTGGGGCCCCGCCATGGGGGGACCTTGCAGCTTCCCCATCAGTGGGTGTCTGGGCCCGGCCAGGCCACACAGTAGTGGCTCCCAGGGGGGGCAGACTCTGGGACTGTTTGCCTCAGCGTCCACACCAGAGGACCGACAGCCCACGCCCACTCCACTGTAGCTGGCGCCATGGCAGCTGCTGCTTTGGACAAGCCGCCACTGCCATCATGGGTGCTGGCAAGTCTCACTCTAAAGGTAGCAGGGACCAGGACATGTAACTGCCCAGGCCAACTTTGTGGAGTCCAGAGCATGGGAAATCCTGTGATTCCCAGAAAAGGGCGTGGGCACCCTCCCTCCAGTCCCTGAATCAGCTCTGGAGAGCAAGCGTGGCAGCGGCTGATGGCACAGCTCTGGAGTCCATGGCTGGGCTGGTGGCTGGCCCTTCTCCTGGGGCAGCTGTGTATCCAGGGGCTTCTGTCTACTCTTCTGCAAAATCAGGCAACACAGCACATAGCTCGTAGATCCGTGATGAGGAATGAAAGTCCTCAATCACACCCAGCATGTCCCTGAGTGCACAGAGACCCTGGGGGAGGAAGGGAGAGAGGACAGGAAAGGTGGCAGGAGGAAGCAGGGGTCTGTGCATAACTAATCATAAATAATCTAAACAAACTTTTAAGTAAATAAGTTAGATAAATACAATGAGGTAAACACTTCTGTCTAAACTTTTTGTATAATTTAAAATCTTAAAAAATAAATTAAATGATAGATGCTCATTAAAAGTCTAGGTCATTTAAAATTAAAAATATATAATTTAAATGAATTTATAAAAATATTGAAATATTTCTCATCTATAAAATATGAATGTATGAAAGACATGTCAAAATTTCTTACACCCTAGGTTACAAATAAAAATTATGGTTAAAAAGAATTCAAACTTCTAATTATTATATAATTCAATATGTAACGTAAGACCAAAATAAAAATATAAAATATATTTTTAAGTTAAAAAAGTGAGAATCATAAAATATACACTTCATTAAAACAATTTTGCCAAGTTAAAATGTTATTTAATGGGTACTTATAAAACAATATAAAATAAATTAGAGAGATATCAAATATTATAAATACAGATATCTTTTTGTAAGAAAACATTAAAACATAATTTTATATTGAGCAATCTTATGTAACTTTTTTCCTAAAATAAGATGATTTGCTGTTTTAAAAAGACAAATCAAAATGTCCCAATATAACTTAGTCTATGTAAATTATAATAAAATATATTCTGGAATTATTTAATAAAATTATGTGTAATTCACAAGACTATAATTTTAAAAATTATAACAGTCTTCCTAAATATTAAAATTTAATATTGAAAATACACTAATCTGAAACTAAATATTGTTATTTTCTATGTCCAGTTTCTTAATATTAATTTACTCAAAATAAAAATTTTAAACATTGATTTTTAATTCTAACATCTATTTCTCTTTAAAACTTCTCAAAATTATATCTCAAAAGTTCAAATTTTGTTAATCTTTCTACATATAATTTAGAGAATTTTATTGTCATACCTTTTAAAAAGATGTAATTTTTTCCTTCACTGAGACAATAACTCTTCTCTTTAACCTTTTTGACAAGGCCTTTAAACTTTTTCTTTACTTCTAACTCTACCCTTATGGCCCCATGCAAAAATATTTGTTTCTAAAATATAGAAAAGAGTATTATTCAATATGCTTAATTTTATAGTCTTAACTAATTATTTTATACTCTTAACTAATTAATATTTATAAATTATTCAATATAAAAATGTTTATTATAAGAGCTAGATATTTCTACTATCAAAATAACAATTTTCTTTTTACATTCCCCTAAAATGTAATAGGCATTTGTAGCCTCAGACACAGTCTTCCTATGTCTAATTAAATACATATATTCTTTTTAGAATATTTGACTTCCAAGCTATACAATATAATTCTCAATAAAAACAAAACAAAAAAAACAATCAAACTACATGCTATTTTTATTTATCCATTTTAATAACTGACCTATAAAACAACTTTCACATTCTATCAAGTCAAATTTTATGTTGTCTTTCTTGAATTTTAATTACTGAAGGAGCTAATCTTAGAAAGAGTTAAGATGTTAACATCCATACAACTTTCTTTTGTATTTCAAAATGTTGTAATTATCATTCTAGTTAAATAAATGTTATTTTACAATTATGTAACATTCTATTGCAGTCAGATATTTTAAATTAAAAAAAAATTGACTGGCTCTCCCAAGATTAAAAAGCTAAATTAATTCTTACAAATTAAATAACTAAAATATTTAATAAAACTTTAAGAGAGACATTATCTGATAATACTAGATTTTCTATAAATTACATTTCTAGATATATTAATATAAATGTTCTGTTTTTATAAAATCATAAAATGTAATACATTACTATTTATAAATTCAATTATGTTAAATCTATTCTAAAACAATATTTATATAGATATTTTATGAATATAAATAGTCTAAAATTTTATTTGTAGGAAAAGCCCTATCTTACCCTGTGCAGTTAGTATAAGAGCATACTACACTCAGACTCCAAGTAGGGATCTGAAAAACAGCTTTTGGAGCTTCTCTATGGCCTGGGCAGCTCCTCACCCTCCTCACTATCTGTACATGCCAGGCAGAGGTCAGCATGTTGACAGGGACAGTGCTTTTCAAGGATCAGCTCCTTATCTAGAGGACAGCGCCTCCCAGAGATTAGCACCTGATCAGAGTTCAGTGCATTTCAAGAGTCAGCATTTTACCAGAGGACAGTGCATCTCAGGGGTCAGTACCTTACCAGGGGAACAACACCTCTCAGGGGTCAGCATCTTAACAGCGCCTTTGAGTGGTCAGGACCTCACCAGAGGACAGTGCTTCTCAGGGATCAGCACCTCAACAGAGGACAGCGCCTCTCAGGGATCAGCACCTTAATAGAGAACAGCTCTTCTCAGGATTCAGCACTTTAACAGAGGACAGCGCCTAGCAGGGATCAGCATATTAACAGAGGACAGCTCCTCTCAGGATTCAGCACCTTAACAGAGAACAGCGTCCCTCAGAGATCAGCCCCTTAAGAGAGGACCTCTCATGATTCAGTACCTCAAAAGAGGACAGCGCCTCTCAGAGATCAGCCTCTTAAGAGAGGACAGAGCCTTTCAAGATTCAGCACCTTAACAGAGGACAGTGTCTCTTAGGGATCAACACCTTAAAGGACGACAGCGTCTCCCTGTAATCAGCATCTTAACAGAGGACAGCGCCTCTCAGAGGTCAGCACATTGTCAGGGTACATAGTCCCTCATATCCAAACTTCCCTCCAGCATTCCATATCTGCCTGTCGACTGGATCCCTAATGGGAACCTATGCTTTCAAGTTTACTCTATTAGCCTGTACTGACTCACCAGCCCTCTGCATCTGCCTTCCTGAGAGCCTCAGTCACTCACATGCACCTGAGTGGAAGCTGCAATAACCACTGGCTGACTCCAGCAGAGCCAAGGCAAGGGCCCCTAGTTCACAATGCCTGAGGGTAATCATGCTTGTTGTTGGATCCGGGTGGCTATCAGATCACTGCTGGCTTCTCAAGCTCAGGTTATGGACTTCATAGGTGCCTGGCTAATCAGAAAACACAGAAAAAGGGTGAGGCTGACAACCGTTGTGGGGCAAACCAGGGTTGTGGGATTGGCTTCATGTAAACCACAGTGACAAAGGTAGAGAAGATTGAGGCAAAAACCTCCCAGATGACCTGCCTTGTCCCCACTTCTCTACTGTTGGCCTGACTGACCATTCAGAATGGCATCTCTTAACCCTTTCTTAAGAGTTCCTGCCCTTTCACACATTTTGATAAGTCACAATTTGCCTATGACAATGGCCTGTCTTTTCATATCCTCCCTGTCTCTACCCATAGCAAATGTTCCATTCAGTTACAATATTTCTTGGGCACTTTTTGAAACATGAGAGTTAGTACATGTCTAGCTTTTGCCAATCATCTGATGGGATTTTAGTTTTTTCATGTTAAAGATACATTCATATGTGCATTCATAGCATGGATCCCATCCTAAGATCCTCTGTCACATTGGTCTATCAGCAACACTGGTAAGCTGCCCACACAGAGCTGGACACTATTTTTCTGAAGACAAAAGACCTTGACCCTGACCTACAGGGTCGCGTATACACTCAAGGTCCTCTTGGACTTCACCCACTTCCCATCACCTCCATGTGCAGAGGGGACTCAGTGTGTTTGTTCTTCCCTGTTTGTGGAATAAAATAAAGACGAATATTTTCACACTCAGGAGGGTGGGAGTAGCTGGCATGCTTTACTCCCGAGGCCATGAGAGTGTCACCACCATCCTGCACAGAGGGACATGATTTATATGTAGGAGAGGAAGCTCTAGAGGAATCATTCCATTTGGTCAGGGAACATGGGAAGGTTAAGGACAGGAGAAGATACCTGTTCTGACTGACTGTTATGGCCTCAGACACAGGAAATTTCACCAGGATGGAATGAGGATGGTGAGGATGGCAGGAGGGTCCCCATGGGATTATCAGGGCCAAGTTCAGGCTCCACTGTCAGAGGGACTAGACCTTAGCTTCCTCTCTCACCACTTAGAGGAGGCCATGTGTTACAGAGAATCTTCATGTTAGTTTTTTCTTTTACGAACAGAAGTGTATTTTAATCAATCACCACATTATCCATCTTTTACCACCATACCAAAAAGCAAGGGTCTTATAGAAATCCATGTGCCAGTAGAAATTTTATTTGTAGAATTACATAAATATTGAGTTTAAACTGGGTGGCCAATTTCACTTTATGTATGTGCGTATCTGACTGCAACCCAGTGAGCCTCAGTGTTCAACCTAAAATTATCTAACAAATCACAGCAAAAAAGTACTAATTCTTCTTAATCCCAGTTTAAAAATTACAGTAATATGAGAAATGTTATTCCAGTACCTCTAATGAGGGTCTCCCCCCATTGTTTTGAACAGTAAGGGATACCTGAGTGCACTTCTGACCCTTTACATAAAAGACTGAGTTGTTGACTTAACAAGCATTGTTTGGAAATAAGATAAAAAGGAAAAAAACAGCAGATCCAAATTCTGTAGAGCTGATCAGTGAAGTGAACTTCCCAGCTACAATTTAGAACAGAAATTCACCTTTTGTTTCACCTTATGAGGACAGAGAGAAGTCTTGGCCTTCAACAGAAAATGGTCAAACTAGAAAGAGTAACACTTTTGAGCTCCTCAGTGGATGAGGACTTGGAAAACCCCCTCACCCGGGCAACAAAGGAAGAGAAAGAAAGAGAGAGTCTGGGCTGGTAGGAAGTCCTAACTCAAAAATATCAATCAGTCTTCACATGGATGGCCAGGACACTATGAAGAACTAAGTTAATTTCACATTCTCTATGACAAATGCTGTTGTCATCAGTGGAGACCTCTCCTTTCTTTTTCCATTCTCCCACCTGTTCTCTATGTCTCTGATTTACCCATAGTGACCTTAAAATTTCCACCTTTTATATTCCTATGCCTGGTTCACTGCTGGCTTGTGCTGATCTTTTCATAAATATTTTTGGAATGAGAGGACACATTTTCTGAAGTACTATCAAAGTCGACATCACATTCATCTTTCAGGGTCCTGCCTTCAGGCTCTTCTGACTTATCTGTTCACTGTGGCTGGGGTGGTAGGGAAAGGGCAGCTGCAGCAGGAAAATAGACAACACAGAGACACATAGTGTGTCTTGGCCACAAAATCACCCAACAGTTGAGAGATCTGGAATTGTGAGAAGCTCTGCCATTCCTCAGCACCTTACACTATTTTATGTCTCAATGTTTGTTCATATCACTAGATCTTCTAGAAGATGCACCACATCTGTAAATAGTGTTTGGTTTGCTTGTCCCCCAAGCAGGACCACACTCTCCACTCATAGCCAGGTCACAGTTGTCTTCTTCCCTGGACCCTGTGGAAGGAGCTGCTCAGGTCTTTGCTCCCAGAGTCCTCTGCATTTTCCCCTTACTGCAGCCTCCTCACATTGAACAGTTGTCATGTTTTTCATGTCTCCTGTACCTATTAGCCTAGAAATCCCTCAATCAAAAAATATGTTTATGAATGCAAGTTACCTGAGGCAGAGCAGGCTGAGGCCCATGGATGCTGTGGCCTTAAAATGACCTGGGTCTCAGGCCCATTCCACTCACATGATTCTCACTGAAAGACTGAATTGTGCAGCAAGAGGCAATCTCGGTCTTTCCAAGCTCCAAAAAGTGGTGCCCACATATCTATTATCCCTGGGCAATGGATCCTGCACTCACTTAAGAAGACAGCACAGCTGTGTCTTCTCTGGGCTGGGTAGAGGCTTCTGCTTACAAGTCTGTGGAGGGTGCAGGAACTGCTTCCTCCCTTACTCCTCCCATGGGGCAAACACTGAGTCTCACCCACCACTCCACCATGTCTGAAGAATCATGCTCAGACTTCAGCTCTTCCTAGGGTGGAACAAAGATTGCCAGGAGGATACACAAATTTGTGTGGACAGCTCCTCCGCTTTCATGCCACTGGAGAAGATAAAAGAGGCCTGAGCCAACAGCTCCCACTATGGGGCCACAGGAGACAGTGTCCTCCATGGCCTGGACCCCTCTTCTCCTCATGTATCTCTCATTGCTCAGGTGAGGACTGGTTTTAGGTGTCCAGGGTTAGCTCCTTAGCTTGCATCATCCCCTCTGGCTCAGAATCCCAAGACACATATCTTTGGTCCCTGCCCCAGCCCCCATGAGTGTCTGTACTTGCAGGTTCCTTCTCCCAGTCTGTGCTGAAACAGATTACTTCACTCTCTGCATCTCTGGGAGCATGAGCCAGACTTACCTGCACCCTGAGCAGTGGCTTCAGAGTTGGTAACTTTGCAATATACTGGTTAGCTGAAGTCAGGCAGCCCTCCCAGGTGTCTCCTGAGATACTACTTAGACTCAGAAATCATGCAGGCCTCTGGGGTTTCCACTCACTTCTCTGGATCCAGTGATACACTGGCCAGTGCAGGGGTTCTGCACATATGTAGGTTGAAGCCTGAGGATGAGGCTATTAGTGTTGTACATGGCACAATAGCTTCAAGATTCACATAGTACTCCAGATCCACTGGGAAGTTACAAAAACTTCCTCTCTGATCTCCTGGCCTGGTGCAGTCACAGCTGCTGGTGGCTCTAATAAAGTCTGTCTCATTGAGTGACTTATATTTTAGATCTTCAACCAGCACCTGATGTTTCTTCAGACAAGTAGATCTGACAATGTGACTTTATTTTCTCCAATTCCCTTTAATATTGATTCATGCTCATAGCTTCCTATTTCTTTCTGGTTTTCACAGGCAGACATCCGTTGCTCAGAGACAAAAATTCTCTAAATGGAGACTTTGGAGGAGACCAAACGAGATCGGTTCAGGCCATGACCAGCTCTGAGTCTAGGAGAACTCAGAGATGCTTGTTGTCCCAGAGCTTCAATCTAGGCATTGGATACAATACCAGCATGCACGATGGAATTGTATTCTCTATATTAGCAACAAACCATCACAGATTTTGAAATAAAAAGAATATAATTTATAGTAATATCAATATAAAATATTTAGGGGTAAATATTAAAAAATGGGAAGTCTTAAACTGAAAACTATAAAATATTGCAAGAGCCATTACAGAAAACTTAACAGATATTCCTTTTTTGTAGTTGGAAAATTCAATGTGATTAAAATTTTATAACAATTCTTTCCAAAGTTATCTAAAGAATCATTGTAAGGTCTTCTAGTAAAAGTAGGTTTGCGGGGAATGAGGAGATAAAAAATCTCAACAAAGAAATGGAAACTGTAATAGAAACACCAATGAGACAGCAGCCATGGGGTAATCCTTCTCAAGTTCCGTGGGATCTAACGGTATTGAGGAAGGGGGTGAGTAAGAAGGTGGCTGCAAATACAGGAAGACAGATGTCATTTTGCATGATGAAGGTGAACCATGGGAGGACAGCTTTAGTCAGAATAGAACAGACCAGGAGCAGAACACACAGGTTTGAGGCTGATGGGCAGAGTGTGGGTGAGACGGGCCTGGCATGGGTGCTGCTGAGCTGAAATTATGCTGTCATCTGCAGTGTACACCTGGGGTGACATGGTTCTGGTTGTTTCTCATCCCAGGAAAGGACACTGTGACCTGTTATCTGGTGGAGAATGAGGACTCAGAAGGTTCTTTACAGGAGAGGGCACCAGTGTGATTTAAGGGTCCCTGATTGTCTTTCCAAACGTTAGACATGGAACCCGCATCTTTAATTTTTTGTGTAGAAAACCCAAGGTCCTTTCTACATAATCAAGGGTTATTTCCAATAGCTGCCTTGGCCTGTCTCAGAAAGAGTGTGGGTTTGTTTTGCAGCACATGATGTGGTATTGGACTGGTCTTTTGGGGTCATAAATAGTGGGCAATTATGCATAATGGGAACATCTTGTATGCCCTGACATATGCTTTCAAGACTTTGGCATCTCAGGTTTTTGGCCTACCTAATACTACTCACATGTCTGGATACTATGGTCTACCTAACACTACACATATAAATGCCCATTTCAGGTCCTGATCTCTCCTTGGGATATAAATTTGTGTAAGGGATTTGAAGCAGCTCTGCCTTCTCTTTGGGTCCTAAGGATGAGGGTTATGCATGTCTCCATCCTTCCCTGGGTCTCCTCTTCTTCACTATCCTGAAACATGACCCAGGCACAGGCTCCTGAGGCTCCCACAGGCTTCCTTCCCTGCTTTTTCCAACCATGAGTGGACCTTGCCCTGGGCTCATAGGTCTAGGTATCTCTCCCTGTTTGTCAAGTCTCCTGCAGGGGCTCAGCACCCAGGACAGAGGACATCTATTACCCTAGAAGACACAACAGCTTTGGATGGAATGGTGTAAATTGAAATATTGGAATCTATAATATCTCACTAAACCTGTGGAACCATTGAAACAACCACACACTTTTAGGATCTAGGTCTTTGGATTTTTATTTTATTTTATTTTTGGCTTCATGTCATCCAACTTCAACAGTACGTGCTTCCAATGTTGGAAGAAGTTGAACATTCTTGTTTAGAACAGTACACAGGCCCATGCTCCTTCTGTGCCCCAGGCCTGAAGAATGAGGGTCCACCTTTGCAAGCACCCACAGCTGATCTTCCCCAGAAGTGCTGACTGTAGGGGGACTTTTTTCCAGAGGATTTTCTCATTTGAGGAAGTGAAGATGTAGAAAGTGAATTTAAAGCTGGGTTCCATATGGTATTCCCATGTAAACACATAGTGCAGGCACAGCCAAGGCTTTGTTCTCAGTTTTTATTTAGAAGGTGGGACTCCCACACTCAGTGACTCTCTTATTTTTTCCTGTGATTTGCCAATCACTCTGTTAGCCCCAACTTTGAGCTCTGCCTCCTCAAGTGAGTTGGGCTGTGGACAAAGTGAGAAGAAACTCCATTTCTCACTTGTCTCTGTCTTTTATATCTTTTAGGTTCCAGTTTTCAGGCTTGTCTGTCTCATCCATTTACAGTGCTGGGCTTAGGGCTCAGGAGCAACATCATCTGCAGCAGGAAGAGTGGAAACTTAGAGACGAGGTGTGGCTTGGCAACAAAAGCCCCCAAGTAGCCTGGAAAAGTGGGCCCTGGGAATTTATTTCTCACAGGCATTGAGGATGGAACATCTAGTTACAGAGCTGACAAAAAAAAAGAGAAAACAAAAATTACTCCTTAGAGTCTCTTGGATTCTGTCCTAAGAGGAGGCTAATGATGATGACCAGACATGAGGCAGCCTTGACACAGGCCTCATGCCCTGGAGGAGCGGACCCTCAGCCTCCCTTATCCTCCTTGTGTGTCCCTCACTCTCTGGTCATGCTGGGGTCTAGCATCACATCAGAGGACTCTGCTCCTGTCTCTCATCTCTGCTGCCAGCACCTGAGGATCAGAGGGCCTGTCAGGGATCTGTGGCTTTGAGAATGGCTGAGGCACTCCTGAAAGAAGGTCCTCAGCCTGGTCCCTTCTCTACAGGGAGAAACTTTATGGTCTGGACACAGAACCTTTCAGAATAAGCAATGGAAGAGTCAGAGTAGAGGGAGGCTGATATGAGCTGTACCAAGGTCGGGAGTTAAAAGCCTGCCACCATCTGATGACAAGACCCTTGCGTAATCCAGTTCTACATCTGCATCTCTCAGGAACTGAAAGCTATGTTTTTTTTTCTCTTGTGTTTTCTTCACCAACCCCAGGCTAGTGTCCCTCTTTCTGTTCTCATGAGACCATGAACCACCACCTTCTATCCTGGTCTCCTGGGCCTGACCATCAGCTGTGGATAAACAAGCTCCCTGCAAACCCCTCGCTCTCTGGCCCTGAGGCTCCCTGGTGAAGGCTGATCTTCCTGGAGGAAATGGAAGCCAGGCTGTAAGGCTGCTCTGAGAGTTACAGTAACAAACTGATGGTGGAGGTTTGTGAGGGGGAGTTGGATGCCTGTGGATCCAGGTTCTGAGTGCTGTTGGTGACCTTGAACTTGTGACTGTGTGAGATTGCCATGGTGTGGTTTTTTTTTTTCCCAAATAAGGAGAAGTCAAAGCAATTTAGGAGGGCAAAGGAAGGCAACTGTCTTGTTCTCTTAATAAGTCAATTGATGTACCAACTTTATGTCTTTGGGTTCCTGGGAAGATTCTGGAAATAGAGGAAGATAAGGCTCCCTACCAGGTGTGCAGAAAAACATAAGGATTACAGATAAAATCAAACAATCAAAAATAAAACTTCCTACAGCAAAAGAAATAAAGATAAGATAAGCTGTGGTGATAAAAATTGTGGTTTTGCTTCAAGTCTTCCCTCCGCCCAATCTCTTTCCCATTGCAAACTATTTAAATAGAAAAATGCATACATTTTTTCCAATACATAGTCAAGAAACTTCCAATTTATTTCAGTCACCATTTCTGCCTTGTATAAATAAATATGAAATTAATGAAAAAAGGAGACTTCCCTAGTATCTTGATTATTGTGAATCTTTAACTTAGAGAGGGTGCACCACCCACAGGCCATTGTTTTGGGTCAGCTCCATCCAGGCAGGTCCTGTATTCTGCCTCCTGCATCATCCCTTCAACTCTACCCACGTGGGAGACTGCAAAGGGACTGCAAAGGGTTTCTCCAGCAGCCCCTTCCTTGCAGTGCTGCTCAAATAAGAGAAAGGGGTATCTGGAATCTCAAGCCATTAATAAAAGAGAAG
>JAZHEH010001152.1:577500-733492 GCA_036589455.1 Ateles fusciceps | reverse complement strand
AAGAACTGTGCATGTGCAGAATGTTTCCTAAGATGTGGTAAATCAGGGGCTATTTTGGCTAGGAGGCAACCAAGAGATTAATCCTCTAGAAGTCTAACACTCCCTCGGATAAATGAATATGGTTAGAGGTATGCTAGGATGCCCTAGGGTTCTCTGATGTTATCAGAGTATCCTGAAAGCCTCTGACTGGGACTTCAGAGCCAGCCAGCCTTGCAATTGACAAGGGCCTGGAAGCTAGCCTGGTCTGGACCTCAGTCAGGGCCCTAAAACTGTGGTGCTTCCTACTTCGACGAATCTTACTCAAATTGACCTGCTTCGCAATCTGATGATTTCAGTGTTCAGATTTTGGAATGATTCCTGGTGATTCTGGAGACAACCAGAAAAATGGTCTCTTGAGAGTTAGACTTATATTCAAGCCATTGTATTTTAATTAATATCTTTGTACTAATCTCATTTTTTTCTTCTTGCCAAAAACAAAAAAGCAGTAAGAGAAACTCTGAGATCAGAGCCATTTATTGCCATCCTGATTATGTTGTTATTGCCAAGAACATTTGTCTGCAAAGAAGCTCTTGGTTGCCTATGAGTGGGCCAGCTCTTGCTGTTTGTACCTCAGCTGAGGTGATGATTCTCAGTGACATCACAACCCTCTCCACAGCAAGGAAATGTGACCTCAGGTGCAGAAGAAGCAATGAGATTGATGAACTCTTAAGAGATAATGACTATATTCTACTATTTAGCAAAAGAGAGGATAAATGCAATAACTGTCCCAAACATGCTATGCATGTACTGCAATTTAACCAAAGAGGACTCAGCATTTTACACCACTTTTCCTATTTGTGTATTTGCTACATACACATCCATACTGTGTTGTTTCTCTCTTCCACCTCTAGATGTGTTGGCTTTATACGCTTATAGAAAGTTTGTTATTGTTGTTGCATAATTTATATGACATAAAATCTTTCCGAAAAGCAAGTACAGGACTTTTGTACAGTGCTATTGATTTTATGCTAATGGCTAGATGTGTAACAATATGTTAAAGGTCAACAATGAGAACTTTGGCTATTTGGTAAACTCATTTAGATATTAATATTGTGGTTCAAATGGTAAATACAAATGTTTGTCTGAGAGAACTGCTAACACATATGAAAAACCTAGATATGCGAACACCAAAATGATTACATGTGAAAGCAGGGAGTTTCTGCATCATTGAATAAACTAACTTAAAGTATTGGCATCATAACTCAGAAGGCAGTACTGCTAATTGAACTATAAGTAAAAAAATCAGATTTCTAGATATTCATATTCTCTAGAATAGATACATATTAATGGGCTCCAATTACCTTCAACAGTTTCATTAAGTGCCATATTGAAACATTTTCATTTCATTCATTTGAACATTCATCCCTAAATTCTGGCATCATTCATTTCCACATTCATTCCAAGAGCATTTTTCTAGCCTCCACAGAGAATGTAAAAAATGGAAAGTCATTTCTCTTGAGAATCTTGAGGAACAAGTTAAGACTTGAGGAAAGTCAAAACACACAAAAACACAAACGGCAGCTAGTAAACATAAATGGGCACAAGATTGTCCATGTAAGAAATAACCAATATTTAGTGATTGATCACAACGTGCCAGGTCCTATGTTAGGAGTAATACCAGCATTGCTTTATGTAATCCTCACAGCTCAAAAGGCGTTACGGAGCACTTTTCCAGTTGACAGGGACTAGGAGATTTAATAATTGGTCCAAGGTTAATCTAAGGGTTGAGATTCAAATCCAGATCAACTCTCCCCAAAGCCCATACCTTTGAACACTCTGTGGGGAAAATGATTTAGCATTTGAATCAGCCTAGAATTTGAGATCAGAGACATCAAATCCACTCTATACCCTGAGCTGTGGGACCTTAGACAAATCACCTATCTCCCTTGAGTCTCAAGTTCCTTTTAAAATAGAATAGGGTAGATGAAGAGGTTTTGCAAGCCCTAAAACACTCTGCAAACATCATTCATCATTTGCTAATATTTTCATCCCAGCCTGTGTGTGTGTGTGTGTGTGTGTGTGTGTGTGTGTGTGTGTATATTAGAAATACTGTGTACTGTGTTAATACTAAAAAGAGACTTCTTAAAAATGATTCATTTTGGAATCATAAGAAATTACTAGTCAGGGTTTGATAAAGAAGTGTCAGGAGTTCATTCACTGCTTAGAACAGTACAGCCGGAGTCTCATCTTGTATATGGAAATATATGACTCAATATTTAAAATGAAATTATAGTACACTATTACTAAGTCTTGATGCATTTATGCTATTCTAATCACCAGCACTGACCCACCAGTGGAGACATATTGAAAAAACAAGAATTTGTTACTAAAGCAGTTAGAAAGATATTGGTAATGATTATGTCAATATGTAGTTCATGTCAAAACAGAAATGGGAGGGCAAGAGGCTTATAGAAAGAAACAGATGATTTTTTTTCTTCCAGTAGAGCTGCAGAGTTTTCTAGCATTTCATAACTGTTCTGACTCATAAAAAGCTCATTGCTCAGATTGTATTAGTGAATGGGGCATATTTAAACCCTTTTATATCTTTTTGTTGTTGTTGTTGTGCTTCCCTGAGAGGACTTAGTGGTGAAAAGACAACTCACATGTCAAGCTAGACAGTAAATCGATATGTGATGTCAGTTTCATTTATACCACCCCTTACTAGTATAGTTTTAATCTAATTGACTTTTATTTCCATCGTCATAATTCTTTGAAAACATTAATCGGTGTTGTTTCACTTTAAGCCATTTAAAATTTCCCTAAACTTAAGAAGTTATCATTATTTCAATAATTAATATCATTTTTATTCTTCAGTCTAATTAGTTCTATAAAAGGGGAGCTATATTATTTTAATATGAAATTAAACCTATTACCCTTATGAGTATTTTCTAAAAATATTGTTGAAACATTTTTCAAGAAAGATAATGAATTTCAGAGATAATGTCACTGGAACATAATCACCATTTGGATTTCCTAGTTTTAGATTAGCCAGTGATAGTTTATCGACTTAAAATTCACTCTTTTTTGTTTGTTTGTTTAAAAAGGTGGGCTTAAAATATGGATTTCCGGCCCCGCCCCAACTCTTATCTGCTTCAGGATATGAGCACTTCATAAAGCTGAAACAAATCAACATGGTTTTAAACTACTATATAAAATTAAAATAAGAAAAATCTTGGAAAGAAAAACAGTGAGCAATATAAGATTCTGATGTGTTAGGAGGCTTATTATATTATTATATTATTTTTAATGCTAAAGTAGGTTCCAGTTTCTCAGTGTCGTTTGTCACATTTTGGACTACATTGAGATAAGCAACACTAATAAGAAGAAATCAGCTTTTTATATTATGACGTGCTCACAGAGCTTTGCGGAGGAGGCCCTTCATTGTATTCTTCATCTCCTCCCACTCACTCAATGTACATAAAACTGGCTTGTTGGCAGAAAATGAAGGGCGGCAAATCTAGTCTAATCACCAAAGCATTTTCTGAAAAAGATCTGAGAATCCAGGGTCAAATTCTCTCAAATTTGGATTGTAGAGCCTGGTAGTGGCAATTGTTTCATGCTTTCTATTACTTAGCATCTACAATGCAAGCTGTGCAGTGATACCATTCTCATCTATGTTAAACTACACAGAACACATTACATTAAACAAAAAAGTAAAAGTACTTTCAGACCCCTTTTTATATTTTGCTTGTTTGCTTTTTAACTTTATTTACATCTAAGTGAAATGGAACAATATCAGACATCTCTTGGGCCTAAAAGGCCAAAACCAATATGAGGGCGAAGGGCTGAGCAAATACGTGGTCACCTGGCACTGATCTGTATAGGGAATTGTTCTGAATAATTTACACTCAGAATTTTACTTTGGAACCCAAGCAGTCTAGATCAGTTGTGTATAATGCCTAAATTCACCAGAAAATTTCTTCGCTCTCCTCTTCTCTTGGGTAGCATAGATGTGATGTACAAATTGCACACCATACCCTTCTTTCTGCCCAGAAAAGGAGCGTGGAGATTTCTCCTTTTCCAATATAGGAAAACAAATAATTTTGTTGTGGTAAAACTCATTATTAACCTCTTGTGAGCAACTCATTAGCAAGAACTTCTCATGCCCAAACTTAATCTTGGCGTTCTCTTCCTCAGAACTGCAATTAGCAATATAAAAGTTAACTGGACTCCTAAAAGGTCGAAGAAAAAGGAAAGGCTCACAACTTCATTTGAATAGTACAGTACAGTTCACAGAGCACTTTCTTACGCAGTGTCACATTTCATTTGCACAATAACTCTGTGAGATACATAAACAAATGCCTAACATTATAAATTTATTACTTCAATTCACATCATATACATGATGAAACAAGATGAGAGAGGTTAAATAATTCATGCGTGGTCACCAAAACCCATGCTATTTCCCTTGTGCCTTGCCACCTGAGACATGACCTTATGTGTTTCTTAGGAGAAATCCCAGTAGTAAAATACTATATCCTGACTGTGATCGAAAGATCGAGGGGAGTAAGAGATACCGGATCTATACCCATCCTTCTCAAAGTGTCTTCCCTTTCAGTATATTAGAGTACTGTCAATTATCTGACAAGCTCCCAAGTGTATTAATGTTTTCTCCAGGTATGATTCAAGCCCAATAGCTGCATTTCAAATTTCATTGATTTCTAGACACTAATACTCACAAATGATACACAGCCCACGTTTCTGGCATTCCATATGACCATCTGCTAGCATGGCGTGATGCCCATTCACAAGGTAATAAGACAATTTCAGGAGCACACAGATGCCAAGCATTCCAAGGCTTAGAGTGATAACCTGCAAAAAAAAAAAAAAAGCAAGTAGCTTTTCTTTTCTACAATGAGCAGACCTGTCTAAGTTGAAACATACCAAATCATATCTTGCATCTATTCCATTAGGGGAAATCACATTAGGTGACATAGGGTAGAGAATACAGAGAAGAAACTGCTGTTACTAGTTCAAAACTTTGACTCATTTCTGTTTGTAGGTTACGAAGGGGAATTAAGGTACGATCCTCTAGAATAAAATCTTGGCATTTTAACCTAAGCTCAAAGACAAGCAGCCGCCATGGAGAGAGTAAATGTTAGGTGGGAAATTCCCAGATACATTTTCCAATGTTAGGAAGCTTCATAGCTTTATTTACTTGTGATCAATCAAATCTCCAGTAGCATGTGGTTCAGACAAACAAAAATGTTCAAGTGTTGAGACAGGATTGCATTTTCTGTAGATGCAGATATGGTACCTCTATTGACTCATCTGCCTGAGAATATAATACGGATGATATGGTAGACACATGTTCTCCTCTGAATCCTAGCAAGCATCTTTTGACTAGAGTTGTTTACATGTTGCCTCACTGGAGACACATGATTCAGTCATTGTTCCTTCACAATATGCTTTTTATACCTATATTTGAGTTGTTTAAAGAATAAGAGTAGTGAGAAGAGAGGCTAAGGTAAGGGTAAAGAAGAAAAACAGAAGAAATTAGAAGTCAAGGAAAAGAAAAAGGGGGGAAAATTTGACAATATAAATATGTTAATAATGATCCTACAATATTAATTCTTATGACTAGTTCCGTATTAATTCTAGAGAAAATTACATTTGGATGTTAATGAAGAAATAAGTCTATTTGCTTAATATTTGTTTCTGAAAAAGACATAGCTTTTTCTCTCCTTCACCTATTTATAAAAACACATATATTCTGGAAAACAATATGGCTGCATATATATATTGTTTTTCATGGATAACTATATACACATATGTATATACAAATATGATTTTATTTGTTTTTTTGTTTGTTTGTTTGTTTTTTGAGATGGAGTCTTGCTCTGTCACCCAGGCTGGAGTGCAGTGGCGTGATATCAGCTCACTGCAACCTCCGCCTCCCAGGTTCAAGCAATTCTCCTGCCTCAGACTCCTCAGTAGCTGAGATTACAGGTGCATACTGCCATGCTTAGCTTATTTTTGTATTTTTAGTAGATAAGGGGTTTCATCATGTTGGCCAGGCTGGTCTCGAACTCCTGACCTCGTGATCTGCCCGCCTCAACCTCCCAAAGTGCTGAGATTACAAGTGTGGGGCCACTGCGCCCGGCCACAAGTATGTTATTAAAAACTACACAATCAGGTGCGGTGGTATGCATCTTTAGTCCTAGTTAATTGAGATACAGAGGCGGAAAGATCCCTTGAGCCCAGGAGTACAAGCCTATAGTGTATGATGCTCGTGTCTGTGAATAGCCACTGCACTACAGCTTGAGCAATATAGCGAGACTTCATCTCTAAAAAAAAAAAAAAAAAAAAAGACCCAAAACCTACATAAACATAGCTCCGTGTACACACACACTAGAAATCAAAATCCACATTGTAGTGGAATTCTTGTGAATAATATTTAGTAGGTGGCCACTTATATCTTATACATAGAATATTTTCTTTCTTCTGTGCGGGGGGGGGGGGGGGGGGGAAAAGGGGGGGGGGAGGGGGGGGGGGGGGGGGGGGGGAGGGGCCGCACCCCCCAACCAAACCAAAAATGCAATAAAAATAAATAAATAAATAAATAAATAAAAATGGGGGGGGGGGGGCAATAAATAAAAAAATAAAAAAAAAAAAATAAAAAAGGAAGGAAATTCAGTGTAAGATGTTTCATGATAAAGCAATATGAGAATATATAAAGGTGTGAGTGTGTAAATATATATTTTTAATAAAGTTGATATGTCTAATAGAATATGGTGACCCTCATGGTAAACTGAATTTAGTTACGTTGCTGAAAAAGTTATTTATTTATTGGTTTACAATTCATTCAACAAAAATGTATTGAACACCTGTAATATCATAAGTCAGTCCCCATCCTCAAGGAATAGTAGTTGTAATTATAGTAATACAAATTTACTTTTATTTCAAATTGCTTTGTTTTTAATCTTTTATTAAGAGATTTAATGAGTATCTAACGTGTGTCAGGAATTGCTCTGGACTCCAATGATGTAATTTAAAAAATCATTTCTGTCTTTAAGGTGTTTGACGTGTTAGGTAAGATAGAAACTAGAAAATATGCTAATATATTGTGTTTTATGACAATATAGGCGAGCACAAGTCATAAAAAAGACAACGCCTTTGTATCTGGTGATTTGTGAAGATTTCATGGGGTAATTTCTAAGTTGTTTCCTTGACATTTGAGGACTACTGGCATTTTTTTCAGAATTATGTATGCATCTGTGTTATTATGCGTATGTATTATACTCTGAGAGGTCCAAAGATCATCACATAGGAGATCTCCATCTCCAACAGCCGTGGAATCCGTGACTAGCTATGGCTGAAGGCAGATTAAATGGTGTAGATATCAAAGCAGATAATATTGAGAAAACCAATTATGAAATGCCCTGATAAAAGATAAAATGTTGAAATCATTAGGTCTCTTCCTGATGGTCAGAGGCGTGTTATAGTTCTGTGTACACTGTAGGTATTTATTAAAAGAGGGACAAAAAGATCATGAGAGGAAAGTAAGAGATGAAAAGAAGAGCCGTCAAGACAAGAAAGGTCCCCGTAAGAAAGAGGCTTAGCTATGACTAAAGGCGTTGCTGGGTATGAGACTATGGAGGATACATCTGTTTTCAGCTTAGGGCAAGAGAACATCAAGTTTCAGGAAGGAGAGATTATGATTGTTTTACTTGCTATCAGATAATAGATACTCTCACGTTTCTTTCTTTCTTTCTTTCTTTCTTCTTTCTTCTTTCTTTCTTTCTTTCTTTCTTTCTTTTTCTTTCTTTCTCTTTCTTTCTTTTCTCTCTCTCTCTTTCTCTCTGTCTCTCTCTCACATCTATATAGCTATCTATCCATATACCCACACAAGAAAGAAGGAAGGAAGGAGGGAGGGAGGGAGAAAAAAAAAAAGAACAAAGGAAGGAAAGATGGAAGGAGGGAGGAAGGAAGGAGGGAAGGAGGGAAGGAAGGGGGAGGGAGGGAGGGAGGAAGGGAGGGAGGGAAAAAAGATATCCCGAGTATAAATTGATTCAAGCTACTTGAAATTTGAAAAGTGTGATTCTCACTTGAGAGTATGCCACAGGAAGCAGTCAAATTTAACTCTGTTAAAGAATCATCACAGTAGTCTATGTTAAAAACAGATTCCAGTATTCTCCTCAAAGAGTCTGATTCAGTTCATCTGGAATAGGATCCAGCAACCTCTCCAGATGAATCTGAAGTATACAGTTGAGACCACACTTTGGGGATGTTGCCTTAAGAAATATTAAACATCCCTTCCAATGTTATATATATTTTTAGTATACTTTAGGTTCTGGGGTACATGTACAGAATGTTGCAGGTTTGTTACACAGGGATACACATGCCATGGTGGTTTGCTGTATCCATCACACCGTCATCTACATTAGGTATTCTCCTAATGTTAGCTCTCCCCCAATCCCCCAATCCCCTGCTATCCTTCCCTTTGCCCCCTTCACTCCCCAACTGGTCACAGTGTGTGATGGTCCCCTCCCTGTGTCCATGTGTTCTCATTGTTCAACACCCACTTAAGAGTGAGAATATGAGGATTTCTGTTCTTGTGTCAGTTTGCTGAGAATGATGGTTTCCAGCATCATCCATGTCGCTGCAAAGGACATGAACTCATCCTTTTTTATGGCTGCATAGTATTCCATGGTGTTTATGTGCCACATTTTCTTTATCCAGTCTATATTTGATGGGCATTTGGGTTGGTTCCAAGTCTTTGCTATTGTGAATAGTGCCACAATGAACATATGTGTGCGTGTGTCTTTATAGTAGAATATTTTATAATCCTTTGGGTATATACCCGGTAATGGGATTGCTGGGTCAATTGGAATTTCTAGTTCTAGTTCCTTGAGGAATCACCACACTGTCTTCCACAATGGTGGAACTAATTTACACTCCCACCAACAGTGTAAAAGTGTTCCTATTTCTCCACATCCACTCCAGCATCTGTTGTCTCCTGATTTTTTAATAATCACCATTCTAACTGGCGTGAAATGGTATCTCAGTGTGGTTTTGATTTGCATTTCTCTAATGACCAGTGATGATGAGCATTTTTTCATGTTTGTTGGCTACATAAATGTCTTCCTTTGAGAAGTGTCTGTTCATATCCTTTGCCCACTTTTTGATGGGGTTGTTTGTTTCTTTCTTGTAAATTTATTAAAGATCTTTGTAGATTCTGGTTATTAGCCTTTTGCCAGATGGGTAGATTGCAAAATTTTTTTCCCATTCTCTTGTTTGCCGGTTCCCTCTAATGATAGTTTCTTTTGCTTTGCAGAGGCTCTTAAGTTTAATTAGATGTCATTTGTCTATTTTGGCCCAACGTTATTATTTATCTGCAAAGATTAAGTTTTATAGTTCCACTTCATTTTGATGGAGAAGGAATAAATTTCCATTTTTATGAAGCATGTTAAAGTTACCAAAGATCTAAGAAACACTCTTTGAATGTGTGTATGTATATTATAATATATTATATATACATATGTAATTCTGCTTCAATTTTAACCTCACCCTGAATAAATTCCACATTGCATATTGTTATTTTTTGAACAAGATGACTATGGTTTAAGAGAATGTCACTTTTAGGGAGAAAAGGGAAAATAAAGTAGAAGAAGGAACAGAAAAACCATCTATGAAAGGAGTCTAAGTCCCTCTCAAGGTTATCATTTTTAGTTTAACCAAATAAACAAAAATGAAAACCTAATTATTCAAAATTTGGGTGGCGGAGGCTGGTGGATCATATGAGCCCAGGAGTTTGAGACCAGCCAGTGCAACATGGCAAAACCCAGTCTTTACCAAAATAAAATACAAAAATTAGCCAGGCATGGTGGTTCACGCCTGTAGTCCCAGCTACTTAGGAGGCTGAGGTGAGAGGATCACATGTACCTGGGTCAAGGCTACAGTGACCCATGATTGTGCCACTGCACTCCAGCCTGGGCGACAGAGTGCGATCCTGTCTCAAAAAAACAAACAAAAAAACAAATAAGATTTACATATTTGGAATCATATCCCAAACTAAGAATAAAAGATCAAATAATAGACATTTGGTCTTTGTGTTTCTTCACCCTCATCAACTTGGTAAGAGGTTGACATTTTTTTGAAAAGGTAGTCAAGATCTACCAGTTAAACTGGACAATAAACAGGAGCTCTATTGCACCATGTTTCAGCTTGGCTTTACAGGATGAGTGAGTAACTTCAAATCTAATCAGGATGGGAAATTTTGCCCGAACAGGTCTGAAAAGTATTGGGCAACTTCCTAGCCAGCATGACACTAATTCTCGACATGTACATACTAGAGTGAAGCTCGGCAAAGCAAAAGCACCACTAGAAGTGAGAAGGGCAAGTGCACCGTGTAATAAGAAGTGCAAGGAGTTTGCAGCAAGATCAAACTGGGTAGAATTCCTAGCTCTAAGACTTACTAGATTTCTGCCCTTACTGCAAGCTATCTATCTTCTTTGAGACTCAATTTTCTTACCTGAAAATAGAGATGATGACTTTTTCCTCAAAATTGCATGAAATAAATTAGGTTAAAAGCCCACCCAGTGGTAACCCACAACAAATTTTAGTTTGCTCATCCATAAAGATTACTTTTAGAATGTTGGAAATACAAACACCCAAATAATCAGCAGAAAATGGGACAATCATAATGGAGATGTCTGTTATTATGTTCCATACCGCTCTGCAACTGAACTATCCTTCAACAATTGGTTCTAAATATTATGTTGGCAAAACGTGTGGGAGCAATTAGTACTTGGTTCTTTTTCTGAGAGGATTTGATATGTTTCTCTCTAAAGATTTTTTTCAATCCCACAGGTACTATGGTAGGTTAATAGAATCGTATTTTGAGATATTAACTGATACTTCTTTCCCTGTACATCCCCCACATTTTTTGTGCATTTATTACCGTGACCATATCAGTCCATATAGACTCATCTTCCAGGGGAAGATTTAAATGGTAAGGAAAAAGAGTCAAAACCTCACTTTTCAGTTCTATTCATAAAGACAAACAACTATGAAAAACAAGAAAATAAGTGCAAAGGATATACAGAGAAAAAATGTTTGAAAATGAAAAATTAAAAGCCCTAAGGATGTAGAGCACAGTTTATACCATAAATAACAGTGCTGGAAAGAATAAAGGATAAAGTAAAAGTTGATTTTTGAAATACAGAGAAAAGTGAAACAACTCAAAAACAGTCAAATACCGTATCTTCTCACATATCACTGGGAGCTAAATAATGTATACCTATGGGTGTAGATTGGAATAATAGATATTGGAGATTCAGAAGGCTGAGAGGGTTGGGAGGTGGATGATAAGGGCTGAAAAATGACTTAATGGGTACACTGTACCTTATTTGAGTGATTGTTACACCAAAAGCCTAGACTTTACACCTATGTAATATACCCACTTAAAAACTGCACCTGTACCTCTTCAGTTTAAACAGTTTTTTAAAGAAAAGAAAAAAATCTCATTCAGATTGATGTTAGGAAAAGAAATGGAAGGAGTCAGTGGTGGAAGGAGAAACTTGGACACAAAAGGAGAGGGGAAGAATAGGGTTTAGCCATAAGTATGGGGTTCCCTCTTCCCCATTCTTTCTTTTTAAAGAAGTCTGTGTTAATTATCGTGCCACTTTGGAACAGAAGCAATGAGTTAGTGAGATGCCTTCAGGATTAGATCTGATGACAGATTCCCTGAGGTCAGACACCACGCATGGTGTGGAAAATATCCAAAAGATTGTGAAGCTCCTAAGAGGGGTGCAGAAAGGCTAAAAGAATTTCACTGGACTAGGAGAAACATAGCTTCGTATCCACGGACACCCTGACTGGATACATTTGGGATCATACAAGCTGAAGACCGGTATGGTAGGACCATGGATACCTCCTGCACATGTGTCTGAGATGGAGGGTCAAGCACCAAGCCTGAGCAAAGTGAGTTACACTTCAGTGAAGACAGAATATGGCTGTGAACCACAAGCCTCCTTGTCAAAAACAGGATCTAGAATACCCATCAAAAGAAGAGAAGGATAAGAGGAGAAATCAAAACTAACTGAACGTAACTCCAAAGGAAACTGAGAACAACTGAGAAAAAATACTGGGTTTACCTTGAACTATCTAGGTTTCTGTTGTGACTGCTAACAGCTGCTGGAGAGCTAAAGTTTGTATCTATATTTTGTTGTCGTCAGACACGATATTCACTGTGACACATAGCCAACAACAATCTTGTGGAATATTATAATGACAAGAGTGGATATAATGCATGTTTAACTATAGCATACATTGAGAATGCCTCTGTGGTAGATAGAAGGGAGAATAAGGAAGGGAATTTATTATTGCTATGGTGGCAGAAGTACAAACAGCCTTCCTTAAACAAGGACTGACACGAGCATGCTGCACAACTGTTTAGCTTTAAGAAGTATAATTATAGTAATTACAAGAATGATTTCTATTTTTAAAGCAGTATTTATCGGTAGATGTTTCTTAAAGATGAAGCCATGTTTCTATACATACATTCTAAATTATTCATGATTTATACGACTCTTTCTCCTCCTGTACCTCGTCCTCTTCATCCTCTCCTTCTGGAAGGTAAACATGGGCAATAGCCCTATAAAAATGATTTGAAGTGAAAGCTGCCATAATTTTTTATCACTGTTTCGTCAATACAGTGATGTGACATTTTATAAGTTTAAGTTCACTATCATCACAGGTAAAGTTAAGTCTTTGTTTAAAATCTCCAGATTCAATAACTGAACTTGGTAACATGGCCCAATATTTCATTTCTTCTCTGGTGCAGCATTGCCTATACCGTATGCTTTCTGCTGTGTTTTAAAACATTCTTTCTTATCTCCAAAAAACTAAAAATGGCTAGTTGGACTATCAGGAAATGCCCTGCTTTTTTCTCTTTACATGTTTCTTCTTTAGGTAGACTTAACTCCATTCGTTCATTTAGTCATTCAATAGTATTTATTGTGTCTACTATATATGCCAGTTCAAATGCTTTATTATTTTAATTTTTGAAAGCTTATGTTGAAATAATCATTTTACTATTATATGTGGCCAGAGTTTCTACGATTTGCTTAAATTGGAAATTTAATAGTACAGTCTGTGCTTAATAGGAAATTTAAATAGAGTAATAGTTTCCACATCCCAAGGTCCTGATTGCTTCTGAAATGGTGGACTCATAGCTACGCTATGAGCCACAGAAACATGCAAAGTAGGTTCTTAAAATTAAGATATAAATTAGATCACTTAAAAAACAGCTCATAGCTAGACAGTGGGCTAAAAGGTATTACAAGCATTCTAATAGGCTTTATTTGTTGTTCAGATACAGGTTGAACGGTACAATCATTTCAATTGTGTGGTGCAGCAATTCCAGGGGGTACCGATCACAACAACTCTGCTAAAAATGGAATTCCTGGAATTATGTAGAATAATAATTCTACACAGCCGTTCTACAAACTCCACCAGTACCACCGCCACTACCTCTGTTCCTTCTTTCTTCAGATATGTTGGTGTGCTTATTAATAGGTGATCCTTTCCCAGGATTGATCAGGCCAGCCTTGGTGGTCTCACTCCCTATGCCATCACAGTTTTAAAACGTGACCCACTTAGGGTGAGAATACATACCCTGATGGCTTCTGGATAAGGGTTTCCCTTAGAGAAAAAGAGAGGTGGAGCAAGACAACACGCGTCTTCTTCCATTGGATATTGTCTTGTCTCATACGACGTTTGAAGCTGTTGCACCCATAATGCGCAGTAAAAAAAGTCACCAAAATAGTGAAGATAGCAGAAAAGGAACCCAAGAACTTCCCTACCCATGTTTTTATTGTGAGATAATAAACCCCTTAGTTCTTGAGCTACTGTTACTCATTCCTTCTCTTACTTGCAACCGAAAACATCCTTAATTAAAGTCAGGAATTTGGTTCCTGCATTTAGAGTATGGAAATAGAGGGATAGAAAGAGGTTGTAACTTCCTGTCATATCCTCTGACTAGGAAGTACAAAATGAAACAAAACAAACCCAACCTTCTGGTGTTTCCACCAATCTCACTATGGGACTTCAAGTCACTGCCTCCTAGTTTACAAAGGAAATAGTTAAAATTCAGTGTTTACCAGTTGTTGTGGGAGGATGGAGAAACAGTGGTAAATAAAATAACTTCATTTTTAAAAATTAATTATCTGTGATACTTTGGAGATTAGAATATAGTTTGGACTCCTAAAACACAGTTGATTCACTTGATAATTCTATGTGCACCTAGGGATTTATTTTTCTGTTCCTATATAACTGCCTTTCTCGATACCTAAGGCTCTCTTCACCTCTCTTTACTCAGATAGTTGGAAATCTGATTGTTATATGATACCTGTGTGTATGACACCACACGGGAAAAAGAAAGGTAATATTTATAAACTGCAGCTCAGATTTCTCAGATGTGATACAGCCCAGACCTTGACGCTTTTTAAAACTGTAATAATAACAGCAATCACACTGGAAGCTGGGTGTTTATTTTTATTTACTTATTTCATAATTTCAACTTTCATTTTAGATTCTGGAGGTACATGTGCAGGTTCGTTACATGGTTATATTTCGTCATGCTGTGCTTTGGCATACAAATGATCCTGTCACCCAGGAAATGAGCATAATCCCTAACATTTCGTTTTTCAACCCTTGCCCCTTTCCCTTCCTCCTCCTCTCATAGTCCCCTGCATCTGTTATTGTCATATTTATGTCCATGATTTCCCCATGTTTAGCTCCTACTTATAAATGAATACATATAGTATTTGGTTTTCTGTTGGGCAGGGCATGTTAGATCGCAGACAGACTGTACTTAAATATGTCTTTTTCTGATTACCTGTAAACCTATGCTAATGGGGATGAATGCCTAACACTGCAATCTATTTGTACATTTAATTTAGATTGAGAGTCATTCTTTCTATCTGTTGCCAACTAATAGGAAAGAGTACAAAA
The DNA here is from genome assembly GCA_036589455.1 of Ateles fusciceps. Classification (NCBI taxonomy): domain Eukaryota; kingdom Metazoa; phylum Chordata; class Mammalia; order Primates; family Atelidae; genus Ateles; species Ateles fusciceps. The sequence goes on along the minus strand of JAZHEH010001152.1, from coordinate 718,495 downwards.
AAGGGGAACTTTTCAGTTATAAGGCTCAAGTCAACCAACATCAGGTCACTTGATAATGGTAGACCTGGCAGGGGTCCCAGGCAGGGGATCCTTCATAGATATTGTGCATGTCTTCACTCCTGTGATGGCTGTGAACTAGGGTGGAGCATCTATGTAGCAGCAAGAAGGAGAGAAGAAAAGCATCAAAATAGAAAAAGTGAATGGATATTACTTTCTTGGAAAAAACACGGTATTTAGTGTTCTCAGAAGGAGAATTTTATTTTTCTTCTTTTAAATTAAAAAAAAAAAAGAAACACCTGCATAGCTTGTGGCCTTAAGGAGAGAAGCACAGGGACAAGGCTGCTTTTGTACTCTATTAAGGTTGAGATTAAAGTCCCTACTGATAAACTGAACATTCTTTAAAAGTGACCAGAAGCAAACAGTGTCTGTTTGCTGCTACTTTATTACAAAGACACCACTGAGAATAGCTAAGAATATACTATTTGATCTTTAGCAGGTTGACCAAATGATTGCAGTTGGCTCCAGTACATGAGATGCTGTCTGCAAATTATTGTTTCTAGTTATAAACCTTTATAATATCTCAGAATGAATTATGTATGTATTTCATGTTTTCTTTTCTGTTATCAGCCTTGATGTTCTCATTTCAAGTTTCACCCTAGCCTCCTAATAATGCAATATTGAGGCCATTCAGACACTAATTATGCCTCTGTGGCTTTTTTGAAATGACTAAATCAGCATCGGTTCTATAATTATCATTAGCAAGTTTGTATCAGTGGCTCACATCACTTGAAAAGCTCAACTTAAATGATTTGTGAATGTACTCATCTAATACATTGAACACTCTCTATAGATACAAACAGGTGCTTGCATATTGCTTTATGTAAAATAGAAAGTCTGTACATGTATATTGTATGAAATATATTTTCAATTCAATATTAAAATATTATTTCCATAGCTTGAATATATTAAGCTATGTAGAGACACCCAAGATACCTGTGATTTAAAAGCTCAGTTGGGGTTAGCAGTGTAAGGAAATAGAAAACTATTACTCATACTTAAGGCTCTACCTGATGTCTTCCTCATTTTCAGAATGTTCAAATCGGAATCTGGGAAGGATGATTGACAGGAAGAAGTATCCAAATGCAATTCCTCTGTATTTTCATTGTTTCTATTCCTGAATTATTGATATTGCCAGCAGTCATTTGCCATGAAAACAAGTCAAGATACGTATGGTAAGCACTCACTTGAATGCAGCACTTTTACATGTTAAAAAATATTTACAGTATACCATACTTATAATTTAACAAACTGGCAAACTGGTAAGGAGAATATAGCAAAAAAAAAAAAAAAAAAAAGCATGGTACAAATTATAATCTTAATTCTGTGACCCAATGTATAAATGTTGTATGAGAAAATATTACTGGAGAAGAAAACAGCTACTGAGAGGAGAAACCATGAAGATTTCTTTGTATCTCTTAGAAGGGAAAAGACTCACCTTAAACCAGGAAAACCTGATAAGAATTTCTGAATTTAGGTCTCTTTAGGAATAGTGGAACGTATATCAAAAGCTAAGCCATTGTACTTCCCAGCGACAATCACTTTATATATGTATACACACACACACACACACACACACACACATATATATTTTTCACACCACCTATTACTAGATCCTTGTTTGTAAAAAAAAAAAAAGAAAGAAAGAAAGAAAGAAAAAAAAAACTTGTGCCAGGCTGTAGTATTTTATGACCTACACTATTACCCTCTGGGTAGTGAAATGATGGTGCCAAACTAATTATTGCTTTGTCTATTTTTAAATCCAGGTCTACAGAGATTAACAGCTTGCACATTAATTCAAAGCACCAACAGCCCACCTAACCCAATGCCGTTTTAAATGAATTAAAAGCCCTGTTTAGGAAATTTTAATATACTTTAAATGAAGGAAATGTACTCTATATTTTTATTCAGTTTATAAAAACCAAATTCACTTTGCTTATTTTGCGTGTTCAAACATACTCCAGGCAGGAACTTTCCTTATCTTCAGGCATTACTTCTCTTGAAAATGAAATATCTTCTAAGCTTGAAAGCATGGTCTGAGTGGAACTAATTGTAAAGTGGGAGTGGTGGTGGGGAGAGAGAGAGAGATAGAATGAGCAGAAAGACCATGTTCAGGTAGAGGGAAAAAAAATTCAATTCCAATGTATTGTCCCTTTTTATATCTTTGACATGAAATGAATGCCTTTAAACACACTGACATTTTGTAATATTACAAAATGAATGTGCAGAATTGAGCAATCAATACAAACAGACCATCTATAAAAAAGGCAAGAAAGCATATCATCAAAGGAAGGACTGACAGTTTGGGGGGACCAGAAAATGCTAGACCATTGCAATAGCTTCCCATCTGGTCTCCCCCATTTTCAGTTCTTTTAGCTCTATCTTTAAGCAGGGTTCAGCTCACTTAAATCTCTTCATTACAAACCTTCTAGCCCTTTTTGTTAACTGCCTACTGAAATGCAAACCTCTCAGCCTGGGACTCAGTGAAATTCCTCTGCAATACATCTCCGGTTCTCATTTCTAACCTTATTTCCCATTCTGTGACTGTGTGAAGCAAAGGCTCAACCAAACTAGATTATATGCTGTTTTCTGCAAATACTTCTCCAGTTTCCTTCAATTTGTCTTTGCTATTTCCTCTACTTGTCAACGCATTCATTTCCTCAGTAAAAATTTATTTTGAATTATCCCAATTAATTTAGGCATGGGCGAGAAACAAAGATAGAAGTTACAGCAATTGCCTGCCCTCAGGAAGCTCAAAATCTAATTCAGCAGTGAAACACGTGATTTTTAAAATGATGTGAAGGTGCAAAGAGAGAGAAAGAAATAGAGTCTGAACAGGCGAAAGATAGTTAAGCTCCTCTAGGAAGGTTGGGGAGTGGGTTGGAGGAGGCTAAGTGCTGGGTGTCTTAAGGGAGTTAGCCCACAGAAGAGGAGAGGAAAAGTCAATTCAGGCAGGGGGCATGCTGACGAGCAAGGCAGAGAGAGAAGAAACAGCACAGCTTATGCAAACTACAAGTGGTCTGTTTTATTGGCGGATAAAGATTGCTAAGACAAGATCAAACATAGTGGCTCGCTCCTGCAATCCCAGCACTTAGGGAGCCCAAATCAGGAGGATTGCTGCAGTCTAGACGTTTGAAACTACCTTGGACAATATAGTGAGATCTGTTCTCTGCAACAAATAAAAATTTAAATTAAAAAAAAAAAGAGAGAGAGAGGAAAGACTGCTGTGACAAAGGCTAGAAAAGTTGTCCTCTCCTTCATGAAAGAACATATTTTCCTCCAGACAGAACTCCTTTATAACTGCACTTTATATAACATTCACTTTAGGAAATATTTATCTGGCTTCATCCATAAAATGTGAATGTCACTTTTCTTTAAATCCTCTGCAATTTTTAGTGTAATACTTTTAACTACAGTACGTATTTAATACTTTCTAAATGAAATTGAGAGCCATGCAAAATCAGGCAAAACTTGCAGCAATATACACACACTATAAACATACGTGAATTCAAAAATATAATACTTAGGCTACTAGATTTTCCAGTTTGTCTGTACTGTAGAGCTACATCACTGAAGAGATGTATGAACCACGCTAATATCATTTGACAGTACCTGCATTTGAGTGTAATTCTGAACAAATTGAATAATTTTACTCAATGAGGTCAAGATCTTCACCAGCTTTTGTGGGTTTTTTTTTTTTTAGGGGAGAGGGTGGTACATAAAGACTTCTTAGTAGTCTTAGCTGAAGTTAAAATGATGACCCTTAAAATAAACTGCAATTTAATGGAAGCATTAAAAAATTATCTTGTCACTAATTTGCATTATTGTAAGAGCTACCTCAGATTTTTGTGAGTAATATGAAAGAAAAAGTCTAGTTTCATAAACAGTTACTAAGTCCTGGAATGTGTTTTGAAACCTGGGAGTCTGGAATAAGATATTATTAATGTTTTATTAAAACATTTAATATTTAAGTTCAAATCTAAAAGACAATATTTGAAAAATCAAATTGCATTTAGCATTTTATGAAAAACTATACATCTTAGCCCTCCAAACTTGTTTTTTCCTTAAAGCATCTTGTCACCTATATCTCCCTCATCTTTTCTACCCGCTGTCTACCTTCTGCCTCCACTTTTTTATTCCTTTCCTTTCCTTTCCTCTCCCATCACTTAGGTAAAGCACATCTCTGTGTCCAGCCTAGCTCATATTATCCTTACTTCAGTACAGACAACCATATGGCCATTTGCAAAATCACATTCAATATCATCTTGCTTATTTCCTTAGCCTTCACTTTTGTTGTTGTTGCTTACATTATTTTGAAAAGAAAAAGAAAAAAAAAAGTAGAATTCCCTCTGAATTAGGAATTCCCCTCTGAGAGGAAGGCACACACACACACACACACACACCACACACACACACTCCCGAAGAAAAACGTTGTGTTGATTTTTCTTATGATTTTCCTAAAAAGCATAAGTCCGAATATACTGTGTATTAGAAATTCGTATATTAGTCAAAATGTAATGCATTGTATTTTAATGTCTGTACATTTAAAAAGTAAAATAGAAAGAGAAATGATATGGCTAAGAGTGGGAAAAAATTAGTCAAATTGATTCTTTTCTGAAATAACTGTTTGTCTGACTAGCCAATCAACTTCCTTTAAACATTCAATTTTTAACTCTCATGTTATCTCAAGAAGTTTCAAAAAAAATTATAGAGATGGATGTCAGCTACAGTCAGAAACATTTGTTTTGAATAAAATTTTAAAGACAAATGCACAGAATATGGTGACTGTTAAAATGCTCTTCAATCATACCATATCATTAAAGACAGTTTTATTAAAACAACAAAAACTATGAAATATTGCAAACAAAGCAATGGATCTCTGTGAAAAAGAAAGTCAAGTTTTATTTTCCTTTGCTTGAAATAATTGGAGAAAAGCAACTTTTACCCATATCTAAAAAAAAAAGGTAGAAATAGTGCAATGACAAACTCCCATGTATCTTATTATGCAAGTCCCATAATGCATATTCTATTATGTAAACCTCTTTTTTTCCCAGAGTATATGTAATTTTGAACAGTTTTGAAACTGTACATCTATCCAGTGCTCTTTTGAATAGTTTGCCAATTATTTGATTCCAAAGCTAATTATGTTTATTTGCATGTTGAATGATGTTTTTTAAAAATGTGTATTTCAAATGAATCTATAAGGGAATTGGAAAGGTAGGAGTTATTGTCTATTAATATACTCTTGCTAACCACACTTTTTCCTCCTTTTTGTTAAAGACCAGTGGTTGTTTTATTTTAGGTATTACAGGTGAATAGCTTTAAGTCTGTCATCAAAATACATTGTTTTTGTATTCAGTGGGTACTCTATTATATATTTTATTCCCTATTTGAATTTATACAAGGAACTGTAAATTCAATGCTAGGAATTTAATGTTAAAGGTTGATGAGCTCTGAACTTTTTAAACAAACAAGAACAGAGCAGTTTTGCCCGAATTGCACAGAGCATCTGCTGTGTGTCCAGAGGACTTTTGGTCATCATTCCCCCAATGGGCAATAACTGCGATTATGAGCGCCTCACAGTTTTTTTTTTTTTGTTTTGTTTTGTTTTTTTGTAACTCATCTGTACTCAATCCAACAATGACCCACAGATATTTTTCTACACTTATTTCTTTGTGGTAAAATCCAGTGAACAACTTTTCATAATATCATTCTCAAAGCTACCTTGTAAAATATAACTAAAGAGGTTTCAGTGTTCTCTGTTACATTAGAATAAAGTTCTTCTGTTTTATTTCAAAGACTCCTTTTAAAAAAATGCACGGAAAGGTCAAATCCATTCCAAATAGAAATTTCATTGCTTAGAAATATTTCTTAGGATCTCGAATCACTCTTTTTTGTCTTTTAAATTCTGTCATCTGACTAGATTTAACTAAAATAATTTTTATTTCTCAGAGTGTTAGCTAAAGGAATCTATTCAAAGGTAAGAATATCATAAAAGGAGAATGGAATTAATTTCAACGTATATATTTGGCATTTTTAAAGAGCTGCATTTCAGCATCTGGAGAGCTGCAATTTAGACTATCAAATCTACAACAGAGAAGCTGGGGGAAATGTGAACACCCTTATGAGGAGGGTCAGTCCTCAGCAAGTGTATTTTCGGTTCCAACCTTCAAAGGTAACATTTTCAGCTTGATGGGCTCCTGGTGGAATATGTAATTTGCCTCTTTCGTTCTTAGCTTCGTTGAAATATGGAGGACTGGATGTCCACCAGGCCAAAGTATAAACTCACCATTTATCTATTAAAGTCATATTTAATGAAAACGAAGAGAAATTATGACACAATTCACTCTCTTTCTCATTACAATTCCTAAAGAACTTTGCCGGGCACATTATCTCGTAGACATCATGATCAAATGTTATTGTTTGCTTTATTATCTCAGTTGGATGGTTGGCTAGAATGGAATAGGTTGAAGGCAATACTCGCAGCCTAGAAGTCTGAATGAGGTTCCCATTCAAATGATCCTGATTGTTTGCGGGTGGGGCGGGGTGATTAGTAAACCAACTGAGCTTACACTGCATAGTAAGCGTCTGGATGCCGCACATTTACATCTAACAAGAGACCCCAGAAAACGTGTGTGTGTTTCTTAAACCTTATATTCCGAACAAAAGGCTATCTCAGCAAGAGACAATCAGCACTGCATCGCTCCCTGGGATGCGAGCAACACACTCAACTGCACCTTTCTTCCTCGGATCCTAGCACCACAAAGCCCCTACTCTCTTCCCACTCCTGAGCCCCCAGATTGCTCCACAGAGGGGGGTTGGGAAGGCAGAAACCTAACGTCTATGCCTGCGCACCAGCCCCGGCACCGGGGGCCCCCGGGCGCTGTTTTCTCCGGCCCGAGCCGCCTGGGGAAGGTTGGGAGGGGGAGTCCGGGAGCGCGATAGGGGACCGCACACCTAGACACTTAGGATTTTATTTATTCACAGGGAGGCGGGGGAGGGGAACTGGGTGAATGCGGATTTTTCCCCCCGAAGTTGCCTCTTCTAAGCAGATCAAGTCACTTTCTGGCTGTTGCTGGGGGCCCCGGGGAGGATGCCGGTAAGGTCCCGGCTCTCGGGACCAGATCCCGTCCCGTGCGCAGAGGGGGTGGGGAAGGGCAGACGGGCCGCAGCTGTCGAGAGGGCCGGGAGCCGCAAGGGAAGGGCCCGCGGGCCGGGGAGCTGCGCGGGTCTGTCCCGGGCCCTCCAAGGCAGGCCGGGGAGCGCAGGGGCCGGCTGGTCACGCGTGGGAAAGAAAGGCCCCTTCCCCCGCTAGGGCGCTGCTCCCCTTTCCCCAGGCTGGGCCGCCCGAGAGTGCGCGCAGGGAGAGCTGCCAGTCCCCGCGCGCGTAATCATGACCTCGGGGCCCACTCCGGGCCGCGTGAGCGCGTCGGCGAGGCTGGGCGGCCGCCGCGGCCCCGGCCGTGTAACATGACCCGAGCGGCCGGCCTTGGCGCGGCGCGGCCATTGAGCTCCCTGCCCATGAATCTCTGGCGCGTCTCTAGCTCGCTCGCCGGCTCGCCTCCCCGCCTCCCTTTCTCCCCCCTCCAGCTCCGCGGGCTCGGAGCGCCTCTCCCTCTCCCTCCCGGTCCTCCCGCTGCCCGTCTCTCTCCACTGCCCGCCTCTTGCCACTGCCTCCCGTCTTCTCTCCCTCACGGCAGCCTCCGTCTCTTTCTCCCTCTCTCCTTTGAAAACTGATCTTTGGCTCTTAGTGTGAAAGTGATTTGAATTTGGCTCGGCGGCGCCCTGCGCCTGCGCCCAGCCTCTGGCATGCTGGCTCCTTCCAAGCAGCTGTTTTGGGTTTGAAATCCCAACATGGCAGAGGCTGCAGTCCGTCTTCCCTTCAAAAACTTGGAATGATTTCAAATCATAGGCACCTTCACTTAACCCTAGCTTCCATTCATCAGCAAACACATCGGATCGATGCTACGCTAACCTATCGGGTTCTCTCTCCGCGCTTTCAGGTAAGAGGAGCTTCGTAGTTTTCTACCATCTGTTTAAATTTGTTTTGGTTTTATTTTTAAAGAATATAAATACATACAAGACCTGTAATAAAAAGAGATCTTCGAGTTGTGCCGTAAACATTAAATTCAGTTTGCACTCGTTTCTATTCTGTACGCCAACCTGCTGTCTAATTTCTCTGTTCAAAGTAGCCCTGAAACATTATAATGCATATTTTTGCCGCTTAATTATTGTAACAATAGTATGGGATTAAGAGTTCGCGATTGCAAGAATCTCGCTTTTCGCTAATTGGGCTTACTTATTACTATCTTTTTACTTCAAAAATGAAAAATAAGAAAGAGGAGCCATAGGGTGGGGCTAGACTTTCTTCGGGAACTAACTTCTAAGTAAATAAGAAGTGTAAATAAGAATCTTGCACACACACAAAAAGTTGAGGTTAAATTACAATCTCCTGGCTGGGGGAACGAGAAAATGTCAGAAGATCGGTTGCAGAAAAATGTAAGCACATCATCTAGGAGGGGGGTACAGCGTGGTGGGCGTATTGTTGGCAAGGAATGGGAGAGAAGGATGTATGTATAATTTAATGGCATATACAATCCACTGATCCTATTACCGTCCTCCCTGGAGCTCTTGTTAGTTTCAATGGAAGTGAGTGAAATTGACATGGACTAGCATTCCTGGTCATGTGCTTTTTTTCCTTTCTTTCTTCTCCTGTGATCTGAGATCCCCTTTTTGTTGATGTTGCTTTCCCCCCTTCATTATATGCATGTAGGTTAACTGAATACCTGACGAAAGGGCCCACGTTTCAAGGCAGTGACATTTGATAGCTGAGAGGAAAAGTGGCTTTAATGAAAAGCAACCTTTGGAATTCCTGCTTGTGAGAAATCCAATTCAGCTTTTTGTGCTGCCAGCAAGAAATGATCAGTAGCACCAGTGTTTATGGTATGTCAGTTTTGGAATTTACTTCCTTTGCATCTAAATAGGAAAGACAAATGAAATAGCATGATAAAACCATTGAAGACTGCTTGGCAAACAGTTGCTCATGATATAGAATTCCTTTTTTTTTTTTTAAATGTATGTTTAATGTCACCATGCTCTTTTTCTTTTGCTATCACTTGTTTGTATATTGTAGTTTTGATTAATATATTACTTGAATCCACTTTTATTGGTTTTAGCTTCATCCAGAAGTTGCATGTTACTAGTAATGCACTGTATAACTGCTGAAGTCAAATAGTATGTAAATTAGTTAAACTCAGTGTGGGTTTTTTTATTTTCTTGAGGGGGGAGGCTGGGCAAAGGGGGAGAGAGCAGGAGTGTTGGCAAAGATTACTAACTAATGAAAGTATATATATATATATATATATAATATATAAGTACACACACGGGAACAGGACTGGATGGAAATTTTATTTTTCTCAATCTATTAATGCAATTTGCCTATCTGCTGTCGATGATTGCACTTTGTGGAGTAATCAGTTCTTCAGAGTGTGTTTTTTTTTGGGGGGGGGGGCGCTGAATGAAGAGGTGTCTTTTACATGAAAATAAAAAAATATATATTTTGATTGCCCAAAGTCCTTGATGTCTTTTAAAGAATAGGGGTAGGTTTTTTCCCCCTTTCCATTCACTTGTCTGCCTGTCAGCGCTTTTTACTTTTAACTTGTGACAGAATTAAATAATCAGGCACTGAAATTGACTTCATTTGAAACCGCTCTTTCCTCTTTCTTTACAAAACAAAAAGATCAGTTAAATGGAGCAGAGGGGGGGGTTTTCAATAGCTCTTGTGGCAGTGCCCTGTGTACACTTTGTGATATTCAGTTAAGACTGAGAGGGGGACAACAACAACAAAAAGATGTAAAGTATTTTGCATAACCAAAGGATATGTCCACTTTAAACTGGCTTTTGTTTTTGTTGTTGTTATATTTGTTATATTTACCCTATGACCATTAATTCCTCCTCAAAAGAAAGAAAGAAGGAAAGAGAGAACATGAAAAAAGAAATAACAGTGGGACGAATCTGCCAGGGGTCTGTAGTGTGGCCCTGGTCACTGCTGTCTCCTAACACAAATGTGAATCTGAAGAGAGGAACTACAAGACCCGTTGCGCGACATACACTTCTGGTTGGACCCTGGTGACTATTGTGCTAAATACACACCACACTTACACGATAGGAAGGATTTGATTGAATTTTGCATTTGGAACTTGTTGACTTTGAAGCGATCAATAAGAAGACTGTTTATTTTAGATGCACATGATTTGCCCTGAGAAATGTTTTAAGGAGGAGAGAGCACAGCTTTTTTTCCCCCCGGAGCTGTTGGAGAGAATGGGATTGCCAGATGGACGATTTCCCTCTGTGATGTTGAAGCTGTAATATATATTCAGAGCAGATTGGGCTGCTGCCTGTGATGAGGAGGATATTACATTTACAGATTTTAAATCGGAGCTCCGACAATGTGCTGAGAGCAGAAATTGGATGGTTAGACTGTTCACCGTATTGATACTTAAATGTGATTTCCAGGTAGTACTAATAACAATCCTTGCAATAATTCATAAAAAACATACTGGCATAGGCAATTATATAATTCATGACATTTAACAGCAGATTTGAGTGTGTGAATTGCCACCCTCTTAAGTCTCTGCTTACTATTAAATAATAGTCACATAATTCATTTCCCTATGTTTAAATGTCCGATGTGCAAATGATGTTAACTTAGGAGCCTTGTTATCATATATTAGAATTCTAGGGGCGAAAGTTTATATACATGTATATAAAGTAGACACTTGTGTATATGTATAAAGTGGTGTTAGTGGCTCCTACTTTCCAATTCTTTACTCTGATTATTTTTAGATTTTGTTTGTCTCAAATGTGTGGCCTAAAGGAACCAGAGCTACAAACCTAAAAGACTAGAAAGCCGGCAAGTGCTCACACTCTGGCAGCTCTGCTGTTGCAAATTAAAAGTGTGTTGTGGGTCAGGAAATGAAAGCTACAATGTCTCTTTTGAACAATTGTTTATCAAGAGAAACATCTATCAGGGACTGCCTTGTCACTTTGATCCTCTAAAAGTTGGTTCTGAGGTGGAAGCTGCTTTGATGTTTTTGATCCTAAATTTAATACAACAGAAAAAAAGCAAGGATATTTTGACCAGTATAGATTTTTAAAAATGTTTCCTGGAACCAACAGGATCTACTTATTAGGATTTCACTATGTGTGAAGTTTTCTGGATGTAACAGTTGAAAGGTTGAAGGGGAAATCCCAGACTTTGTAAATTGAGGATTATTAAAATATACATTTATAATACATTTAGTGATGGCTGGCTTCTTGGTACACACGGAATGGACATTTTGAACATAGATTGTTCAAAACGAAAATGATTTCGAAAGAGTATTTTGGAAGAATATAGAGAGTCAAGAGTTTTTCATTCATTTGAATTTTAGTTATCTTCTCCCTCTCTTTACTCCTTCATTCTTGCTGCTTATTTTCATTATATTTGTGACAAATTAGCTTTTATTTGGAAAAGAAACATTGTTTCTACAAAAACCATGTCCCAAAACATGCTTGCACACATCGTCTCTGTTGTTTATTAATTGTGCGTGTTTATGGTTATCAATATAAACTACATGGACACATAAGTCCTTTGGAATTTCAGCTTAAAAATAGAGGTATCAGATTAAACATGCTATGTATTCTTGAATAATGAATATGTTGTATGCATTATTTAAAATTTAGAAAGTATTGTTAGGAAAATGACGAAGTTGAAAAAAAAATTGTGAAAGCAGTTAGAAGCAGCCTGCTTCATTTTGGGAGGCAAAGATAGGAGAGAAGTGTTTCTTCTTTGAAATAGAGTTTTTGGATACTTGTCTTACACTGCTGGAGGGAACTTGTTATTTCATGTGAGTCTATCATCACTTAAGTAGGGAAGAGTATGTTGGGAGTTTTGAGAAGTGTAATACCTGCTAATTAATCATGTCCGAAATGAAAGAATCATAGCAGGGTAATAAAGTCTTATTGTTGTTTTCCTGGAAGAGGGTAAGACTTCTGTTTGGAAACTGTATGTGTAAGTTGATTTGCTTTTCTCTTCTGAAAACACAGTTTATAGAGTCTGTTTGGAATTATTTCAAGAAACACCTTTTTTTTTTCCTGAAAATACAGTATTTTTCTTTCTTCTATCTGTATTGAATCAGTGAGATTCTTAAAACTGTATGTGATATCTTCTGAGTGAAAGTAGGGAGTTTTATTCTCTAGTTATATTTGAGACTCCTGCAGCTGAGTTTCCAGGGCTGATATTTTTTTCCTTCCGATAAATAGAAAATATTTTTTGTTTTGGTTTTTATTCATGTTAGGCAGGAACTTTGAAAACCTTTTTGTAGGTAGTTACTTCTGATAAATATACAAGAGTGCAGAAATTTCATTAATTACTTTTAGATGATACTATAAGAGTGTAACCAGAGGGAAGAAAAGAGGTGGTATTTCCAAGAACCTGTGGAGACCATCTGTATTATTACTTGGCATTTCTAAGATAGTCTAAATATAAACCACCCGAAAAAATATGGGTAATTTCATTATGGGTTAATTCTTTTTTTTTTTCCTGAGCTTCTGGTTGTCACCTTTTAGAATTTAGTATCCCACTCAGTTCATGCATAGGGACAGATCCACAGAGTTTGAGAGTCTGCACTGTTTTTTCAGAATTTTCATCTCAAGGTGAAGACAGCCATGCTAATACTTCCCTGTTTTCGTTTTTGTGAGTGTTTGTATGCCTTCAACGATTGCCTAATTAAGTAATCAGTTTTAATGGTCCAAAATCAGCAGAATTACTAGGTGTATTTGAAACAATTGCAGGCTTTTATGTCTTGAACTTTCTAGTTCTTAGAACCTTGGTTTAATAGATATAAAAAGGTTCTGTTTTACCTTTGATCAATATATTCTTGAGTGCAGATTTCACATACTACTCTTTATAAAGTACTATGTTCATTGTTGAAGAGTTAATACATTTAATTACCAGGAATTTAAATTGATTTATAAATTTTTGATTGGGAGAAACTATTCTGCAGTTTGTATGAAATATTGACATATGCTACTGATAGATAAAACTTGATTAATCAGCATATCTGCTGTTTTTCTTGCATCATTGATAAACTAGAATAAACAAATGGTACAGAAAATTATGTAAATTTTAACTCTCAATCAAAAAAACTGTGTGTCTTTCTTTTGAGATATACATGAGCTAATGTTTTAGTGAAATCGGTTGAACTTAGAAATTATTTGGGGGTACCACTTGGAAGCTTACAAGTCCCAAAATTATTCTGCCTTTCAATTACACACACACACACACACACACACACACACACACACGTTGGGTGGGGGGAGGGGGGGAGAGAGAGAGAAGAAGGAGATATTGTACCTACATTTTTGTTTATTGAAAATGAAAGAATGTTTTCAACAGACTGCAAATAAATGGCCAGTTTAGCAAGTGCTTTCCATGGTTGGATTTTGTCATTTTCTTCTTTTTTTCCTAAACTTGAATTTTTAACATTAACTTTTTCATTTACCTTCTGGTAGAAATTTTAAGCATAGCTGCTTTGGTATCATTGCTGATTACTGATCCTTTTGATATTTTTGATGTTATCATTTAAATGGCCATTTTATTTTAGGTATGTTTATTTTAAAAAGTAAAATGGTAGAAATAAGGAGTACGCAAGAATATACTCAAAATATATGGTACGTATAAGTTTGAAGCAAATCAAAAGCAAGAGGTATGCCAAGTTTTCTCAGGGCAGCAGCACAGGTGCCTGCTCAGAAGCGCTGCCTCAGTACAGCACATCCGTAAGTACCTGTTGACAACAGTAGCTACGAGACTGAGGAGGCAGAAAAGATAGGTGATCAGAAACCATCAAAACACAAGATATCATATGGCACTTTCTGTTAATAATATTTACATATTTTATGCAACAAATCTGCTTGTTGTCTTGTTATTTGAATATTGACACTTTACTTAACATTGCATATGGTGGGCTGTTGTTTCAGGGTATATCAGAAGCAGTAAATCCAAAGGAGAATTTCAATTTAGATGTATTTATGTTAAATATATGTATAAATGGATATGTTTGCTCATATTTTAGCTCTCATGACTTTCACAATGCATTTATAGTATCACTGCTTCCAATCATTTTTGAAACTGATACATCTTGAAAACAGAATGCATGATTTATTATATGAAGGGCCAAGGTTCAACTTTATTTTACCCTATAGTTCAGCTTAAGTATTGGTATTTTTGTGTTGGGAAATGCTTTTTAGAAAGTATGTTTTATTATCTTGGAAAATTTGCTTTTTACTAGGTTTCTGTTCTCATTTTCATAGGATGAGAAGCTTTTATTCAAACAGTTATTAAGGATATATAATTTACAATAAAGCTTTTTTTAACTACAGAATATAAAATGTAAAATACCTATAAAATGTTTTCTTTTACCCAATTTCATAATGTTAAAAATACCTTTACCTTCCTATATGTTTTAATTTCTGCTGGTATTTTATATACTTATTCCATTCTGCTTGTGGATGTATTCCTGGCATGAGAACAGAAACTGCCTTTTACTCCATTCATATATATATGTATATATATATATATACACACACACACACACACACACATATATATTCCCGATTTAAGTAATGTTTGCCTTATGTCAACTGGATGCTTTTTAAACAACTGATAATTAAATGCCGTCCATATATGAGTGTAAACTAATCTGAGAATGGGTAACCTCTACTTTCATGCATTAGTTCATGATGAAACAGTATTCTTGGAAATAGTAGCATGCCAAATAACATTTTAAAAGTAGTGCAATGTGAAGCCGTGGGTTTCTGTATGTTGTTCTAAACTTTCTGCTTATGTTTTGACTTATTATCCTCACCATTTACAGACATTTTTACCTTCATCTAGGACCGGCTGCATAATTTCTGAGGCCCAGTGCAAAATTAAAATGTGAGGTACCTTGTTCAAAAATTAATTTAAAGACAGCAACACAGAGCATTAAACAAAATGCAGGGCCCTTCGGGGTGTGTGTGTGTGTGTGTGTGTGTGTGTGTGTTGCGGGGAGGGGGACTGTGTGCCTGCACAAATGATAGGTCAATGAAGCCAGCCCTGCCTTCACCACCTACAGACTTTTATCTGGGGCCAACTTTGTGGAAGTCACTGGGTTTCCTATTGGAAACTGACTATTCCGCAATGATTCCATGTGCCTCTGCCGAGAAAGATACTACTAAAACTGATGGGAAGTGGACCACTAAATATCTCCTGCTCTTTCTATACCTGAACTGGGGGATTGAAGTATTTGCTTTTGTCTCGTCTTGCCCTGTGTCTTCATATATCTCCTATATATCACGTGAATTTTTGTGTAAATATTCTTAAAAGGAACTTTTTTTTTTAATGAGTTATGTGTAGGTACATACTTCAATACTTATTACCAGGCTCAGAATAATTAGGTTGGGAGGGTTTCAGTGAGATTTGTAGTAAGAGCCAAGGAGGTTCTCTGTTGCCAATCACCGGCACTGCCCCCTCCTAGATTAAGGCATAGGTAAAATGAGTTTTTGTTTGTTTGATTTTTTAAATGTAGAAGTCCTATATTATCTAATGCAAACTGCTGAGCATTAAAAAAGTGAAAGCATACTCATTGACAGGAAGGAGGGGCAAACCCCCCAAATGACCTTGTTATAATGGTGTCAGTATTGATACTTTGATATTACAAAGTGGTATTTTAGCTATATAAACATGTGGTGACAGCTGTGTTAAAGATGAAACGTAACTCTTTCATGCAGTAACACTAATGTTGCAGTATGCTATATTCAAATCCTGGACTCAGTTTCTCAACTTGTATTTCAATACCCACCCCCGACCCCGAAAATTAGTCATATGACTCCTTTACCCCTTTGAACATTCTGTGCTGTTAGGTGGACAAAACATTTACATTGTTGCACCCGAAAGTACTTATCAATGAGATCAAACTTCATATTGAGATACCTAAAACTGAATTTTGAAGTCAAGTGGCTTTTTCAAATCAAAACTGAGATATGATGGAATGTCCAGCAAGTATGGATCTGAGTGCACTTGAAGTTGCACCATTTATTTTCAAAAGATATTTCTCACATCAGATGACTCTGCCAGGAAGGGAAATATCAAAGAGCTTGGAAAAAGTAACTATTCTTTTATGTAATCCAAGACTGGGGTGAAAGTGGGGGGGCTTTAAAGATATTTTTGAGAAGGAAAAAAAACTGAACTTATTTTGAATGCCTTGTTAGACTTTGTGGGGAGAAATGCTACATATGAGACTTTCTAAGAAGAAAAATCTTTGCCCTAGGTAACAACAAGCATCGCTCTCCACACTGATAGGCACTTTAATAAAAGAAAGCTTGGAAATAACTATTATAACAGTGTCTCATTTAACTAAAAATTCACCCCACAGTTTAGGAATCTTTTTTTTTTTATTTTTATTTATTTATTTAGTTATTTTTACTAAGGCATTGCAAACTTGAAATATTTTGGTAGGTAGTTAGCCACTATTCATATTTTCTAATGTTCTGTGTTCTATCTATAAATTCTGTAGTATAATTTCAATTGGGAGTCTTCTTTCCTGCTTTACTCCTATACTTTGGAATGTATATTTTCATTTTACATGTTTGCTTTAAAAATGATCGAACTAGGAATCTGGGTAAATAAGTGGCAATATAGAATATTGTTATGCCAAAAATAGCTTTTTTATTTTTCATGTGTTCATTTCTTTTCCCTTTCCATTTCAAATTGAAGATTGTAAACTCTTTCTCTTAGATCATATACCTCAATGATGCTAAATTATAAATCTTAATTAGGTGTGATTCACTGATTTTAATCTTACAAGATAATTATCCTGAGTAGGATAAAAAGGTTCCCTTAAGATTGAAGGCATTTTCATTACAATCGCCATTTTCAGATCAAGCAAATACTATGAAATAAACAGTACTATTATTCTTTTATGCTTAATAGTTCATACTTTTCAATTAAAGTATATGGATAAAGAAATAAGGCTATAGATAGACGGCAATCTTATTGTTTGCAAACTAAGTGCTTTAGATTAATTTTACTGCTAGGAATTACGTGGATCTAAGGGAATCTTTTAAATAAAAATTACAGTTTTGATTATCTAAATGGAATATGTTCTTGTGCATGTGCATAGATATATTTCTTTGTGAAGGTATTGATGTCAGAGACACTTTTGGTATTTCTTTATGAGTAATTAGGTTAAGGGGGTTAGTTAGAAAATGTATCCTTTCCTGGAAATGAAAAATTACATTCAAGCAGAGGTAAAAGAGTAGAACATATTCATGACTTTAAGTACTTAAAAAGATATTTTATGAGTCATTTTTGAAGAATAATACCCAATATGTAACTTGTTAAGAATAATTGCCATTTTTACTTTCTAAAGCACATCTATATTAAAACTGACTTTCTGTTCATGACTTGCAAATCTGGAGTCAATTTTAGGCCCAACTTACAAAAGATGTGGGTCTTATTCCCCCCTGCCCTTATCGTGGTATCCTATGCCAGTAGTGTCAGTACAAAGTTCTCTTTTAAAGAGAGATTTTCATTTGCATTACTCAGAAGATTAAGCAGCATTTTTGGGGAGGGAAATACTGATAGGACCCAAATGTAGACTTTGGGACCCCAAATGGCCTGAATCCTTGTCTGACACACTGGAAGGAAAAAATATGACCAGCTTTGGAGTTTTATATGCCTATATGAACAGTGCTTTTTCTTTTTCTGAGAGATTGTAAACATACTATGAATATAATAAGAGTTATCTAATTGGAAAAATATGTTTTCTATAATTCTAATAGTACTAATCAACCAATCATCCATATGAATTTACTCATGGATGGTAAGATAGTAGAATTTTGTTCAGAAATAGATGTTCAGTCAAAGCTGCTATCTCTTTAGAAAAAGTAAAAATTGCACATAAGCAAAATTCTTTTGAGATTTTTTTTTTTTAAAACATGGGTGTTAAATTTCCATCAGTAACATTCTTGGCAGTTAAAGTATTATAAAAATTTAACATTGAAAGCTTTTTACTATGTTTTGTTCTTTAATAAGTCTCTAAATGAGCGTATGCAGTGCGATAATGCCTTTTTTGTTTACTTTTTTGATTTTTGTCTTGTTTTATTTTAGCATCAAAGTAAAAAGAGCTTATGGGTAAACTATTTGGTACTATTGATTTTTAAAGATATTTAGTAAGGACAGTACAACATATAGTATAGATTTGTGTATAATGATGGGTAAAAATATACAGTTTTACCACCATGTAATGATAGATCCTTGAAATTTTACCCTACTACACCAAAATGCCACAACCACTAAGATGGGAGGTGTTGCTCATGTATGATTGGAATATACATGTATACTTAAATACATATTTAAAAAATATTTGTCTGTATTTTCTAACCACAGCCTGCTGATGTCCTTTGCTTAGGGCTAGAGGGAAAATGTTTTCTGCTATTTTGCTTTTTCCCATACTCACCAAGAACCTCTCTGTCTCAGCCATCTTCCTACCTACCTAGCTATGTACTGTTTTGAAGAGCTGTTATTTTTCTTTCTTTTTTTTTCTTTTTTTGATGTTTATCTGCAAGGCTGGCTATTACTTGATCAGCTGGAAAACAAAATTTCATTTCAGCCACTGGAATATGATATTTGGATCATGAGAGGTAGTTTGAATTAATTAAGAGGATAATGTTAGGCTATATATTAGGGAAAAGTAAAACAACATTTGTTGTCAAGGACAACCTACCATTTTTCATGGAAGACGATATGTAGGAACAGGGGAAGAAGCCACAGTTCGAGAAGGTCATTGAGGCAAAGCTAAGGTTAGAGACTGTTTTCATGTGGTTGTTACTCAAAATGATATTGCCAATTTTATAAATTAAATCCTAATATTAATTATGTAAAATAACCCTTAACATTTATTAAGAATCACTGACCAGTACTCAGTAAATAGCATGTAGCACTATTTTAACAAATTATATTCTCCATTTTAGGAACAACTGATTCTATATCAAATCCTGACTATATGGGGTTTGTGAGTATGCAAATTAAAAGAACTAGTCTCATTTTTCTCCCCGTAATTTTAAAAGTGTAGAAACATATATATGCCTTTAAAGATGGTTCAGATTATTCTCAGACTCTTCTTTTTTCTCTCTCAACATACTCAAGTTGTTTAGGCCACAAATGAAGTGACAGAAGAAAATTCATGGAAGATGGAGGTATATGTCTTTTAAGGCTTCTTTTGGAAACTAATGTATTTATTGCCATTATGGAAGTTCAGATCATTGAAGGAGTTAATACTTTGAATTGATTTTTAAAAAATTTGATGTTAAATTTTGTATCAACTCAGTAAATGCTAGCTGTAACTTCATAACCAAACAAAAACCCCAAACAAACAAACAAACAAAAAACAATAAAAAAGTTTTGCCGAAGCCCTACACCAGATCAATTAGATGAAATTTTAAGCTCCCAGATGACTCTAATGTAAACCAAACGTTTACACATCTCAGGAGATCTTAAACTTTTCACCTTTTAAAAAATATCATTCTTCCTGGTTTGAAGTTATGAAAATAAAGATATCTATTCAGAATTGAATATACTAATGACATATACAGTTAGTTCATTATCTGGCTGAAGTTCAACAGCCTATCTAGACTTTTGAAAACATTTCTACCAGGCCTGTAAGAACATCTCAGTAAAATAAGAATGTTGAAGGACAGTATCAGCAGAAGCCCATGGTCTATCATTTTGTTACCTTGGGTAAGCCATTCAAACTCTCTGAGCCTTAGTTTTTAGTTTACGTTTTTATAAAAGAAGAGATGATTTAGGTGATCTGATGACTATTAAGATTTCTTGCAGTTTTGTATACTCCATGACTGCTTTGTCATGGACTAGTAAACAAGTAACTTGGACCTTTGCTAGCGGCTTGAAAGATGCAAAATATTTTTGTTCTTGTAAAAAAGCTCCAGAAATTATCTTGGAAACAATGTAGAAAGCTCAAGGACCATTTATTACTTTGTTAAGGCCATCAGAAGAGATGATAAGCATTCATTAAATATGCTTACTAATTGGTTGCATGCAAAAGTGTCAGCAATTCTAGTATCTTAAGAGTTGATGGGTATTAGTTAGCTAATGCTTTTCCCCTGTAAAAGATTTCAATAGAGTGGCAATCAGATTAACTTAAGCAGTGGAGTTAGGGACCTCAAATCCTTAAAATATTTAGTGTGAAAGTGGATTTTTATCAAACTGAAAGCAATACCTTTTTTTCCTATACTTTATCAGCAACTAGTCTTTGTTCACCTTCTTTTCACTTCCTGGCATGTGCTTCTCCACTTGTTGAAATCCTACTAGGACTTTGGTATCCAGGTCAGATGTTGCATCATCTGTGAAGACTTCCTTGATGCACCCTAATTAGGACTGATTTCGACATCTACTTACTTGTCCCTTAGAACATTTGAAATATCTCCTTTAGATCACTTACCATCATCTTTCTCCTACTACACATTGCTGGCCATTTGTGTTTCTGTATTATGAAACTGTAAATTCCTTGAGAGCAGACACATCTAATTCATTTTTATTTTTAATTTCTTCAACATGTGTTTATAGTATAAGACCTATAATAGATATTCAATAAATATTTGGTGAATTGAATTGATAAAAGCATAGGAGACTATCACTTGGTTAATATTTCATTAATCTTACTTTAAAAAATTGAAAGATGCTATTAAAATGTTTAAAGAATAGATCTTTGAAAATTGTATATTTCATTAAAAAAATTGAAACTTCTATATTCTTTATGTAATGTTATTACCGAAGAAAGACTTTATAACCCTGAAAAATAGTTTTATAATTACATACTTTAAAAGGAGCTTACAGTCATTAATTCTATTTTTGTATCTCGAGATAGAACATTTAAACTCTTTTATAAAAAAATTGTTATGCTATCTTTAAAATCTTATAAAACATAAATCTATACCTACTTTTATTGTAGGTATAACAGATAGCTTTAAATCACTATTTTCTATTGAAATAGTTTTTTCTCATGTGTTTGCAGTCAGAAAAATTTGAGGGTAAAGAATCATAAAATATTAGACTTTGAGATTTCCAGATTGACTTCTTACCAATGTAGAGTTGATTGACAGCTACTCTGCCTTTGGTTGAACGTGCGAAATAAGTACCTCCTAAAGCATTTCTTTCTATTTTGTCCTTTCTCTGATAAATAGGCAGTTGCAAATATGTGCACTATCAGTACTCAAGACAGATTTCCTGAGAAATATGATGATATTGAGTGGTAAAATGTGAGATGCAAACTAGTCGATCTACGGTTGATATGATAACTTAATTCATGAATGTTTTTGGTTAACATTTTAATTGGCCCCTTTTTCTAACTGAACAGTGTCTATTAATTTAATTTGTGCTGCATACCTGGCAGTAAACAATTTAGCTGGGATTCCAACCAATAACTCTGTCTTTTAGGGGTTCAGTAGCTTTACCAATTGGATTTGTGTGCTTGTGGAAGGGTCAGTTACTTTCTCAAATCTGCCATGAATGTTACAATAAATAGCATTATAGTATTTCTAAGGCAAATTCAGTTTGATCAAATGTTAAATTGTAATGAGTTAGGCAATAGTATTTGACAAGATTTCTACTTTACATTTGTGTTTTTAAACCTAAAGATGTGCCAGAGAAAAGCATTTGCTCACATTGCTTCATCAAAGAACCAAGAAAAAACAAAGACTCTATTGTCATTCTTTTAAAAACACGATTTTACTAAGAAAACCTATAACCTTTACTGAAAGCTCACTCATTTTCTTCCAATTTGGGCTCTTGAGAGCTGAAAAGTTCTAGATGCTATCTTCCCACTTCATATTGAAATCTAGGTTGATGTCATACACTCCATGTAGAGGAAAGTATCTGCAGTGCTGATTGTTGAACCTGAATTGTTACAGAGATGTGCCATTTAGTGAGCTATAATGGACAAATGTTGCTTAGTTAATTGTATAAAAACACTACATCTTCAGCAAAGAGCTCTAATAGTACACTATACTGTAGGTAGAATAATAAAGATTGTGAAACAATATGTTAAAAGTAGCAAAAGCATTTTTGCAATTTGACTACAACAGTGAAGACCCATGTGTTTAGTTCTTTTGTTAGACTCCTCTGGTTTTCTGGAAATCCCATATACTTCAAGTAAGATAAAATTGTTAAAATGTAAATTAAGAGCCATCAGATTGAGAGTAAAGACCACAAATTGTAAAGCCTTGTAGTGGTAGCTTGCCAATAACCAAATTAAATCTAGGGAATATTTAAAAGATAGAGGCTTAAAATTCTACTTGATTTATAATCAGGAAGTCGTAGAGTTTTAAATTAATAAAAATATTCATGAGAATTATTTACCTATAAAATGCCACCCAAATTTTCCTTTACCCTTCTGGTAGAGGAAAATTGGGTGATTCCTCTCCAGTGGTATTCATGTAAGTTGGTGGCCACAAACTATGAGTCATGGTCAAACGTCAGTGATTAATTGTTTATTTTGTTACCTGCCTTCTTTCACTCCCGTCTTCTTCCCCTCCCTTCCTTTTTTAAAATTAATTAATTAATTAATTTATTTATTTATTTTGCCCCTATATGCATAGTTGGCAGCTGTCAGTAATTGAATTTTTAGCTAGATCTAGACATGGCAATTACTGAAAAATGTGAAACTATATTTGTGCTCTTGGCCTAAGATGTGAAATAAAAGATAAAATTATTTAAGGTCATTACAACTACATATGTACATGTACCTGTGCATGTGTGCATGTGTGTGTTTGTGTGTGTGTGTATTTATTTAGTAGAGCAACCTGTCTTTGCAACAAATGACAGTGTTGAAAGCTCTTTCATTCTGAATGAACCAGTTCGTAGTTCCATACAGACACCATCTAAGTGAACCAATTTAAATATCTTTCCAGATTCTTAACTAAGTGGTACAAGTCTGTCTTGGAGGTGGCACTTATTTGTCCCTTAGGGGTTAGGTTTGGTTTGATATTCAGTTGAAGTGTCAGTAAACAAGATTTATGAGAAATTAATTAGAACTAAAATTGAAGATGGATATTGAGGTCCAAGTTTACCCTAAAATGGCTTAAATGTATTTGTCCTATATGCATGAAAAGAATGTTTTCTAATGGACTCTTTTGATTAGAATAGAAACTAATCACAAATAAACATCTAAAATGTGCTCTCGTGATACAATTGTTTTCATTCAGTGGTCGGCCACGCCTTCTTTTAGCCCTGTCTTTGTCCAGGGTTTAGTTTAGCCATGCATATGTCCTTGAAGATAGGTAGCATCTTTCACAAGATTTTGTACAAGCGAAATCAGATACCAGTTTTTATTGCAGAATCAAGCCTACAAATGTTTTTCTTTAAAGACATTTTTAATAGAAACAGTAAGGTATAAATCATTTAAGCAATTACCTGGACATTGTGGAAATGGGGCTTGGCTTATTCTGTAGCCCCCAGATGTTTCCAGATTCCAGTAATAACCTGGTCCAGATATTTACAGCTTAATTTTCTGTGCATGTGCACTTGTCCACAAATGGCTCCTATTTCCCATTTTCTGTTGGACAACTGGGCTACTTAGAGGTAAAAAAATAAAGTGATTTCAGCTTGGGTGATGACAAGCATTAATGGTGATAATAAGTTGCTTCTAGAAACTTTGATCACTTAAAAATATATAGAGGCTAAATTTTAGAGGATTTTATACTAAGAAATAAATTGTTCAAATGGCATTTTGCTTTATGGATGGGAATGAAGTTAATAACCTCACCACATCCCTCAAAATTTTTGTCTCGATGTGCTACGTTTTCAAAGTGATTCTTCGGTTTTTTAAAATAAATGCATATTCTGGCACTGGTTGGGTTATCATGCAGGCTGCTAGTTTTTCTTTGCATCACTACCCCACAGGTTTTCCTCTTCTTACTAGAAACTAAACAAATGGAAAATAATCATTGGTAACCATCTGCTGTGCAGAAATTTTACATATAGCAGTTAACTCTATTTTAGAAAACAAGACCAAATGAGTGCATTATACTGTTGCCAGTAAATAGCAACAAGCACTAGAGCGTTCCTTTGGACAAGGCAGGCGCACAGGGAGCCAGCATTTTGTTATGGGAAATCAGTTGGTTGGGTTGCGGGACTGAGTGTGCCTAGAAATTTACTCGTGTGTTCATGTCTGTGTGCCTATGGCTGTGCATATATTGCTTATGTGAAGAAAGTGGTTGCTTCCTCTCTGCCTTCTCCTTGTGTCTCCCTTCTTACCGCCATAATTCCAGTCACGTAAATCAAAGTAATGTAGATGTAAATAAATCAATTCAATCACATCATCCTAAATCTTTTTATTCAGTTAAGAAATAAACTTGAAATCTATAAAGTTAGACAGATTAAAGATTTGTAAAAGTATGTAGGCTTCAGATCGGAATCGTGGTTTTCTTCACTGTACATGTTATAATGACTAGTAGCTAGCCAGTGCATCTTTAAATTATTCTCTTGTCATGTCTTCTGCCTAAAAAAAAAACCTTAACAGGAAATTAGATTGAGTATATGTACAAAAGATATTGACAGGCAATGACTATTCGTATAGCTGCTGTTGAAGTATGGATGCTGTATTGAGGGTAGACATATAATGGAATAGACAGAAGTAAGCGGTTAGAAAGAATTTATTCTAATGGACCAGGTAAGGCATGATTTTATAGTCATCCATATAATCTGTAATCTTTCTCGCTTGCTCTGTCTTACATATGTAATCTGTTTATTATATCAATATACTTAGACACTCGAAACGCATAATCTCTCTCTTGTACTCTAACTTTCACTTATTTGATACTGGGATTTTGCCATATAGCAAGAAAAGTTGTTTAAAATGGGCAGTATATTGAGTTCAAAGGACCCATACAGTTCATAAATTCTCTGGTGTCTACTGGATTTTTCATCAGGGAGACTTCCAATAAAAATGATCTATTTTAGAAATAATATTGTTTAGTAGGTTGAAATGTGGTGTAATAAAATTAGACCTTCAGTCTTCTAAAGTTACTACTTAGATGGCACCCTTGGGATGGTAAAATGGCTGTATAAGCAGATGAATCAGACAGTTCCACTGATGGGTACATTTGTCAGTCTCTGTTACAGATATAATATATTCTTATATCTGTAATCCTGACACTTGTTACATCCAAATGAAATCAACATGAGGTTGTCATCTTTAAGCAAATATGTTAAGTGTTGTCTTTTGTGCTTTGGATTTGAAAGAAAGGGGCCCAGGGGAGGCAGCATCATGCAAATGGAACAAATCCCATTTCTTCTGAGCTGTGCTGTTTTTCCCCCTCCATGGCAGCTGGCTGTGTTATCTTTGTGTGTTTCTCTGAGTGCTGACAATTCTTTCAGTGATCTAAGTTAGGGCACATTAGAAAGTGGAAGCAGCTGTCTGTCGCTATACTGAGAGACGTGTTTGCTCTACTGCAAAGATGAAGGACCATGAATCCTTGACACACTCTCCCCCCTCCCCCCCTGTACTTTCCAACATGATCAACATTCAGACGCACAGATTGTCTGCTTGGACAGTTTTTTGTTCTGACTGACAGCATCTGGCATAGACAAATTTAAAAATACATAGCATGCCATGCTTGGAATTGGAACATCCCTTTTTTATTAATCTTCTCATTTAAACCATTCATTTACATTTCAAGAAAGGTTACAGCTTGATATGGTTGAAATGTTGATTTTTAAATGAATAACCTTCTAATGAAATGTCTTGAATGAGTACCAAGCAGCTAGTGTTCATTAAAAATTACACCCGATTAACACGGCCTTGAAAGCCTGAAAGGAAAGGGATTTCTTATTGTTTTAATCCACAATGCAGTCCAGTGTTTACCTTTCTGGCACAAAGCGAATAGAAATGATGCCTGTACTTGCAACACTTCTGATATTGAACACAACTATGATATCACCCTTAAGCCGACAAAAACACTTGGTCTTGTTTAATCAGCTTTCTTTCCCTCTGAAAGCCCTCAGAGGGGTTAAATTTTTTTAAAAACATTACTGAAATACACTTCTCTCAAATGTCCCACTCCTCCATCACCCCAAAATGCTATGTCTCTATGCCCACATCAGAAAAAAAAAAAGCTTCTATGTTTTCAAGTGGAAGAGTAGTAGAAAACCCTTTTAGGTTAAACACTTCCCCTGACCCTAGGATGGTGGATATACATTCATTTGTTTGCATTACTTTACTAATAAAACACAACAGTGCAAAAATTGCTCTCTTTCTGTGCCTCACTCACCCCCACATACATTCACATTTCTTACCCATTCTCAATTCCATAGTCAGCCTGAGCAACATGCCTAGCACTCATGTAAAAATAATATGAAAATTGACCATATCAGTCAGTCTTTGGACTTTGAGTCCAGGGGTGGAGGTAGGAATATGGGGAGGATAATTCTCCTTTTATCATGTATTTTAGACTTTTCATATCACTGTAGATTTCAGCTGTAACTACTGAATCCAAGGGTAGCTACATTATTAAATAGTTCTAAGAGGTGTTTGGAGAAGGCAGGTGGTGCAAAATTGTAAGAGAAAATACATTCAAGTGCTGGACAGTAAATATGTAAAGCAATGTACTGGATAACTTGGAAAAACAGGCTTCAGAGGGAAGTTCAATTAACAGTTGTAAGCAGGAGAGGTGATGTATTTCTTCAGCACATGTAAGAGGTCACTTGCTTTAGGATAAATTTTGACGAATTCCAGAGAGAAATAAATGCTGAAATAAAAATGAAAACAGATTACGATTTTATATCAAAGGCACTTTTAATTTTTGAATATGATAGGGGAAAATGACAGGATTTTATTCCATGGATTATATATGATTACTTTTTATATTTTGCTAATATGTAAATTATACACTTATTTTACTTAAACTGTGTATTTAAACAAAAAAATCTTAGAAATAAACATTATCTTTGAATCTGGAGTCAGTTTATCTACCTACCCCTCAACCTAGATCCTGGCTCTATAAATTTAAGGTAGACATAATTTGGTTGCTGTTTTTCTTTTCTATTTTTCCTAAGAAGCTAATGGCAGGGAATCCAATTTGAATGGATCTAGTTCCAGTGTTTTGATTGCTAGTAAATGTTTTATAATCAACATTTTTAAATATAAATTACTTCCTTTGTTATTTTCCATTTTGATTTTTTTTTAATGACCAGTTTTTAAAGGTAGCGCCAATGTGCATATGTAAGCAAACTGGGAATGGGTTAAAGTACACAATTCCCTTGTGTAAAAAGCCAGGTTTAGCAGTAATGCTTTTAATCTGGACTTGTAGAAGATTCAGGAGCATCCATAGATCTGCTCCAGTAATTACCATACCCCAAGTGGCACTGGAAGAGACATTTGCCTAAAAACTTGATGTCTTCATTACGCTGTTTACATTTTAATTAGAAACATGAAAATTACTGATTCATACAGACAACTATAGTTTAAGTGGTTTCGTTCCCCATCCAATAAATCATAAAAAAATACCCACAGTTGGCATAAATAGTTTACTAGGAATCATTCATGGGAATAATGTGTTGGCACTATAAGCTGCTTAAAATATGTTTTTATTTTACCAGAGGTAGAATTTGCATATAAATTAGAGAATGGCATTTTAAGTTGACAGTCATTTCTGCAGATACCACCCACATACAAATACATATAGGGGGCGTATGTGTATACTTTCTTTGAGTTTATAGGTTTTTGCAGTATTGTGGATGTAGATATATACCCAGCCCCAGCCTATCAGTTTTTAAAATGTGTGTCCTCTTTTAAAGTCCTTTCAGAAATGCTGTGGGGTGTTCTAATGCATATCCACAAACATCTTTTATCTGTTGGGCAGTATCAACTTGTAAAAAAGGAAAATGTTTATTTCTTGTATGTGTATGTCTGGAAAAGGAGTTGCTGTTTCATTAGCTCATTCATTCCCTCTTTTCCCTCTCTTCCATTCATTCTCCCCTAACTTTTCATGTACCTGTCAATGCTGCTGCCCTAAAACCGCTCCCACTCAGAGCGTCTGTACTGAAGCAGGGTGGCTGTCAGAGTCCATTCCTGAGTCAGCAGCACGTCCATTGCCTGAATCTTGCGACAGTCACTCATCCAGTTTTTCCCTCCCCAGGGGACAGGCGTCCTCCTCATCAGCAAGGAGGAATGACCCTTCTGCCTGACATGCTGAAAATCCCGAATCTCCCCACATTGGTGTGTGAGTTCAAATCCCCCCCTCCTGGAGGCAGGGCTGGGACTCTAGCTAATGACTCCAAGATACAGAGGGTCAGCGCACTGGTGAGCTTGAGTACTGAGGCATTGTGCGAGCCGAGTTGTATATTTTCCCATAACTGCAGACTGCTCTCCTTCTCCTCTCCCCCTCCCCAAACCCTTTATTATAGATCAACATTATGCAAAAATGAACCAGGCATAGCTACAGACATTATAAGCTATTTTCCTTTTCTTTATCTTTGTTAGAAAGTTATTGGTCATGGCTGAAGGAGGCTCTGTTATTTTTTGTTTGTTTATTGCTGTTTGGTTGAAAGGAAGCACACAATGAATGAACATTTACATTATCTCAGTGTAAAATTCACATTTTTAGGGCCATTGGCTGTAGATAAAAATGAATTTGAAAAATGTTACATAGGAGAAAGAGTGTATGCATAAATGTTTAATTTGGAATGCTATAGTGGTCATTGTTTTAAACTTTTGGATGTGAATGTATTAGGCTGAAACTCTTGCTAACTGCCTGATGTAATTTCTGGGAATTAATGGGTATAAGATTAATTCTCATGAAGCTGCTTTAGATGATAAACTTTGTGCTTCACTTCTACATCTTTTGGTTTGCCTTTTATAAGTTCTAGAAATTGCCAAAGTTTGAAGATGCTAATCAGTTATTTTTAGTGGCCCACAATATTTAAGATTTTAAAGGAAAGTCACTAGGATCAGTTTCATGGTAGTCCAGGTAATTGATCTAGGTAATCAGACCAGGAGTTTTAAAAACAGTCATTAGTACTTTGCATTTGCCAGGCAGAATTCCATGAACCAGGTTAGTTAGGGTAGTAGTGGAATTCATGGGCATATGCTCATTGGTTTGCTTTGCATTTCCTCTTTTTTAGGGGAGGTGAGGCAGGGCACTTCCCAGGTTTCTGTACTTCCTAGATGCGATTAGACACAATAGTCGACATCTGTAAGGACAGAAACATGCTGCTTACTTGTACACACGGCAAAATTCTAATAGTTCTGTGCAGTCTGGTAAATCCTGTCTGCTTTATGCAGTGTGGCCCGAAACAGTAATGTGGTGAGGGGAATGCTGGCTGCTGGCCAGCCATTGACTATGAAATCCTGGGTACCTGAGAGCTTATCAGTTCTTTTGCTTTGTAAAAGAAAAAAGTGATGAAAATGTTGGTAAACTGCCATGAAGGTTTAAGGCTTCTGAACAAGGAGCCGTGTAATCAGATTGGAAAATGGAGCTTGAGATTCTCTGCATGGAGAGCAGCCGTCTGTGGACCCCGTGAGCTGCTGTGCAAGTGCCCGAGCTGACCACTTTGTTAGCAAATCAGCTTGTTTGCTGCAGCAGCAGGGTGGAAAAGACCAGAGCTTGTGATGGTATGTAACGGAGGGAGAGCTCTTGCATGGCACAATCTAATCAGCTTGCAATTAACTCAGGCTCTACAGTCACCTTCTTAATTTTCTTCCCCCGTCCTTTGTGTTAATACTGTGCACTTTAAACAATTAAGGAAGGGAAGTAATCCTTCAAGCAAATCAAAACCATCCTTTAATTTTCTCACCCTGCTGAAGAAGTATCAGGTGGTCCACTGGTCCTCATCAGATGCTAGAAATTCTCCGGCTCACTGTAGCATAGAGAGGGGCTTTAACCAACTGATTTTTAGGATAATCTTTCAAATATCTTGCCAAGGGGGGAGAAGAAAATGGTACATCATTTAAACTAAAATTGAAGTTAAAATTGATGTGAAGTGAGATTACAAATGCCTTTTGGTTTACATGCAGTAGTAAATGTCTTTTGGTTTATATACAGTGGTGCCTCTGTTTTATATTTTTAATAACCAGAGGCAGGCTGGGTATGTGTGTATGTGTGTGTGTGGTGTGTGTGTGTGTGTGAAAGAGAGGCATCTGTGTGTATATATCTCATATATAAAATCCTTTATGCTGCTGTGTATTTAGGCATTTCTATACAGCACCTTTCTGAGGACTCTGATGACATAGCTACTTGTACTGATAATTCCACTACTTCACCTTTACCAAACTTGATTCACTAAGGTTTAAAAGAACAGGGATATCATTGCTGATCATATATGTCACTTGTTAAGCCTATAAAATAAAATTCAGATCCTGTGGAGAGAGGTGAGAAGAGCAAAACATAGATTTGCAAAATCGGTGTAACAGTTTTGATATTTTACTGTATTTAAGGGCAGTGACTTCTGTAATAGGACTTAAATAAGTTACCTATTTACATAAACAAAATAAATCTTCTAATAAATATTACTTAAGCTACTTTTCCTCATCCCAAAGCTTTTGCTAAAATATTATCCATTTGACTGAATCTCTGGCCAGATATGTTTATTAGGTGTTTGTCTGTCATGAGGTGAAAATGGGCACTATTTCATAAATGTTTACTTTAGAAAGCACCACAAAAAAAGATTACTATAAGAGCATATGCTTTTAATGGTTATTAAAGAATAAATTACAGTATTTTAAATAATTTTGCTACAAAATAGTCAATTTCTTTTGAAGGTTGTTTGTGTTAATAAAAATAAACATTGCTATAATGTGATTGATGTTTTATTACATTAACATTGTATTTGAATTCTCTCCATTTTGGCAATATAAAAATTTATTTGCCTTTATTAAATGGAAAAATATTACTAATAAACTCTGTCTTATTTTGCCTTAAAAAAATCTCACCACATATAACCAAGCATTTGGACTCAGTGATTTTTATTTTAACAATTCAAAAAGTTTAAGTGTTCGTGTATTAATGTTTCCTGTAAAATAGCACTTCTTATTTTTCTATATGTATTTGATGATATGTCTTACATTTTGTATTTGGAAGAATGAATTCAGTTTGATAGAAAATAAGAGTAATTAATATAAAGTGCATTTAAAATTAAGCTTCTAAGTTTGCCTCAGGGTTTTGCTGATGTTTCTGCAGTGTGTCCTTTTTTTGTTTTTAACTTTTTTGTTCCTAATTAAAAAATAGATTAAAAGAAACATACATCACCTACACACATCTCATACTGCAAAGATTCACTTTATATTCTTTTAGAGGACAAACTCCATTAGATATGCACTTACTGTACGTTAGATTGTAAATCTTACAATTTAATGGTAATTCAGTGAGCAGTTATTGCTTCAGTGGCCTTTTTTCTTTCTTTTTTTGTCCCATCTCACTTGTGAAATAGGGTTACCCTTTGCAAGTGTCACATCCATAGATTCATCTTTTGTACTCTGTAGTTGTCCTGGTGCATCATTCTTATGTTAAAAAAAAAAAAGGCAAAGCAATGGAGGAACCATGTGGTGGGTGGTGGGTGGGGAGTGTGTGTCTGTGTGTGTTCAGAGGGTGGGGGCTGTGGAATGAGAGCTTTCATGCTTATTCCAGAGAGCTAGGGGAGCAGGGGGAGATATGCAGAAAGATACAGGACTCTAGCAACAGAATAACCAGGAGCGTTAGCATCAGTCTAACAGATTAATATCTCTTTCTAAATATGCATTTCCTCTAACCTCATTCTCAATCTAACATTCGGTTTTCCCTAACAGATTGCATTCTGCACTTGAATTCCTGGAAGTAGAAATAGTATCTGATTGGTACAAGTCTCTTTGCTTTGCTTACACGGTTAATATTCTAATCCTTTTTGGACACTGAAACACTTTTTTTGTAGAAACAATATACACATTCATAAAGAAATTATAAAGGGATTCTCCTTTTGAAGATAATGAGTTCTCTTCAGGAACTGCAGGTTACATGGCGCACAAATGAGCTCTAAGTGGGGGGATTTAAAGTCCTGCTACAGCATTTAATTTCTTGAGGAAAGGAGTTCAGTTCAAGGTTAGCCTGTTATTGTGGCACTGGCAACTACTTCTCGCGTCCTGTTCTTCTGCCAGCAGTACTGCACAAAAGGCAGTCATTTTTATTTAATACGTAGGGAGGTATTAATCACTGCAGTATTTTCTTGCAAAAATTTATCTTATCATATTCATTGTTTCACTACCCCTGACAATAATAGGTGTTTAATTACTCAATAAGAGCCATTTATAGATTCCATTTTTCCTGTATGCTGGACAAATGGTATTGATTTTGTACTTTGATGCAACATGAAACTGTATTAAACACAATTAGAATTCCAAGGCTGGTAAAATGTACATTTGTTTTGGTAACTGGACTTGCTTTGAGAAGCTGCAAGTGTCTTCTAATCCAGGGAATGGCTTTGGAGTAAAAAGGAGATTTGATTTTATTGCAGCTCTATGGTTAAAAATGAATGCTCTTTTTCTCATGTTGTGTGTCTATGTGTGCGTGAGTGCATGGTGCATGTGGATCTTAGTTTTAGTGAAGCAATAATTTATACGAATTGAGAAGATTTGAAATGAATGGTTCTTTGTAGTCAGACAAGCCACTGTGTACAGGTGAACACTGACTCTGTGTAATCTTGTAATTGTGTCTGTTTAGCTAATGCTATAGGTCTTTATTTTACCAATAAGTAAGTTATTACTTGGAGTGAGGGTAGGAACTCTACAAGATGAAATAGCACCTTCATCTCATGCTGGATTCTAGTTTACCTCCTTCTAAGGTGATGAGGAAGACCTCCAAATCCCTATTGTGTCATAAGTTAAACATTGGGTTTTGTTAAAATTGTCGCTAAATAAAAACCTTTCATTTAACTGACACTATTATGTCACAGTCAGGCAGCACAAAGTCGTGCACAGAACTAAACTCCATTCTGTCAGTGCAAGTCTGCCTGCATTTTGTTTTACCTCACTTTTTGCAAACACATTTCCACCTGCATTTGGCCTGTCCAAAACTATAATTTGAGAAGACTCTCTTGTTGGCCACTGCATTAATTGCCCATGATTTTCAGCTTCTTATAGATTTATTTGATGCAGAGGAAGGGCATTTAGCCTTACCAAAATAAAAAGCAAAATGAACCAAGAACAGACTAGCAGTTGCCCCGATCTTCATAATTTCCACTAAAGGGTAGCTTGTATCCTTGCTAAATCTTACTTTGGTATTTTTTTCTAAGGATCATAGACCTCCAGGCTGAAACTTCTCAGTTTTGGAGAGTTGAATGGATAACTACCCTTATCCCTCAAAAAAAGAAGTAGCTCATTGACACAATTGCTTTCTGTATCAGGAGGTATTTTATTTGCTGGAACACTAATGATCAGTACTAGAACACTAATTGATAACACTCCTTTGACATAGAATTTTTAACATTTCTATAGAAGGTACAAAATTTCAGGGGAGATTTTATAAATACTTGCCATTTGCTTCACAGTACAGAAGCAACCTCAGTCAACTGTTTGTTAGTTTTAATTGAACATTTCTTATTCAATTAATATTTGTATTATTGTTTTCCTTATGGGTTGTCATATGACAGCATATGTTAACATTTGTAGGACAAGGAGAAAATAAATATGAAAAGCAGTTTATACCTGGCTAGTGTATTCCTTTTTTATCCTACAGCTTTCAAGAGTGAGAGTAAAAATAAATTGATTGACCTGCCCATTTTAAAACACGATTCTGTTTTTTTCTCGTAGATATGAAAAGAAAGCCCAAGTTTCATTCCTAAAGTATGTTTTATGCTTATTTTACCTTGTTATAGGGTTGGGAAGATACTGGCAAGAAGGGGCTTCTTGGATAGGTCTGCAAATTCCTGTTCAGATAGATCCTCAATCACATAGTAAATCGCTTCTTGAGTCGGGGGGGGGAATGCTGTAGTTTGTAAGGTAGGATTACCTTTCAAAGGAGAAGGGAAAAAATAGTCTAGATATTTCCAAACCTTTGGTCTTTCTCCAGCATGCTGAAACTAAGGTCTGCTTGATTCTCTGGCCTGGGCTGTAGGTCTCTGATGATTTCATTTGTGTTCTCTCCAAATGAACTCTTTTATACTTTGTATTTCAGCTTAGACAAGTCATTTATTTATTGAATAACGCGCATGTAGGTTCAATTAAGTAAAAGATGATCGCATGTAATTAGCTACTTGTAAAGTGGATTACATAAAACATTGGCATGGAGGCTGTTCTATGGCTAAATTTTATTTTTTACAAAGGCTTTCACCTCAAAAATAGCGTCTGGATTACTCAAGGAGTGTATGGGTTTGGATTTGAGCTGCATGCCTCCTTACTGCAAGGTGATGTATTCCTTCCTGGTGTTTGCCACAGGCAAAGTTATGTGATGCACGTGGAAACTTGGCTTTCTAAGGAAGCTGTCTGAGTCCTCATTATGGCATCAGAATGCATGAAGACTTATACTCTGGCACGCGTGAGGACACCCATTGCCATATTCCCAGTACCTTAGACTCCTCAGGAAGAATCTGTTTTGAGAACTTTACCTTTGTCATCTTGCCTCACAGAAACTTTCTTTATCTTTGTGAGCAATGAACAATAGTCTATATGTAACCATTGCTTTTTAAGCATTAATATCACATATAACTTCTGAATTCCTTTAACTTCCTTACTCAGGGGTAGTATAGTATTTTGTTTGTGGAAGCAATTCTAGACTCCTAGGTCTATCTTGTTTTTCTTTTTCTGCTCTTATAGATTTGGCCTTCCCCTCCCTCCAAACCTCTGCACTGTCCACTCCTTCCCCCGTCTAGCAGGATTCTCCTATCCTCACTTTTAGCAGTTTGAATAAAAAATCGATAAGACCATTATAACCATTTGAAACTTTTTAAAAGACAGAAACAATATTTTAATTACTACTGACATGCCAGTTGGAAGCCCATATCCTCTTTTATGACAGTTCAGTTTAGAAACTACATTGCTTCATTTCAGTAACTTTATTACCATTTGGCTCGGAGATTGCTATTTCGCCTTGGCCACAGATTTCATCAGTTGCCCGGTTCACCTTTGTCCACACTCTACTTGTGAAATGACCTCCTCCGTTAGTGCTTGTCAATAGTAAATTGCTATATTCTGCACCTAGAAACACACCAAAGGACTACAACCTTTTATTGAATGACTGAGTTTGTACTTAATTTTTAGAAATTAAAATTTAATTGGAACAGTCTTAATTACCATTTAATACTAGTTAATTAAGGCAGTGGTTAGGGTCAGCTATCACAGACACCATTCTTATTGATAATAGGAATAATAAACACGGCATAGTGTGCAAGTGTCTATATAACAAGTATGTTTTCTTTGGTGTTTCCCACCTTTAATTTTCTAAGTATTCTATCAAAATAACAATGTGTGAGGCAGCCAAGGTTCAATTATCCTGATGACAAATTAATTTTTTTTGAGAGTTCCCAATGACTAAATTATCTGTTCATAGAAACTTCTTTTAAAATCGTTAGAAATCTGTGCTATTGTAATATAAGGACAAATAGGATTTGATATCACAATGTAACTTAAAAATAATTATATAAACAATCTTAAATATAAATTTTTATTTGAAACAAATGACTAAAATAGTACATCTGGAAGTATTTAGAAGTTTCTGGTTATATCAAAACCAGTAGTATCTCTGTTAAATATGTATTTTCCTAACTATATATATTTTTATTTATTGTAAGATTTATAAGAAAAGAAAAAATGTCCACTCTTCACCTCTTTTCACAGATAGTTTCACTTTTTGTATCTCCTTAACAAAGCCATTTCTATAAATAGATCACTGCCAAGGTGCTTGAAAATTAAGGTAAAATAAAAGGCCTGTATTGTTGGAAATCTCATTTTAACGAAACTTACAATAATGATTAAATACTGCTGTTATTTCTCAAATGTTGCTTGATATGCACTTAGTCTTGGTTGTATAATTTCACAAAGATTATTTTACTGTACTAAAAATACAAATTCCAAATTCCATCTCTTGTGCATTTTTAATCTTTGTTTTTGTTTTGTCATACACTCCTTGAGATAGCCTGGTATCAGGCAGAGTTTACCTACTAGAGAATAAAATGAGGATTAAACTATTGAGGAATGTTCTTTTGACAGATGAACATGGTAAGCTTGGTTATTTTCATCCTGAATGTTTTGAAGTAAAGGAGGATTGAGATTTTATTCGTCAATAGAAAGTAAGAATAATTGTATAACTCTTGTATGATTTTATTGATGTTAGGCAATGAAGACAGAAAAGAAATGTTAAGTTTTTCTCCTTCCAGATGTAACTGAGGCTACAATGGCTGTGACATTCAGGAATATGAAAGTTTTCATCAGTTTGCTTATACTTTTGATCATATTGGTATAATTTTTTTGCTTGTTTTAAATGAGGTTATTGCTCTAGAAAAGAAAAATTTAATAAAACCTATGTTTGAAAATAAAATTCTGTCAGAATTTCAGCCAACAAGATTTCCTGTGTGATGTGCAATAACTGATATTTCAGTGTTGCTCTTCCTCGAGAGATTGACTTTTAGGTTGCCTGTAGCTCAGGACAGAATTCTATCAAATCAAACGCATATGCAGTCTGCATGGGATTTGTTTGGATGATATGCAGAGATATGAATTTTGTATTTTAATCAGTATACTTTAGGTTCATCTTACAAAAAGAAAAATTAGCACTGTCTAAATCTAAAATAAATACAGACATTTATAGGCACCTGTTTGAATCATCATGTTAGGTTTATTTTATGATATATTAATATTCTTAAAATTCCCAGTAAGAAGAACAGTCACATTTAATATACAATATTTGAGTGGCTTATTTGTGTTTATTAATAGTGTCACAGTTTAAAGAAAACTATTAAGCCACCACCTTTACATACTTGATTTTACCTTTTTGAATGTCTCAGGCAAAGGTTCAAGGCATTTCTTTTCAGGTAAATAATTTGTAACTGCTGTTAATCAAAATACAGTTATCTAAAATAAACCTATTTAGAAATAATAATTGGAAATCACCAACATGGAAAAGTAGATGAATTGTGGGTTCATATTTATTGATAGATATGTTAAACATCAGAGACATAAAGTGTAAAGTTTGTGTAGCATTTAACAAGCTTTAGAAGAGCATTAAAAGTAACATATATGTAATATGCAATACTATAGAGCTTCACAGAGCCCCAGAGGAAGCTGAAAATGCAATTCAGGATGCTTCAGGCTGTCTGAGATGTTGAGATTATGTTCCACTAAGACCAAAATAAGGTCTCAACAAGGTTTTCTTTCAACATGTAAATTCTCCAGATGAAGAGAAATGGAAATATATTAAAAATTTCAGCAGCTTAAAAATGTAGGCATTTATAAGTGATTAAAATAGACGTTAAGTTTTTAGTTTTCCTTAGTAGTTGGCGTACCTTAACTTGTTTTTATGTTAAACCAGTTATTTTAAAAACCAAACATGTATGGAATGTGTCTATCTTATCACTATGTTAATAGAAAATGGTTCAAAAGATAAAGGAGAGAAAAGTAAAACCATTATAATAAAAGATTTTGAGTGTTGGTTGAGAGTTCTGGGGAGCAATCTTGCATCACATCTATTAGGATTATCCAAAAGGAAAGACGAAAAACAAACTATATAAAAAGAGTTTATATAGTACTCTTTTCTTTAGACATCTCCCATATTGTCGGCTTATATATTTTTATATACAGTGTCCTGTAACTAAAATTTTAAGAATTGAATTCTGCCATTATCTTGTAACTAAGGAGGTAAAAACACAGCCTCTCTGGGTCTCAGTCTTTTTCATCTTAAAATGGATGACTTCCATCCAGAGATTTCTAAATTCTCTTCCAGCTCTAAAACACTGTGAGAAACTATGAAACTATGAAGTTCCATTTGAAAATTTTTAAGAATGTGGAAATTGATTGTGCCACTCAATTTTTCTAGAGGGTATCAGCTGTGCGGTGAAGAGTGTTGAGCAGTATGTTATTTCTTAGCCTCTAGGAAAGTGGTCCCCACACTGTGGGCTGCAGATCTCTAGGAATATTGGACTTGTTGCAAAAGTTTCTCAAATTCACGTGTATTAAACATGTTTCTTCACACATATGTACTATAGGTGTTTTTGATATATGTGGAGTCTGTTGTGATTAGAATAAAAACATATATCCCTTTAGAAATGTCATAAAGGTGTCACAGAATTCACTATAATTCTTAAGTCATTATTTCATCAATGAATGAGAAAAGTAAAATCGGTATCTTAAATCTGTGTGGGTATTTTAATGCTAAAATGTGGTGGAACTCTTGTGTACTCACTGGAGGTACATTAGTTGCATATTATGTGAACTATTGAGCATTGCCTTGGAAGTTGTGGCATTAATATTTTTCCAGGGGCTTTGGAATATTTTATTCCATTTGAACACTTATTGGGGTTATGGCTCCATTTCCTGTCAGAGTATTTGAAATATCCCATTAGCTTACTGTTAGTGGTTGTCTTAGGAACTCCTTCTAAGGGTGAATAGTAACTGCTATTTGTTGAGTTGAGCATTTACTAAGCATTGTGTGTGTGTGTGTGTGTGTGTGTGTGTGTGTGTGTGTGTGAGAGAGAGAGAGAGAGAGAATGCCTGTGGATAATTATTCTCATTTTACAGATTAGAATATTAAGGCAAAAAGATACTAGATATTTTGTCCAACATCTCATAGTCATTGACAGAGATGGTAATAAAAATTGGCCTGTGTAACATGACCAAAGCCCATGCGGTGCCTGTAGGAAAACTGAATTTCAGATTTAGGTTAGTGTCACACACAGAGCCCACAAGGAAATGCCTGACAATTACGGTCCATGTTCTAAAACTGATGTGTAATCGTCACCACAGAATTGGCACTTTATGCCTCAGTTTACCCAACTTCAAAGTAGAGAAACATTTCATCATTTAATTTTACTTTCCCTGCTAGGATAATGTATGAATTAGTTAATGCTTATAAAGAAGTGATTTGATGAGGGGGAAAGCTCTATCTAAATGCTAAGTATTATTTATTATTCATGTAAGCATATTACTGTACCCTTCAATCACCTTTTTTGGATGTTTCAAATGGGCAATTACTGTCTCTTTGTGTAAAGCTTTAAAAATTTTTAATTTAAATTAAAAGTTAATCTAATTTGGGAAAACTCTGCCAGCTGGAAAGGAACACAGAGTTTTTTTCCCCCTTTCCAAACAAAACAGCAATTCAGAATAGACTCTCTTTTAATATAGTAATGTGGATAGGCTTTCCTGGGCTAGTGGTATTAGGAATGAGGGCTAATTAGTAATGGGTGTTTTGTAATGCTGGTAATCTATGTGTTAGGATTAGTACTGATAATAGATCTGATTAGGTGGAATTAACTGATATTTAGAAGGATGGGGATTCTTTTGTTTATGAAATCTCCATTTTGGGGGTACGATGTGTAGCTGGAGCGGCCAAGTCCTTGAAATCGAGTTAACATGGCTTTCCCATAATACAGCGCCTGTATATGAGTAGAGTCAGGAAGCAATGAGGGTCATTTGAGCTCAAGAAGACCTTTACATCTTAAGACCTCACTAAGGAGCCCTACCAATAGTGAAAATCAGAGTTCAAAGATCAGAAATGTCAAGTATGCTTTAAAAGGGGAAGACGTATTTACCTGAGCTCTTCAGTTAACATCCAGCAGCCCTTGATGGGAAAATCCTATATAGCACTTTCCTTCACATGCCTGTTGACTCAAAAGTAACTGGTTTTCATTTTAAAATAGAAAATGAAAAATGTGTCATTGAAAGAAATCACTGTTTTCTTAATTCCCCTCCCCTACAAATTTGCATGTTCAACCTTTCTTTTAAAGTAACTCTTTAAATATTCCCTAGCACTTAAATTTTAAGGAAGTATGCTTAGAAATCACATTATTCAGTTGCACAGTTTCGGTTGCCCAGCAGTATCATTAAATCCTCTGGAGTGATTCCAGTCTCATAAAAATTAGGGACCCCTTTACATTGTTTCCATATTCAAATGGAAATCTTTTTGCAAGTTAGTAATTAAAGTATTTAACCTCTCTCTCCCTCCATTTATTAGAAAACTCTTTCTTCTTTATTTTTTCAATTACGAAAAACTGCTAAAGCCAATCAAGCATTTATTTTGATAAACCGCTTGTAACAGTCTCAGCTAAATTCTGCAAATACAAAAAAAAAAAAAGCTAAATCATCACCCTGAGCAGATTTTTGCGGAGACCTTGCTCAACCTGTTCAGGGATAATTATGCCGAGCTTTTAGTATGGGGCAAAGGAAAACATAAAATTAAGGCATGAAAGAAAGTCTACCTATTTTTGAGAAAATACAGGGATAATTGGTACTGTTTTTATTACCATTTTATTATAGAAAGATATTGTCTTGCCATGAAACATAGGTTTACAGCAATGAAATAGTACTATGTGGGGTTGAAAGAATTTCTGTTAAATGGATTGATTTAAAATGTAATAAAAATAGCAAATTGCTAAATAGTGAATTGCTAAATAGTCAAGTTAGAGTTCATTATTTAAATGACTCCTTTTTCTTTTTAATCATACGATGTTCATAATTGCTTTGTTTCTGACAAGTACATTACAGGGACTTTTTTTCTTCTTTTTTCTTTTTTTTCTTTCAGAGTAGCCTTTGGTTTGGAGCTACAACCATAACTTTCTTTGAGAAATGGAAACATCGGGAATGGTACCACTACATGCAAGGTGCTAGGCGTAGGAAGCAATAGACAGATTCACAATGTTATAAATGGTGGTGATATGAAATGTGACCCTGATAATGGTTTTGTGGTGCTTTGGAAATTTACCTCTCTTACAGACTTTGTCCTTTTGTATGTGAAGGTGACACTGAACAGTGTGTCTGAACAGAATGATGTGTAATCTGTAGCTCTTTATATATTATAAGGGGCAGATCCCGGTTTTGTGGAGCCTGAAGCTTGCACAACATGGGGGCTCTGTTTTAATGAGTACA
Organism: Ateles fusciceps; assembly: GCA_036589455.1. NCBI lineage: Eukaryota > Metazoa > Chordata > Mammalia > Primates > Atelidae > Ateles > Ateles fusciceps. The sequence goes on along the minus strand of JAZHEH010001152.1, from coordinate 677,306 downwards.
GTAGTACAAAATTAAAAATGCAAAACTAGGTTCAGGCATTGGAAGGGGCCAGTATTTAGTGGAGATCCCTGAAATTACGGCTTCATTATGCTTCATGGTAGATCTGTCTCTGCTGATAACATATGTGAAAACTGAGAATGGGTATTTGAAATCTTCATTTTGACCAGGCTTATTCAATTTGTGTTGGTAGATATTCATGGCTGGGAGGACAGTACTGGCTCTATTTTTAGAAATTTTAACAAGTGCTAATTTCCCAGCACAGCACTGATGTTATATGTCAGAGTGTTGGGGGCGAGATTGCAAAATCTGGATGACTCAGTTTCCAAAATTACAGTTTTTATACCTATACTGATAGTACTTACACCAGAAGGTGCTAGCTCTTGGATCAAATACTGAATTGTGCAGAAATCAGATTCAAGTGTCATGTTAAAATTAAAGTCATGAAGGAAAGAGAAACCAGAGCTGACTAGACTGGTAGGAAATCTTAATAAAAATGGGGACATTTGTAACAATAATTAAGGCAGGGAAATGCTGATTAGTGTTCAGCTATTCTCGTGCGAAGTAAAAAGCCCCACTAAGCAGATATTCTTCGTCTGAATGCCTTGCTTCCTCAATGAGTCAGTCCCAAAGGGGCCTCCCTCATGCCACCAAATACTCTGCTGGGAGTGTTGTCAGCTAAAGCTTCTAATATCTAGAATGGCTTCTCTTGCAGCACTGTGGTTTCCAGGGAATCATCTGCAGGTTCTACTGATTTGTCGGTATCTTTACACTCAGCATCTGGTTGCACCAGGCATTCATCTTCGGTAGTTGCTGTGTGTGTTTGGGCCTTTCTGCGTCCAGATTATGCTTTCACTCAGCACATAATGACTGACTAACTGTAGGGTATACAACTATGGTAAAGATGATAGTTATACCACCTTACCTTTGGGTAGCTGCTTGCAATTTATAAAATACTTTTATATCCATTACTTTCCTTGCTTCTCATAATTCCAAGGGGTACGCAGACTCAGTGCTGTAATTCCCATTTTACAGAAGGCAAAACTGAGATTAAAGAAATTGCTCCAGGTCATACAATTAAGCAGTTGCAGAGGACTTGAGCCCTGAGCTACTGACTCTCTCTCTCTCTCTCTCTCTCTCTCTCTATATATATATATATATATATATAAATTGCATTTCTTATCTCCCTAATAAATTGCAAGGTCCATGTAATGGTTATAAAATATATATATATATATTTTAATATATGTATATAATATATATACAATATATTAGGGAGATAAGAAATGCAATTTTTTTCCCTTAAATGCATGCATATCTCTATATAGAGATATATTTCCTTATTATTATATAAGAAAGAAGATATATGATTCCTTCTTATATCTCCTATATAGAGACATAAGAAAGCATTAAGAAAGTGTCTAAATGAAGCACCTAGTGAAGAGTTGTACATCTACTGTGTTCCAGAAATATGAATTGGTTAGACTTGGTATATGTCTGTTAAGCACTTGGAGAGTGCAGGGCACTGTATTAGAGCTCTTGTTAATTGATGATCATGACTATGTGATGTTTTAGGCCCTGGGCCCTGTTTCAGTGAGAAGACAGAGCTATCAGAGGAAAAGCCATCAGCGGTTTTAGACACTAGACTTCTTTCTGCTTTCACAAAATGCCATCCCAGATTGAGAGGCATTTCTTATTCTCAAATGGAACATCTTCACATACCACGCTGTTCCATTTCCCTCTTCCAATTGCCTCCATTGCTTGTAACCTTGACTGAACTCTTCCCTTTTTGCATTCTCTATAAATCTGCTAGTCACCACTCCCACAACATAGCCAATTTATGACATTGCTGCAACCTAGTCTCTGAATTCTGGATTTCATCTTCTCTCATCCAGACTGATGTGTTCCGAAACTAGAGCTTCCAGACCCTTCTGAGTTCTCACCGTGGCCACTGTGTGACAAATCCTGCTTCTTGTTATCCTATGAAACTATATTTCAGAGCTCTGCCCCAGTGTCCCCTTCCTTCTTTCTCTTCTTCAAGTGAAACTGCTCAAAGACCTCATTATTCACATGCTTCCACATCTGTGCCCTTAACAGCATTCCAAATGATTTGAACAGCCTCACTTTTTTGTCAGTTACGTAGGAAAGTCTGCCTTTCTTATGTCACTGTGGTGAAATTATTTTCTCAATTTATTTTGTTCCAAAAGAACAAAAAAAGTTCCTCCAATGTTATAATTGGACACCATGTCAGTAGTTTACTAGGTGCATGACTGGTCCAAAATGAGACTACAGGGAATGATGGCTTTTCTGTATTTTAGATTCTGTTTCAAATTCTTAAGGTTTGGTTTTGAAGATTGTTCAACTCACATCAGGCCTAGAACCTGGTTTATTCTTCTCTTTCCTTCTCCTCTTTCTTCTTCTTTTCTCTTCAATTTTCTCTCTCTCTTTTCCAATCATAATTTCACACAGTCAGTCATAACGTAACACAAAAAATAACATGTTTCTAAGTGTAGGTAGCTAACCTCACAAACTTGGAAATGCAGTATAAATAAATCAAACTTTAAGTAGATATCAGAGCATGGTTATATTACAAATGGTTCATTCAGTTTACAAACTATTTTTTCATACAGTCTCCTGAATATCAGGTTTCTCTAGTATACTAAAGTTATCTAATTTACTAAAAAAATTATGTACAGCTATTTGGCAATAGCTCTTCTGTTCAAAAATTCACTACAGATTTTATTAAGATTCTTTCCTTAAGCTAATATAAAACTTTAATTGAATCTTAAGTTTCTCCCTGAAAAGGAATTTTTTAAACTTCTGTTCTCAGAGAAGCTGTACCATTAGAAAGTAACAGTGAATTTTTGCTTCATTATTTTTATCATTTTTTTTGGAAAGATATTCTAAATGTAAAACAAGGTAAGAAAGTACACTCGTGTGAACATGTAGACTCCACTACACTTGGAATGCCCTACATTTGAAAAGATACTAATCTAAAATTGTAATATTTTATATGGCTTGACAATTTTTGATGTTGAGCTAATATACTTCCAGAGGGTAATTAGGTAGCTCTGTGGTTCTGAACGTGTACATCATTGACATGTTGGTTTTTAAGAAAAATCAGTATAAAATGGCGTTTTTGCTTTTGTGGTGTTTTTAAAGCTACCATGATTTTTTAAAATTATCTTAATTTTATAAAACCAAAAATATCTGACAAAACCGTTTCTTCACACTTGCCTTTTTGTGTTCTAACAACCAAAAACTTCTTTCTTGATTTGGGCTTCGTGAAATTTATCCTCACAAAGCTCTTAGATTTAGAAAGTTCCTATTGTATAGCTATCATTGGGTTCTGTGTAGAGTGTGCTTTCCCTCATTTATTCCTTTAGGGTTCTTTGTGGTAAGTTTAGGTACATTCCTTCCTAGAGGCAGGGGGAGAGTTTTCCCCCTCCCCAGGGTGCCAGTGAAACTCTCCATTACTTTGTCAACATCAGACTGCCTTGCCTAGAGAAACAAAAACGAACCTTCCTTTCCATGTATTTTGTTTCTTCTCTGTTGAAACAAGAAAACTTTATTTTCAAGCCTCCCTTTTAAGAAACATCTTTGTTACTGACGAGAATTTAAGATATCTGAAATGATTTTCATGACACATTACTGGCAGGCTCTGGTGTGAAAATTCTGCATGTTTCAAAAGTTCCTCCGTCAAGCGACTGAAAGGTAGAATGCAGGGTCCCACCAAAGGAATAGTTTGCATTGTGCTTAATTCTCCTGACCAGTCTACAGAAGTGCTGTTGGCTCATTTATCAGAATTGTGACGTTAAGAGACTTTACCATCTTTCATGAATTAGGTGTAGGCAGAGATTCAAATAAGCAGTTACCAAGCAGGGAAGGTGGTGTTCTACCCTATATCTGTGGTGACAGGACGGGAGACTTCCACTCCCTCCATTCTTGGTGGGGGTGGGGGAGCTTGGAAATAAGACCTGCATTGTCTCAACTTCAGGGCCTCCCTATCTTGGGGCAGGCATTCTAAAAGCCTAGCATTGGGAGAGTGGGAGTGGCTCCAGGGAGGGGGAAGGAGGGGGATGGAGCAAACGGGCAGGTAATGACCATAGGCCGTCCAGGCCTTCTATCTTTCTTCTTTCCCTAGTTTGCTATCCTCTCGCAAATCCATTTTCTTTCAATAATTTATTGAAAGTGTTCAGGATGGGCTGTTAGAGGACCTCCCAGGGAAGATGAGGAGAGGGAGAGAATAACATTAATTCTAACCAGAATCCCTATATGTTGGAGGAATGAACAGATCCGTTTTATAGAACTTGAAAATGAGCCTCCAGGAGGTTAAATAAGCTGCTTACAGTTTCACAGCTAGTAAGAGCAGAGGCAGAATTCAAAAGCACATCTTTCTCATTCCAAAGCTCATGCTCTCCAAGGCATACTCCATGGTGGTGGTGCACAGTGAGCAGGAAGAGAGTGCCCTTTTCCATCTATCTCGCTTTTTCTTTATCGCTTCTCAAGAGAATGATAGGGAAATAGAAGTGACAATGAAGATAGATTGGGGGGAGGGGATAAGAAAAAATACTCATGATAATAACAATAAGCACATATGATTGCTCAGTGCAACTGTGTGTGCTTTACCCATGCTGTAGTGTGTGTCGTTATAGTATACAAAACATACCTCAAGGTATAACTCTTAATATCTCTGTTTTATACATAAGGAAACCAGACTCAGAGAAAGTTACTTGCATACGGTCCCATGATTAACTAGTGTGTTGTGGAACTACTCTCTAGACCTAGAGCTGTGGGATTTCAAAGGCTCTTGACCTCTTAGTGCCTCTCCCTTTTCTTCTGTCTCTGCCAACCTGGACTTGGAGAAGTTGGGCTGCAGAGAGCAAGGATGAGATGTAGTGTTCGAGAGGAGTGTTTGGGTGTTCCTGTTTCAGGAAGGAGGCAGCACACCTTCCTTCACGCCTGTTTAATACATTTCACATCCTGACTTGCCTCCGAGAGGACCACTGTGGTGTGACTCTGAGTTGCGGAAGATGGACACATAAATAATCATGACACAGAGGCCGGGCGCAGTGGCCTATGCCTGTAATCCCAGCACTTCGGGAGGCCAAGGTGGGTAGATCAGTTGAGGCCAGGAGTTCGAGACCAGCCTGACCAATCTATCTCTGCTAAAAATACAAAAATTAGCTGGGCATGATGGTGCCTGCCTATAATCCCAGCTACTCGGGAGGCTGGGGCAGGTGAATTGCTTGAACCCGGGAGGCGGAAGTTGCAGTGAGTCAAGATCACGCCACTGTACTCCACCAGCCTGGGAAATAGTGAGACCCTGTCTAAGAAAAAAAAAAAAAAACAATTATGACACAAATGTGCTTAGTGCTGTGTCAGGAAAAGCATAGGCCTTTAATAAGAGCCTAAAGTTGAATACAGGTTCCATGATTTCCCTTGCAATTTTGGTGAATTCTGTTAATCCTCTGTATCTATATCCTTGTCTCCAAAATGCGGATCATGGCCGGGCACTGTGGCTTACACCTGTAATCTTAACATTTTAGGGAGCTAAGGTGTGGGGATCACTTAAGCCCAGGAGTTTGAGACCAGCCTCAGCAAAATAGTGAGACCTTGTGTGAAAAAAAAAAAAAGAATACAAAAATTAGCCACACACGGTGGTGTGCACATGTAGTCCCAGCTACTTGGGAGGCTGAGATGGGAGGATTGATGAATCCTGGGAGGTTGAGGTTGCAGTGAGCTGAGATTGCACCACAGGACTCCAGCCTGGGCAACAGAGCAAGACTTTGTCTCAAAAAAACAAAACAAAACAAGACAACACAAAACAAGTAAAGCAAAATGAGGATCATAACACTATTTCACAGGGTTATAAGAAGGACTGAGTGACACAGTGTATGTGAACTTTCCTGGCACTCTCTCAAAATTAATGTTGACTTTTCTCAGAGTGCTCTGAGAATATAAACGAGGAGGCAAATAACTGCTGGATACTTGCAGCAATATTTCATCCAAGAAAGTTACATTAAAGTTGGGTCTTAAGTGATAAGTAAATGATTGTGAGGTGGGAAAGCAGGTAGAATAACGGTGCTGATCTATAAGCCATTTGCTTTTTTTCTAGTCTGTTTCATGGGGTACCAGGAAATACTCAGAGTTTCAGAAGCACCTCACCAGATTTCCTCCTAGTTTTGTTGAAATAGTAATTGTGGTATACCACCTAACATCTACTCTTATTAGTTTTCCTACATAGGAAATTACTGTTACCATTAACAGTCTTCTTATTTTTATATCACTCTTTCTTTTAGTTTCTTTATTCAGCTTCTTCATCCAAAAACACTATTTTTTGTTTGTTTGTTTATTTTGTTTTGAGGTGGAGTCTTGCTCTGTTGCCCAACCTGGAGTGTAGTGGCATAATCTCAGCTCATTACAACCTCCACCTCCCAAGTTCAAGTGATTCTCCTGCCTAAGCCTCCCAAGTAGCTGGAATTATAAGCATGCGCCACCACGCCGGACTACTTTTTGTATTTTTAGTAGAGAGGGTATTTAACCATGTTGACCAGGCTAGTCTCAAACTCCTGACCTCAAGTGATCCGCCTGCCTTGGCCTCCCAAAGTGCTGAGATTACAGGCGTGAGCCACTGTGCCCGGCCACACTATTTGTTAAGAATCCAAGCTGTCCTAAGCATTGTGCTATGGGGGAAAAGGTCTTTGTCTTTGAGGAACTTGTAGTGTGTTGGATAGATAGCAGACTTGTGAACAAGTAAATCACACTAGGAACTACTAAGTACTATAATTATTGGAAACATATATCTTAGCTTGCCCAGGATGGTCACAATTCACACCCGTTGTTCTGATATAATTACTAATAGTCTTCTTTCATTTTCAGATGTGTGCTGATTTGGACAACAAATTTTATGGTTACATGAGTTAAAGTGTGTGTTACATGAGTTAAAGTGTGTGTGTGTGTAAGATATTTTGCAAGTTCATTGAAGGAATGACAAGCTCTAAGGAATCAAGGATGACTTTCTTAGGAAAGGTGATACTTGAGCTGAGGTATGATGCCGAGGTTGTTGCTAGTAAGAGAAGGAGGGAAGAGGAAGGGAGGAAGCGCATTTTACATGAGCTAGAGATGCAGATGGGCATTAGGTGGTCAAGAGACAATAACAAATCACACATTGTAGGGTGGGGGATTAAGTAGTGGAAAAATTTTGTAGGCGAGTAGGGAAGAATGAAATTAGAATTTAATGATTTAGGAGCAAATGAAAGTTGAGGAAATTGAGATGTCAAATATAGACACCTTTTAAGGACTTTAAGGAAAAGAGTGACTATGGTGGTAGTTTGAGATGAAGAAAGATAAAGTTTGGACATTCTGAAAATTGACAGTTAATGTCAGAGGAGACATAGACACCAAGCTCAAAACAGAAAGGGGTATGTGAGAGAATGCGATCCCAAAGGAGGCAGGAAAAATGCAGTCCAGGGCCCAGAAGGAAGTGCTAGCCTACGAAATAGAGAGGCCAGAACAGCTGGGTGTGGTGATGAACACCTGCATTCCAGCTACTCAGGAGGCTGAGACAGGAGGATTGCTCGAGCCCAAATGTTGAAGTCCAACTTGAGCAACATAGTGAAACCCCCGTCTCTAACACAATTTTTAAAAAGGAAAGAAGGACTAGAAGATGATAGAGGTAGAGAATTTACAGGCAGAACTGGGGGAGTATCTAACCTGACATTTTCTTTATTTGGTAAAGGGGTAAAATGATCAAGTACAGCCATTAAAGGACATGGCTCATGTTTTTGCTCTTAATGTAGATAATGGCTGTGTGATCTTGGCCAAATGACTTTACTTGCCTGAACCTCAATTTCTTCACCTGTAAAGTAAGAGACTGGATTGACACTTTCTAGTTTCCATCTCGTTTTTTTTTGTTTTTTTTTTTTGTTTGTTTTTTTTTTTTGAGACTGAGTCTCGCTCTGTTGCCCAGGCTGTGTGCAGCGGTGCGATCTCAGCTCACTGCAACCTGTGCCTCCCAGGTTCAAGCAATTCTTTGCCTCAGCCTCCCTAGTAGCTAGGATTACAGTCACCTGCCACCACCCCTGGCTAATTTTTTGTATTTTTAGTAGAGACGGGGTTTCTCCATCTTGGCCAGGCTGGTTTTGAACTCCTGACCTTGCGATCCACCCGCCTCAGCCTCCCAAAGTGCTGGGATTACAGGCGTAAGCCAACTCGCCCGGACTGTTTCCATCTAGTTCTAAGATATGGTTCTGTATTTTACTGAAATGTCATGAGAAGGCAGTTCCCTGCATCCTCCATACCTCCACCCATGCTTGCCCCATCCTGTAAAGAGAGGATTCCATGGCCAAATAAGTTAGGGTTAGGGTTAATAAGGTTTGTTTACAATAGGACCTCTTGGAGTCTCCACAATGCTAATGTGTGTTATAAATATTGAAGAGGAGGTTATAGTACATAACATTTTCCAAACTGATTTAACTGTATAATGCAGTGTTCCATAGAGCATACCATGAGAAACATTGATTTAAGTAGTTATTCTCCCTTGTCATTTGTAAAAAATTCTATCCCAAGTTGGTGGGGGCAAAACAAACATTTTGAATGGCTGTTGTCTCTGGTGAGTATGCATCTTTGCTTGGAACATGACATAGTTCCTTCCACTAACAGAATAAGAAGCTCCACCAAGCCTAGACATACAGAATATTGACAGAAATAAAACAAGCAGCCCTGTCTAGGCATGAGATGGTGGCAGAGAGCTGCTGGATGCTCCAACTCTTCCCTTGAACAAACTGAAAAGAGAGAGAGAACTTCCTTTACAGCTCTCAAAAGAAAGACCGAGAAGTACAGGTCCTGTGTTACCTCTATGATTTCTAAAGTTCCAAAACACCTAAGGAAAGTAAATCAGAGTAATGTGGCTCAGTTTGTTTGATGTGTTATTTAATCATTCTGGTTTATGATACCATCTAACACAGTTGTTAGAGACTGAGTCCTGCTCATTAAAAGTTAGTGAGTTTCTCCTAGTTATAAAGTAATATGTTTTATTTTTACTAGTATTTCCTAGATGTATGTGTTCTTTTTCAGTTCTCTTTCTAAGCTGAATGATGTGTGTGTGTGTGTGTGTGTGTGTGTGTGTGTGTGTGTGTGTATCTGTATGTTTCTTTATTGATGTAACTACTCTAATTTTGGTTCCTTTAAATTGTGATCATCATGAGAGAAAAGGAGTTCTTCCCCTGATAATTCACATTTTGCAATGCTCTATGAAGTCAACGTGTAATTTCAACAGATGCTTTTTTGCTGATTCACTCATGAGTCTTTATATTGAACACCTACTATGCACAATGCCCTATGCTAGGCACTGGAGAAGTAAGAGAACGGGACCCTGTCTCTGTCCTTTTTCTTGTCTTAATCTTTCTCGCTCTCGCAGTTCCTTCTCAGGATCCAACCCCTTGCTCCTCGCTCCTCTGGTCTTTTTAGCTATCTCTTTCTCCACTGAATACACACACACACACACACACACACACACACACACACACATACACACATACACACACACACACATACACACCACTCTTGACTAGGTAAAGGGCCTGCACCAGTTGTGGAATCTGCTTAGAGGTGGAGGCAAAAGTCAAGGGGATTTGCTTTCACTTGGAAATTAGAGGTGTGGTTTCAGGTGGTTGGTGACCAGTTCACATAGCTCTGGTTCACTCTGCCCTGCTGCCTGGAGTTGCCTTCAGTTTCCTTAGGTGAAAATGGGTCATAGGAAGATGCTGAAGCTGCGGTTAGAGGAAGTACCAAGGCGCTTGGCTGCCTCTTTTTAGAACTGCAGGTCTTTTAGGGACTGCCCATTGCATCAAGGTTGAGCATAATGTTACACACATATGTGACTTCTTTTACTTTTTCTTCACAGATTCTTAAATTGTATTTGCCTTCTTGTCTCCCTCACTCTCTCTGGTACAGAGGTCGTAGGTTTCATTTGATTACATTTTCGTTCTCTGTTAAACTAGGCTGGGTCACCTTGCTCCTCACAGCTATTTAGAATTTGCTCATTTGTTTTTTTCGTTTTAACATGTCCACTGTTAAAAGTTAATGCTTTCTCCTTTTATTTTCACAGACTGAATGTCAGAGGACATAACATTAATAGAAGTCTGTCTCCTATATTACCTTACAGGAATAGACACTTCAGATCCCTTTAGGAATCATAATCTTAAGTAGAAAGAAATCTATAATAGATTGACAACTTTTTAAATATCCTTTCCTAATAGTCTCATAGCTTTCAATTTGGACTGTTTCGTTTAATTGAAGAGACATTATTAGCATCTTTGCCATGCACAAAAATAGATTATATTTGAAGCACATGAAATGCTTCTAGCTCCTTAGCAGAAAATACATTGAAACCATATTGTTATATATTGTTGAGCTTGTTTTTAACACCTTAAGATCTTAGCTATAAAATAATTTTACCTATGAAAGGAACCAACACCTCCTACTGGTACTTCCAGTGAATCTCCTGGATGCTTCTAGAAAGACTGGCCTTATGCCTGTTTCTTACTGAATCATGTTTCCATATATAATATTTTATCCAAATAAGTAACTGACAATACAAAAATCCTTTTACTTAAACAAGGTTAGGACTATAAAATATTTCAGTTCATATTTTAATTTCAATACTTTGTTGTTCATAGTTTTCATTAATAATGCAAAATGGAACATTTTATTTTGTAAAGCTTATCATTATTTACTAAGACAGTAATGTTAGAAGAATAATCTTTTCCCTAAGCATAACAAAACAAATGTTTAAGGTGGATTTGATTGAGCATTTAAAATTTTTAAAGATGAGCTTGCTTTTGGGTCTTCTTGGAGAAAATCCTTGGAAACAAACTTAAGAAGATTTTGGTTTGTATTTTCTTTGGACAGAACATTTTGTTCTTTATTCTAATTGCAAATTCCTCTGGCCCCGGTTATAGTACATATTTTCCTCTTTCCTTAGTCTACAACTTTCACTCTGCCTTCCGTTTCTTTTTAATGTTCAGAAGGGATAATTTTGGCCTCAATTTCTGAAAAGAAAAAGTTGATTGCCGCTAACCTATGTAAGTGTAGGTAACATGAAATATTTGGTAACCAAATTAAATCTGGCTGACTTGAGGTGCATAACCACTCATTAGGGATGCCACTCTCTGACTTACTGATGTTAGTTTCTCTTGGATTAATTAGCATGTTGTAATATAGTCTAGGCAAACTAAAGTCACTGTTTGAAATAGGTCACATTAAGTAGCAGAATATGCAAATGTCCACCCTTATAAACCAGGGATGGCAAACTCAGGTGCCTCCTGGAGCTAGATTGGTTAAAAATGAGTTAAGGAGGACAGGTAGCAAGATTGTTCCTTGTCACCATGAAGCATCAGCAGATTGTTGATTTGTGAAAATAAAGGCAGAGGGTTGCCAGATTTTCTTTTCTTTTCAAGATATAGCAGATAACCCATTTTAATGTAACTGTATCAATTTTTTAAATTAGGCAACTAATCAAAGATTTTACAAACACTGTGCAATCTGTGTTTTGTACGTACGCTGTCAGTTTGTGACCTCTAGAAACCCCATCAATTTGAAAGATAAATTTAGTCTTATATTAAAAACAAAGTGCACAGTATTCTTAATTCTGTGGTCAGTGGCCAATGGTCCATTTCCTTTGGGAAAATGTTTATTTTTGAGTCCCATGATCCTCACTCTAAGCAAAAGACTGAAAGGCTATTTGGGTTGATAGTTTACCCAACAGCATATTGAAAAATGTTCAGTCGGAAGTCGGTTCCTCATATTGTCTGGTAAAATCTGCAGCCTTCCTGTGGACTAAATCTACGGTTTTAAAAATCATAGATCATGATAAGGCCTATTAGGTAAGAACCGCCCCCTCCACACACACACATACAAATTCCAATGACTTTAAAATTACACAGTTACATTACTGGTATGTCTCTATCTTTTCAACACTGTATTCTTTTCCTTCTCTTTAAAATGTACCACAATTAAATACACACAAAATGATCTTTCATATATTTAAAACACTTGAGCCACCCTTCAACTTTTACTTCTCTAGATTACATAATTCAGACTACTTTAATATGTATATATATCCTGTTTTATATTTTATATATTTTTAAATGTGTTCTGTACTTTTGACTAGAATGGGCTGGTATTGTGTTAACAATAGTACTAAATGCCAATCCATTACATAACTGCTTTATTATATCTTATATATTGTGTGTATCTGTCTAGATTAGATTGCTTTTTATAAATGGGTCTATCCCAAACAGCATTAGTTTTTGGTTCTCACCCAACTCTACAGCTTTTTTACACATTTGTTTCTGTGGCTGGAGATTGCTGTTCCATCATATTTTTTTCTCCATAAATGTATAATCGTATCCTTATACTTTATTGATTTTTAAATTTATATCCAAGATGTAACTTTTTGTTTTGAATTACAATTATGTCCATTCCCAAGTTACCCAGACCAGCTATTCCTGGTGTGATGTCCTCTTTGAAATTAAGTATCATGTGTTTTTTCTTTATTGAAGGCAGTTAGCTCGAGTGTTTAAAAAATACTGGCCTCATCCTTGGGGAACACTGTAGTAGGCTTCCTTGACATTGAATCATTGGTAACTGTTCTTTCATAGGCCCAATTTGACCCTTTGATTTATGTTCTATGTATCTTAACAATTGAGGGGTACTGACATAACTGGAAGAAAAGTCCATGTATTTTAATGTTGGTATCACCCAAACTGAGGGCATCTTTCACTGCTAGATTGAAATTATTTATAATTTTGGACTTATTTCATGGTACCAAGTACAAGTATTCTAGTTATACTTGTGGTTTTAGAAAGTATTTCCTGCTCATTTGGAGTCTCAAATGCAAAACATAACCCTGTAGCTGTTATGTGGGTTTGCGACACTCCCATGGGGGACCTTGGGCTCATAAACCAGCGAATGGATTATATAATGCTGCATAAATGCTGTATTTTTCATCTGACAGATATAATCTTGATCCTATATTTTTATGTTGCCTAACTGCTTCAGAATACCACTTTTGAGGCAAGCCATCAAAATGGAAATTGCTTCTAAAACATGTAGCAATAAATATTGGTCAAGGCTCTGTGTAATTCAGATTCACTCAATACTTGAACACTAGTCGATTGAAATTCTCTGTTGTTTTAAAAAAAGGGTTGATAATTTCCATTTTATGGTATTGTTTGATCCCTTTCTTTGTTAGCCATATATTTACTTTTTTTAAGTTAAAATTTTATTTTCTGGTTTGTCTAAGGCCTGCCTGATAGTGATTCAAGCATTTCAGCAGATATAGATAAAATACTGAGAACTTATAAGGTATTGAAAGTTAAACCATATGTGGATCAAGACCTATATATCATATAGATCAAGAATTATGTGGAAACTGTGAAACCAGTCATGAAGAGATGAGCATCACTTTAAAATTTGCGGTATAGAGCTCTGTCTCTACCATGTTATTTGAAAGACTTGGTGCCAGCACTATGATTTCTCTCCAGCCTCTCATAATCTCATTGTGTGTGTGGCTTTTTTTCTTTTCTTGTTTGTTTCTTTCTTTCTTCTTCTTTCTCTTTCTCTCTCACTTTCTCTCTCTCTGACTCTCTTTCCCTCTTTTCTTTCTTTCTTTGTTTCATTCTGTCATCCAGGCTGCAGTGCAGTGGTGCAATCATGGCTCACTGCAGCCTTGACTTCCCAGGCTCAAGTGATGGACCCACTTCCACCTCCCAACTAGCTAAGACTACAGGTGTGCACCACCACACCTGCTAATTTTTGTTTGTTTTCAAGAGATGGGGTTTCAAACCGGCAGGTCTTGTACTCCTGGGCGCAAGCAATCTGCCAGCTTTGGCTTCCCAAAGTGCAGGGATTACCGGCATGAGCCACTGCACCCAGCCTCATTGTTGTATGTTATCTGATGGGCTGTTTGCTTTCTTTGCTTCTCTCTTTACAAATAATTGTTAAACTCTGTTTGTCCTTTGCCAAAAACATGACCAAAAATTATCTGATATTTACTATCCAATTTTGTTGAATAAAAGAGGAATCTAGAGTTGTCAACCTTGGCTTTAGATTCTCCCTCCTGCCACCAACTTTATATTATCCTGGCTGGGTAGTCCACAAACAGGGCCTTCATGTTGTGTCCCTGTTACTCACAAGCCTTCTGTGGCTCCCAACATTCACTGCATTAAGTTTAAACTCCTCTCACTTCTAATATGATAACCTGGTCTCATATTCCATCTAAGGAGTGACTTTTTATAACTTTACCATAGATATACTGTACACACATTTCTCAATTTTTGCCTTTGTCTATTCATTCCAGTCTCTGTCATTTTCTAATGCCAACATCAAGAATCATCTTATGATCTTACATATAACTGCATTAGGCTGCTGATCTCCTTCACTTCTCATCTTTTCCACCACTTTATCTGTAACGTTCAATTTAGCTCTCAATTAATTATGTTTTCATTTTGTTTGCTATTTTGTAATGTGATTGTGAGACCTAGAACCATGTTTTCGATTCCTGAGTTCCCACAGTCTGAGCACATAATATCTCTCATTGGATACTCATTTCACTGGTGATGGATCTCCTGGATCTTTTACATAGAGTATCTTTTATAAGCAGGCATGGGCTTATAAGACATTGGTTTTAGAATGCTTCACTTCAGTAAAGAGTGAATGCAGTATACATACATGTATCTTCTCTATAAAGTGGAATTGTGTGCTTTGGTATTTTCTGGAACATTTGTAAATAGAGACTAATAAAATAAATTCTTAGAGATGTATTGAACATTTATTTTGTGTCATATATTTGACATGTAATACAGTTTTTACTGAGGAGCTAATACCTCACTTTGTAAAGCATCTATATACTAACGCCTAACTTAACTGTCGGGGATGATGCCTTTTGGGGTCTTTCGTTTAGGAATGTTGGTCTTCGTCACCCAAGATATGTGAGGACATTTATTCTTGATTTAACTTTGCATGTTGTTAGTCATTTTTATTTCTACTTTGAAAAACAGGAATTTTACTAAAAACAAATTATGAAAAATGAGTTAGCATTAGAATAAAAAATATACCTTAAAATTTAAGTTTGCATTGTTAGTTGCAATGCAAAACATCTTGTCCCCTAGGTAAACATGTACTTAATCAAATGGCAAGTAGAATAAAATGTAAACTCATTGCCTTTGTGACTAAATTCTCTATTCTTGACTCTTCTTCAAGAGTAATTCTTTCATGTGAAGTCAGTTGACCAGTCTCAGTTACCTCATTTTGGAGTGAAGTCTAGCACTCTGAAAAGAGAAAGATAAATTATTCTTTGGGGAGCAATGCAGTTTACTAAGCTGTGTATAAGGCCTGAGGTCAGGTGACCCGACTCTGTTCAGATTGTCAAAGGCAAGTGTCAATTGACAGTGTGTTCTCTCTAAACTAGCACTCAAAACCTAGTGGTTGAGATTTCAGTTACCATTTCTTCTCAACTGCTCTAGAGAAATGTTTTGTTTGTCTTGCTAGCTACTGCTAGTACTAATTTAAAAAGTTGAAATACAACCCCTTCAATATTATATCTAAAAAATCTATGGTGGGCTCGGAGGGCAGAGGAGAAGAAGTTAGTGATCCCCTGACACTGTTTTATGGGTTTGAATGCCATTCTGTTTTCTTTTCTCCTCTAACCCTTCCAAATGCCTCTGAGAATCATGATTTAAACTTTATCATTTTGATAATACCAAAAGAGATGTCTCTGGAAGCATGCGTGTGTGTGTGTGTGTGTGTGTGTGTGTATACACAATCTTGCACATACACCATAATATGAAATGTGTAAGTATTAAGTAATGACTGATTTTTAAAAATATTAACACTCTACAAATACATATGTATTCTGCCCTTCAAAGCATACTTGGTCTCCTGCTTGGAAAGTGCTTTCTGTCTCATGGCACTTTCTTATGATCATCTTTAATTTTGGCAACACTTATCACTTTAAAAAGAAAAAAAAATGTGTGTGTGTGTGTATGTACGTATATGATTTGGAAAAATAGCTAATGTGACTGGAGTCAAGCCTACTAAATGAGATAATACTGTTAGAATTGATTCAATAAAATTGATAATATTTGGTCTCAAAACCAAGTTGGAAGTATAAAATAAAACTAGTGGTCTTGTGTGTTCCTAACTAGAAATATATGTGTAATGTGATCATCTATATAAGGCAGTACGCCCACACTGCTCACTGCTTTACAGTTCCCAGCTCTGCTTTATATAGCAATGAAACTTCAGGTATGTTGTTGCACTGCTCATCAAAGTACCACTTTTAGAAGATTGTACTTGAAAGATTTTAAATAGCACTAGAAAGACTCTGCCATGCCACAGAAAAGCTTTTCCCCCACATTAAGTGTACATTTAATCAACGTTATGGCAATTACAGCTCTACTAGAAGTCCTTCACCCTCTGTTTTGTGGCAGGAACTTTGTCTAGGATAAAACTGTCATGAGTGGAGCTAATTTAAAATTCATCTTCCTTTTATTTATGTCAGAATATGACAGGGTGGGGTGATGGATACCCATCTTTTTCTAATTGAAGCAATCTATTCTAAACTTTGAAGATAACTTGTTAGAATTCCCATTATTTAAAAAAATCTGTGACACCATTTCTCAGTCATTGCTTTTGTACTGTTTCAGTAATCTCCTTGGACATATTGATTGAGAAGCTGTTATGAGGCTTAATGCCAAATTGACAAAGTCCAAATTTGATGCCTCTCCCAAATAGTTTTGTGCCCTTGATAGATTTTACATGTGTTTTTTTCTATAAAGCTGCTTTTTTAAAAAATGTATTGTTATCTTCAGATGTTTTCATGATATGTTCACTTAGTAGTTTATGCCACATGTCTTTAATGCAGTTCTAGAAACCCATTGCTGAGTAAGTGAAGTTCTCTTTCAATATCCACAATGAAAGCCAGCTTCTCGGCAAGCACACCTGGGTTTGGCTTCCTTGTTATCCCTGCAGTAGCACTGTATTGCATGTCTTAGGAAAAACTATGTGAAGAGCTCAGATATACAAATTAAAGTAT
The DNA here is from genome assembly GCA_036589455.1 of Ateles fusciceps. Taxonomy (NCBI): domain Eukaryota; kingdom Metazoa; phylum Chordata; class Mammalia; order Primates; family Atelidae; genus Ateles; species Ateles fusciceps. The sequence goes on along the minus strand of JAZHEH010001152.1, from coordinate 660,208 downwards.
TCTTCCTCTTACTTCAGATAACGATACTGCAAGATCGTTAATATTGACCTAGAAGAAGGCTGCCTCAGCCTTCTGACTGATGAGCTGTGATGGCTGTGAATGCTAACGTAACCTTAATCTAAAATCATGAGCCCCTACCAAGGGAAGCGGCAGTTCCTCTGAATGCTACGTAGATTGTGTCATTTTTGAAGTCATGGTTTCTGTCTTGGAGTGCCTGTGCCCTAAGAGGAACACTGCCAAACATATATATTTATCTGGAAAATGTCAGAAAAAGTGATCGATCTGAAAAACTTCTGTCTGAGAGATTATTAAAGTAACTTGGAAAATTGTTTTGGAAATAGGAAGAAAGACCTCAAGGAAGATACGTTAACAGTTTTTCTTTATCTGAAGAGCTGGGGCCAACTCATCACAAAAAGGGTGGAATAAGAAGTTCATATTGATTCAAAAAACATTTCTGATTCTGAATTAAAAGTCTAATAAATTGTTAAAAAAAGAAGATAGTGATGAGAGAGTATATTCCCATATCTAGTTTTAAGTAAATGAAACTGTTAAGTATTTATGGAATAGGACATATGACTCTTAATAGTCATCTTGGACCCAACCTTCAAAAAACGTACAGTTCACCGGGTGCGGTGGCTCACACCTGTAATCCTAGCACTTTGGGAGGCTGAAGCGGGTGGATTGTGAGGCCAGGAGTTTGAGAAAAGCCTGACCAACATGTTGAAACCCCGAGGCGGAGGTTGCAGTGAACCAAGATCATGCCACTGCACTCTAGCCTGGGCAACAAGAACAAGATTCCATCTCAGAAAGAAATAAAAAACAGAAACAGAAACTTACAGTTTAATAATGAAAATAAGCATTTTCATAGCTCTATAAAAGTCGAAAATAATATTTTTATTAGATTTTACTGATAAAGCCCTGTGGTACTAAAGAAGAAAGTGATGACTTGGAGTGGATAAACATCTACCTCTCCCTCTGAGAGCCTAAAGTGGGGATGTGTACTTGAAAACTAGATTGTGTGTTGAAAGAGAATATAGAGAAACAAACTAGTGAAGAAAAGACCTGAGATCTAATGGGTTAAATTCTACCCCTGGGACTTGCACGTGTTACCTAACTTCTGGGTCTCCATTTCCTCATCCAGGAATAGAAAATTAGACTATCTGTCATGATCAAATAATAGAACTATTGTTAGACTGCAGCTTGATAATATTTGTAGAAGGTTTTAAAAATGCAAAAAGGCTATGCAAATATTAGGGACTGCTGTGACTTAAAATTTCATCTAGCTTGCTTTTGCTATGTTTAGCTAGAGTAAATGCTGAACTTCTCTTCACTTTTTGTAATACCTTTATAGAGACTAAGTAGTATTTCAAGATAGGAATACCTGAATAATATATTGTTTATAAGTCTCTGAAGTGTGTGTGTGTGTGGGTGTGTGTGTGTAAAGATAATTTTTGTACAAACATCACAATGATCCTGTAATAATGACCTATGATAAAGGAAAATTCTTGAAGTATAGCATTTACACACATACTTAAAAACACACATTTCTTATTAGTGGTGATTTTATCGTTGATTTTCAACATTGGAAAAACACAGAGATTGGTTTCTTTGGAAATCCCATAAGAGATATGTTGACAGGATGATATAGGAAATATCATGTTATATATAACTTTGTAGTTACATAATTGGTGTTTAATATTAAGCAGAGTTTGGAAAAAAGCACCTTTAAAAAAATTAACTAGAACGTTGAAAAAAACATAAGATAGTTCATTGAAACATGTTCCCCAGGCCTGCCATTGCTCCCTGCCCTTCTAATTCAGTGGTTCTCAACCTTGGCTGCACATTAGAATTACCTGGGGGAGCTTTAAAAATCTGAGTTCCCAGGCTGTACCCCTAACCAATTAATTCAGAGTCTCTGGGGGGGTGAGAACCAGTTATCAGTATTTTTTAAAGCTCCCCAGGCAATTCCAATGTGCACCTACTTTGAGATCTACTTCCCGTATCTATCTGTAGTACCATATTGGATTTACAAACTGGAATGCTATTTTTGACTCCTTCTTTGTCTCCTTTCTCTCTATTTAATCTTACCAAGTTCTGCAGATTCTCCCTCTGCTGTATTGGTTTGACCCTCCTATCCCCAGTAATGCTAGCCTAGCCCAGGCCTTTATAGATTAATATCTAGTTTTCTTCTTCTAGTCCCTCTTAAATGGTGTTACCAGACACTTTCAAACAACAGTCTTTCAAACAATTTTGTTATTTCACTTAAGAACCTACACTATTTTAGCATCCTAGAATTCAACATTTTTGTAATCAAATTCTATTTAAAAAATTAACCTTCTGATAGCTTATATTTCCTATTGAACACTTTACAAGTAGAAGAGAATTGAGGTTTCAGGAAGATGAGTTGTTTCAAAAACTATTTCACTTGTAATCCTGGGGGCTTTGAGGCATGGACTGGGAAGGAAAGGGAGAGAAGATCTTCAATAAAAGGCATATCCAGGCTGTCTTTTCCTCCAACCCAACTATCTCCCTTCCTCCAGAGCAGATCCAGTCTGGTTCCTTAATGTATTTGGGTTGCGCTTAACATTTCATTAGCACAGAAAAGAGTTTCACTGCTGAAAGAAAAAAAAGGAGACGAAGAAACTTTGAAAACCACTGGTGCCTAATCCTCTCATTTCACCAGGGAGGAAACTAAGGCTCAAAGAGGTTAAGTGACTCGTCCAAAGTCATATAGCTAAAATATGCCCTTTGTTTCTGCTAGCATGGTCTCTTCACTTTCTCTGAAAAGTAAGAGAAATGTCATGCTAGCACTTGACACAAGGCCTTATACATACAGGTGTTCAGCAAATATTTGTTGAATGAACACTTGAATGAATGCTATTTCGTATTTCTGCTTCTGTTCACATTGTTACTGTAACAAGAATGCCTTTTTAAAACGTTCTCACTTTCACGTATAATAGCAATCACTCACTGCATGTCTCATCCTACTTCTGCCTCGAAGTCTTTCCTTATAAACCATGACTGTCAAGGTAACTTATTTGATTATATTTAAACCATTTTAAACTGTCCTGTTCTCTTAATTATTTTCTGGATGTGTCTTTTCTTCATAACAAGATTGCATGTCTGTTCCTTGAAGTGCATGACTTTTGCCATGTACCCCTCCTTTTATATTTCCTCCAGCATAGACAAAGCTTAATAAATACTTGTTGTGTTGGATTACTGGATTGCCTGTGGCAATAGCCTATTATTTTATGCTCCTGCTAATAGTAATTAAAACACACTAGAATCAAATGTCCCAAAATATGAAGTTTGAATTTTTACTCAGGTTACAAAATGCTCTTTTGTTAGAGAATTAAACAAATGGGATTTTTATATCCTCAAATTCCTTTCCCATTAAAATAAACTCACATTCTTTTCATTTTGACCTCTTTTTTTTTTAAGCAAAAGATTGCAACAGGAAAAGAAAGTAGATTAAATAATTTGGTGTCTGCCAGAATTTTTTTCCTGAGGTCTCTGAGTATGCACAGTCTTGGTCACTTAGCATACCAGCCCTGAAAGCAAGGCCAAACTGCAGCTTCTTGGGAAATGCACTTGGGAAATGTCCAATCCAGTGTGAGCCACTCACACTTGCCTTCCTTATTCAAAGCCACATTTCCTGGCTGGACTAGTGAGAATTTTCTTTTGAAGAAAAAGAGTGTTCCTGGATTGGTTTCAGACCCGTTTATTCACAGCAGTCATTCCAGCATTCTCCACAGAGTTCTTCATAAGCCAGTAGGAAAAGTGAGTCCATCGTTTTCCCTGGAAGAGTATTCAAATGCGTGGTGTGTCACTTGGAAACTTACTTTGATGAACTTCCCAGTGACTGTCTACACTCTTCCTTAAAATTCTGCACATACACAGAAACACAGAGATTTGAAAACATATTTGCCCTTCATCCTGCTTCAAAATTGTGCCAGGTGTAGAGTCATTATGTGTTCCTTTGCCTTGTATGTATTTCTCTCTTAAGGGGTCACTTTTATCTTTTTAAGAGATGGGGTCTCATTGTGTTGCCCAGGCTAGTCTTGAACATCTGAACTCAAGAGATCCTCCTGCCTCAGCCTCCTATAGTGCTGGGATATCAATTGTGAGCCACTATTCATGGCTACCAGGAGTCACATTTTTAAAAAGTTTATCTATCTATCTACACACACACACACACACACACACACACACACATATGTATATATATACACATATATACATATATATATAATATTGTCAAAAATAGAGAGAAATGTTGTGGCATAATTTGGAATCTATCTCTTCCTCTGTAAAGTGAGGAATTTGGGCTACATGAACTCCAAGGACCATTCCAGCCTATACATTAAGCAAGTAGTTTAATGAAGCATTTAGAATCCTTAGTATTTATTTGCTTTAGTGTAGGATTCTTTTCATTCTTCACTCGCATTCAGGTATTTATTCATCCAACAATTATTTATTGACCCTCCCCCCTCAGAAAAGCAATACAACACTTAAGAAAATGGCCCTAGATTTAGACTTGTATTTGAATTCTAAAACTTAATTGATGTATGAACATGGGCAAGTTACTTAACTTCTCTGCATTTCAATTTTGTAATCTGTAAAGTGATCATAACAGCACTATTGCTTAAGGTCATTGTGAGGAATATATAATTCCTGTTAGTACCGTAGCATAGTGTCTGGCACATGGCATATGTTCAAATAATACGTTACTATTATAGCTTCTTCTCTGCTGGGCAGGCTGATAAGGATACCAGAACTAATAAGGCATTTTTTTCTTTCCGTTAGGAAGCCCAGAATCTAATGAGAGGGGGAGCATATATGTAGGTATAATTTTACTATATAACGAATACTATAATAGAGTTATATACAATGGAATTTGGGAGCCCCAAAGAGGCTGCATGTAGCTCTGGGGGTGGGGGAAGATGGGGAGAAGCACAGAGAGGTGATGGTTAATATGAATTCTGAAGAATATGTAGGTAGCTGCCAAATTATCAGATGGAAGATAAAAAGAAGAATGAGCAGCATGAACAAAAGTATGGGAGCGCAAAATCTACAAGAACCAATCAATTCACAGGCTTGCAGGTGAGGGGATGATGGCAGATGAGATGGGGATTGTCATGGTGTCAGCCTGCTCCCTTGGCTGTTCTCCCATGACTTGCTACCTACTGCTAAAGAGAACTGAGGCTACCCCAGAAAAGGAGTCCAGAGGTAGTTGGCTGTAGTGAGGAAGTAAGATCTTGTGCTTGGTGTGTGGTGCCACAAGAAGATGTATACCACGATAGCAAGAGTCATAAAAGGGGATGTATTCCAGAAGAAGGTGGAAGACAAATGGTCTAGAAAGACTGGGTATAGGGACAAAGGAGTCAGATGATATGTTAAAGAGGACTCTGAAGGCTTAATTTTGGAGATAAAGTGTTAATTTTAATAGGTACACCCAATACTGTCTTTGTGTACCTACAGAATTCCTGTTGTGTCTGAAAGGTCAGACCATTTTAGAAAAGTGTTATTGCAACTTTAGAGACTAATTGCCTTTGAGTACACATGCTTTAGATGAAATGAAGAGGCAGTGTGTAGTGAAATTATTCCACACTTTATATCCTAGATGTACAGTACCTAGATTCTGGAATTGACTCTTCTGCTAACAAACTTCATGGCATTTGGTAAGTACTGAGTTTCAGATTTCTCATGTATCAAACAAAGTACATGTACCAGACCATGTGGAAGTTGATTCCAGTTCTTAAGTTCTACTATTCACAGTTTCTAATACATAAGTTTATTTTTTTAAAAGATAAGTTAGAACTTTCACTAGATGTAGCAACTGAAACAGATGATAAAGGACAATTAGCATCTATTTTTAAGGACATGGGGCCATTTTAAGAAGAGTAGGGAAATAGTATCTTAAATTATGTGCAATGTGTGTACCTATGCAACAATCTTGCATGTTCTTCACATGTACCCCCAAACCTAAAATGCAATTTTATATATATATATATATTATGTGCAATGAAAGCAGGGTACCAAAAAAATTGAACCCTTAAACCTCCCTGCTTCTCGTATGAACATTCAATAACAAGGAAATGTTGGTTTAAGTGATCCAACTACTATAAAAAGAAGATGGAAAATTAGACCATGATTAGAAAGGCAATGGCTTGACTGAAGCTGGTGTACTTTTAAAAGGTTGGCTCAAATCGTTTGCATTCTTAGATTCGTTATAACTCCCAGACTTTAAGAGCCAGTAACTGATTTACAGATCCAACAAGGATCAAAGATACTTAATATTTATAATGATCAACTTCAATGTATAAGAATGCACTGACACAATTATTCAATTGCCATTGCAATGGTATAGAGTAACTCAAATTACTAAGTAACCAAAGACTAGTTTTTGAAGAATAGATTATTCCAGATAAATTTAATTTTCATTCATGATAAAGTCACAGACCACTTGTATGGTCTATGTTGTATGTGTGTGTGGGTGTGGTAGGTAGGGGAAAAGCAAAAGGTATCTCAAATCTCATATGATGTCTTCAGTGAACTGGACATAAAACTGAGGTTGTTGTATTATTGTTGGGTTGCTTCGCACTCATTAGGGAATGGCTAACACCCCATAGGTAGTTAGCCGTGAGTTACTTGCATCTAGAAGACTATCCCAAGGATATCTTCCATGGCCCAGGATGACTGGTGTTATTTGTAAAGGTCTCTGTCATGGAATGCTTACCAGGATCTTGGTGAAATGTCATCTCTTTGAAACTAAAATTGTTTTTATTATTATTTCCTCAAGTATTAAGTGATTCAATTGTAAATTTGCTCAACCCCAATAGTTCTAATTAAATGTCAGGTAACAAGAAAGTCTGAAAAGCTCTCATGGTTTAGAGGAGCTTAAGAACACATGTTGGCCAGGTGTGGTGGCTCACACCTCTAATCCCAACACTTTGGGCAGCTGAGGTAGACAGAACACTTGAGGTCAGGAGTTTGAGACAGCCTGGCCAACATGGTGAAAACCCATCTCTACTAAAACTAGAAAAATTAGCTGGGCATGGTGGCAGGCCCCTGTAATCCCAGCTACTCAGGAGGCTGAGGGAAGAGAATCACTTGAATGTGGGAGGTAAAGGTAGCAGTGAGCTGAGATTGCGCCACTGCACTCCAACTTGGGCACAGAGTGATACTGCATCTCAGAAAAAGAAGACATGTCAACTTAAAGCACTGTGGTATTCTGGATGAGATGATTCTGGGACAGAAAAGGAATATTGGGTAACAACTAAGGAAATCCGAGTAAAATATCAACTTTAGTTGACAATAGTGTGTTATTATTGGTCCATCGGTTGTGCTGAATGCACCATACAAAAGTAATGTAAGATGTTAATAATACAGGAAATTGGGTGTAGGATATATAGGAACTCTACTATCTTTGCAACTTTTCTAGAAAGCTAAAACTATTCTTAAAAGGTCAGCCACTCTCCTCTCCTTCCTCCGCTTCCACACAACCCCACTGCTTTATTCAGTATATATTGCATCTTATTTTGGCTTCACATATCTAGAAAGATGAGGAATATGGAAAAGAGCAGGAAAAGTTAAAGATGGGAATGGTTAAAATGTCTAAGTGATTTAAACTTAACCTAGCTTAACGAAGAAAATAGTGTCAGGTTTTCTGAAAATTGTTTACAGTTATATAAAAGGCTTTCACAGATATGTCACTGAGTAGAAGACAAAACAAAAGAAAATGATTTTGAATAAAAAATAGAATTTAATTTTGAAAGAATCCTTTTTTAAATAAGACGTTAATTTAATATCAGAATATCCTCATAAAATTAAAGGTAAATATAGGAAATTGTGTTTTAAAAAACATTATCTTCTCTACTGTCCAGCACAGTAGTCACTAACCTCATGTGGCTATTTAAATTTATTTAAATTAATAAAATAAAAGATTCAGTTCCTCATTGGCAGTAGACACATTTCAAGTGCTCACTAGACACATGTGGCCAGTGGCTTATATATTGGACAGAACAAATATAGACAGACCATTTACATCATCACAGCCCTGAATTCTGTGCTAATTGAGAAGTCAGTATTTGAGATAAAATTGTTCATATTTGCTTGGATGTTATGGATAGTTATGTTTACCTCTCTGAATGTCTTGCTTAGGAATCCACAGAAACCCAAACGAAACTTTGAAACAGTTGAGTTTCCTATTTACACCTTTTATTTCCTATTCCATGCTGGGAATAAGCCATATCATCCTTCAGATAGATAAAATCTGGCAGAGCCATGCCCATTCTGCAAACTTGATGGTTCACATCTTTCTTGAGACAGATTGTTTGGCTTAAAGTACACCTACAAGAGTCAACAAGGATATTATTGCTGTCAGCAAAGTTTAGCACATAAGCAGAGTGGGTGACATTGTAAGAGTTTATAAGCTATCTCTCCCTCCTTTTATTAAAATATATTATCCCTTGGGTATGTAAATGTTACCGATACTGTCTTTATTAATATTTCCTTGCATAAATATTTTGAGTAGTAATTCTTGTTTGTATTATAAACTATGAAATTTCCATTTCTGAATATCCTCTAAATTGTTGTGATAAGTTACATATCTTGGATAGTACAGGTAAAGGGCTCTCAAAAGGATGACTTCAGGTACTGTTCAGATATGTTTCAAGCTAACAAATGACCTTGGCTATCTGTATAAATAAAATTAGGTATTTGGTTTTTAAGACAAGTTTAACTGTAGAGCTGATATTTATCAGCTTCAAAATATGAACTGAAATCATTTTCAAATTTTCTGATAGTTGTTACAAAATGACATTTATTATTTTAATATTCTTGGTCACACATTTCACTTTTAGTTTAGATGCCTTTTAGAACTCAGAGGTATGGTTCAGATTAGTATAAAATTATGTTTCTCAGATTTGAATGCACAGACTCTAGTCCATATATATATATATATATATATATATATCCTGGAATCCATGACAAGTTTTAATTACATATTTTCATTTTAGTGAATGAAAATATATCTTGTAGGAGTAAACATAAAAGTTTTCTTTGATAGAGAAATTTCCAATTAAAAACACTTTTTATGGAAGAACTCTTAATTTTTTAAGCCATTGTTTTTCAGTCTAGGCACTGGGTCTGTAACTCATGGTGGTTTCAAAATAATTTTTCCTTTGAAAATCAGTTTATGCATTACTCAAGTTTAAGAAACCTTATATAATGAATTTAAGTAAAAAAAGATGAATTTATATGTGCAGTCCTCAGCATGCCTTATGTACAGATTCAGGAGTAAGTCTTCTATTATGGTGAATGGCAATTTGATTCCACACTGGCATTGATGATTAAAATAATTAAAAATAAACTGACAACTACATTTCTATTGGATTTGATGACAAATACTGAAGTCACAGTGATCTTGTAGGCCATGCTTGTTGATACTCTTTCATTTTGTACAAAACACCCCATACTTCCCTCCAGCATGCCCAGATATTTGCTTTGCAGGACAAGATTCTGGTGCCACTGAGGCATTTTGGTGAAAAGAGCCTTAAGTGCATATTTTTAAATTTTATATGTGTGTGTGTGAGTGTGTGTGTGTATGTGTGTATCAGAGTTCTGAGCCTGTAAAAGTGAAGACAGAACCTAGGTATCATTTTGGGTCAAGATTCAAACAAACATGGATGTGACATTAATGTAATTATCTACTCCCCATCTTCTGTCCTCCCACATAAAAGTGCAGTGTTTCCATACAATTGAGAAGAGGCTGACATGCTTGTGCAAAAAAAAAAAAAAAAAAAGAAAGAAAGAAAGAAAGAAAACGAAAAGACATTCAAGTAAGGGGACGTGGCAAGTAGAAAAAAGAATGATGCTAGAAACACAGGGGCTGGGCATGTGAACATGCAGATATCAGGATCAAGAAGCTCTGAGTCTGGGTCAGCGATTCTCAAACTTTGCATGCGTTAGAGTCACCCAGAAGACTTGTTAAAGTACAGATTGTTGGGCTACAACCCAGAATTTGTTTCAGTATACCTCTAGGACTCTAGAATTTGCATTTCTAGCAGTTTCCCCAGTGATGCTGCTGATCCAGGGACTACACTTTAAGAATCACTAGTGTGTGGTAAGAATTTCTAGATTCTAAGTAGTTAGGGCCACAGCTCCTTCCTAAGTGTGTGATATCACATATTCCAGGATGTTACAGACATGATCTGTGTATCAGATCTTGCAAAACACCAGCAAAACAAATATACTTTCTTGGTTAAACAGAGCAATTAGAAACAAGGGACATGGAAGAGAGACAAGAAAAGGGGGAAATCAGAGTTTATCCAGGCCCTATTATATCCGCCTCTGTTAATATTACCTCAAATCTTTTGGACCAATAACATGAGACTATGTTAACTCAAATGTGGCACGGAAAAAATTCATTGCCTGTAGATTACATAATTTTCTAAGATTTCATCTAAATACTTTTATAAATAAGTATGTAAAGGTAAACAGGTATAACAGGTATTTCTAAGGGGTCATATTTAGCTATTACCTTCAATCTGTCAGAAGATACTACTTTAGATCTGTCAGAGCTAATAGATTCTAAAATCAAAGACTCAAGTCATCTATCTCTCTTCTATGAGCCAACCATACTTCTCAAAAAGCCACTTAAATCCTCAATGCCTCACCTTTCCTATCTGTGAAAAAAAAAAAGGTAATCGAACCCTTGCTTTTTTGGTGGGGGGGGGGCAAGAATGTTGTAAAGAGCAACCATGTTTGTGATTATCATGCAATTCTTTGGAAGAAGAAGATACTAAAGAAATCCACAAGCTGCATTACTATTTTCAAAGATTTCATTTCCTGTAGAATTCCTCACTCCTACTTTAAGGTTTGCTTATATAAAAAATTGAATTTGCTTCCACTTTATGGTATCCTTCAAAATATTTTCACTACAGCCCTCAAATCTTTTCAGTTTTGTGAAATTAAATGATTGCGTGTATTACTCTAAGTTTGAGTTAAATTTGCCATTTTAATTTCAGTGTGTCTTCTTGAAGACAGTTAATATAATTGGCAGTGCAAGACTGAAAACAGCTTTAGACCAGAATTATCTTTGTCCATATTTTTCTCGCTATAAAAACTCTGCAGGCTGGGAATCCCAGCAATAGCATTTCTAGAAAACTGCAAGTAGTGGTGAAGTCATGAAATAGGGCATTAGCTCAGAAGCAGATCTCTATATTAGAAAAGCGTAATTAGTTTGTGTCAAACAAAACTAAACAAAAGCTGTAACACACATACACACACACACATTTAGCTGGTACAAAACGTAAGTATGGATAGCTCCTCCCTCCCACCTGCCTGCAAGAGATACTAAATTTGAGTTAGTAAAACTAAATTCATCAGTCTTTTTAGGAAACTTCCAATTACACATATAATATCATGTAAGGGAGGTGGGTACTGAGAGGGAAGTGAGAAAACCAGCGTTCTGGTTTTGTGTATAATAGCTGCATTCAGCCATTCATTTTATAACGATACCAAGTGCCAGATGAGGATAATGATGAGAATTTTATTAATAAATTAAATGTTAGCTATTTAGCAGACACTATTTGGTTACATTACATGTATTATTTTGTTTCATTGTCCAACACTTTATTAGATATTTTTATCATTTTAAGAGGTGAGGAAACAGATATTACCTATAATACATGGTCACCTTTAAGTGTTTATTTATGAAACCAAACCTCAGTTTCCTCACCTGAGGTTTCTGCCCCAAGCCAGGTCTGTCTGGCTCCAGACACTAAGCTCTTAATGGCTGTGCTCTATTACCACCACACTACACTATGCAGGGCCATGAAAATACAACAAAGAACAAAACAGACACCGTCCTTGCCCCAGACAGCATGTGGTTTTAATCCATCTGAGCCTCAGTTTTCTCTTTGCAAGGTGGATAAGTTATGGCACAGTATGGCTTTGTTACTAGATCTTTCATAAATCCTAGTTAATTAAATGAAGGCATTAATGAAACTAGTATATGGAATTGGCAGAGTAATTTTTGTATGTCTCTTCTCTTTGGGATATGCATGGTAATCTTGGAAAGTTCACTGAACTTGAGCCTTGTACACTGAAATCTTGGAATAAGGCACCATCTAGGATAAAACAAAAACAGCAAAATTGACTATGTTTATATTTTTGGCTTGAAAATTTTGCCTTGTCCAGAAGAGAATCAGCTGTCAGATTCAGCTTACTACAGGAAACAGAAAAAATGAAACCTGCTTCTCTAGCTTTCTCCCCCTCAGGGACCCAGTGTCTCACAAGTATGTTTCCATTTGAAGAAATCCTCAAATGAATCCCACATCTCAAGGTAGGTGTTTATTTACGCTTTGCAGATCCAATTCCAAGGCTCCACATTTAGGGCAAGTTAATTTTAAAAGCTTCTTACCTGCATCCCTTCTAAATAAGGGATGTCTTTTTATTTTCAATAATATTTTTCCATCATAAGCTGCTCAGTTCTTGTCCTCACACACATACTTACATTTTCTGATCAGAAAGTCTAACCAGATATGCACTGGCATTAAGGATACATCAATAATGAAAAATGTAACTTTTTGGTCTCCTATTATACTTCACTGCATCTCTTTCCTCTTTGGAAAGTTATGGAAATGGCAGTTTAAAGAAATTAAGGTGGGCCGGGTGCGGTGCCTCAAGCCTGTAATCCCAGCACTTTGGGAGGCCGAGGCAGGCGGATCACGAGGTCGAGTGGTTGAGACCATCCTGGCTAACATGGTGAAACCCCGTCTCTACTAAAAAATACAAAAAACAGTTAGCTGGGCATGGTGGCATGTGCCTGTAGTCCCAGCTACCCAGGAGGCTGAGGCAGGAGAATTGTTTGAACCCAGGAGGCGGAGGTTGCAGTGAGCCGAGATCGCACCACTGCACTCCAACCTGGCGCCTGGCAACAGAGCAAGACTCTGTCTCAAAAAAATTAATTAATTAATTAAGGTAAAATAAATCTCATATTCAAATACATGTGCAAAATAAGATAGAACAAGAGTGTGCATGTGTGTATTTACAGTTTCCTAAGCAGAAGACACTGAACTAAGGACTCTGTACCCAGGAGAAAAAATATACATACGACCCTATGAACAACACCAGAGTTTACACTTAACTTCTAAACATCATCATGGCTGTTTTTTCTTGTTATTATTGTTGCTATTTTGTTATGCTGACTGCCAGAAGCATGGAATTGAAGCATGGAATCAGCACTTTGTTTTTTACATAGTAGATGTTTCCTTGAATTTCTACAAGGTCATCTATGAACTCCTCCTCAATAAATCATTCTTCATATATCTGTGAAGCACCTATTGTGTGCTGGGCACTGTACTAAAGCCCCTCAGTAGCTTACAGTCTAATTGGAGGAGACAGAAAATGTAACTAAGACATGAAAGCCTTTCTCATAGATTCTTAATAGGGGCACTTCATCCTGTAAATATGTGCCCCAGCCTCATCCTTTAGTCTCTGCTTTCTGAAGGTTATCATAGAGTCATACAATATGCAAAGTTTCCTCAATAAATCTTAGCAAGCAAATTAAGGATTCTCCTTTTAACAAAATCAACCAAGTAGATTTTTTTTAGAGCCACTGAAATAACTTGTTATCTCATTGTCAAATAATTTTCTAATTCTACATTGTGATTGAAGAATGAGGGGGAAGAAAAGGACAGAGGAGGAGATAGCTCTGACCTGGGAACTAACACAATACATCTTGAGAAACTTCAAAGTAAAACAATTACCTCAGCAACAGGGATAATTTGGCATCCCTTTGTTAGCCGTTTATGACACATGTGTTATACTTTGACATCAATTTAGAAACTGGCATTTCTAGAGCCCTGCCATATTGCCAGGATATTTCTGTCTCAATAATATATTGATTATATTATAGTAAGAGTTGGCCAATGACTCACAGATTATGAAGGGATTATACTAAATTTATCTGAAGAAGTCATGATGTAAACTTCAGAATTATTATATGCATGTTTCATATTCTTGTCATGTTAATACTCACCTATTTTGAGACTTGATATCAACCCCTGCTTTTTAATGTGAATCAGAAGCCATGAGTAATTATTTGATGTTATATAGGACTTAAACACATTTTTATGAGTGTTTGACATATAGTAAAAATCCTCTACAGTTACCAAAAAAGCTACAAGAAAACCTAGAAAAGTGAAATTTTGATTTTTGATTATTTTCTTGAAAATGTTTACGGGTGATCAACGTTTAAAACTAAATGAATAATTTTGTCAGTTACCTTTCAGTTACTAACATGTCAACTGATTGCAGACCAGTGAGATGTAGCTGTGTAAATGATTGTAAATCTGACAATTTTTTTATTAAATCAGGAGGCAGAGAGTAGGGTAGTTTGTCACAAGATGTCACTACGTAGATCTCTGAGTTCAGAACATACATACCTCTCACCCCAAATGTTTAAGATGTATTTTCATGGTTGTGAGTCCCTTTTCTGCATGCTTAGATTTCTTCTGCATGATCTCTTTAACTTTCTTAAATGGTTAATGTGCCACAGAAGTTGATACCTTTTTGTCTATGCATTTTTTGTTTGGCTGTATTGTCTTTATAACACCTCCTCAACTGCTACACATGGAATACTTACCAATTGACAGAGTGTAGCAAAATGGATGATGGCAGCTAACAGAGGTTACATGCTATACCTTCAGCACTTACAGAAAGTGGGCACATTGTGTCTCTGGGTGATCACAAGCTGGTGGAATATCTTGTAAAATACCATTTGCCAAGTCACACCAGCTGGATAGATAATGTGAATCACCATGTTATATAGTAGTTCCAGTTCCAGACTGATCTTAATGCTATGGTTGGTTAAATATTATTGATGAACTACTTATGCTCCTAAAATAAACCAATAGCATTCTTTAAAAAGTCCTTTCCAAAAATAAACAGAACTACAGACAACAGTCTTGTCATAAAGACTAAAGTCTTTTTTTCTCTTTGCCAAATTTGTTTTATTGTATTGTGCCTATATATCAAAAGAACTACTTTAGATCAGGTGTTTAACGTATTTTGAGGAAGACACTAAGTTGCTGAGAATACTTCATTCATAAAAAAATATATATACATTGTGGATGAATTTAAAAGCTAGACTTTTACTAAGTTGGTGAGGTGGCAAGTATGTTAACTAGCCTGATTCAGTCTTTCTGCAGAGTATACATAGATCAAAACTTGATGTCATCCTGCATAAATACACATAATTTTTATTTGTCAATAAAAATTTTTATAAATAAACACTGGAAAAGATGACATGTAAAACAATTAAAATTTGAATGTGAGGCAGTTTAAATAAAAATGGACAGACCTGGACTCAGAAATCTATGTTCATGTACCACTATATGCTGTTTATTTGATGACATAATTACACTACACACTTACCACTAACTCCAGTGGGTAGCTATTTTGCACTGTTAAGGTACTTGTTTCTATGTTGTGGGGTGTTTGTTTGTTTTTTACTTCTAAATGACCAACACCCATTTAAAAAACCTCTCTCACTCTATTATTCTAACTCAAAGTTGCCAGCCACATTGTGTGGTGTAATATTAACACTGCGTCACTTTAGTATTTGACATAATGCTTTGTGGCAGCTAAAATTTAAAAAGGATCACATTTATTCTAATATCATTATAAAGTTATTGTGGTGCACTCAAGCAGATCACTCTAGTTTTGCTAAAACTGAGCTTGCTGTCCATCAGAATTACCTTCTTGTACATCTCTTTCTATATAATAAAGAACATAAATCTTGTAATATCAATTCTTATTTTTTATTTAGATATTCCATTGATGTAAAAATGTGTAAATATCTTTTGGTCCTTGGAAGAGTAGGCATCAATGCTTCTATAACCTCTATCAAGAATTTAAGTTAACTTGTCTATTAAATCATACATACCCATGTTTTAAGGATAACCATTTTTAATCATAGAAGTCCTCAGCAATTAGAAAAGAATAAAGAATTTTTCCCCCCGAAGGAAATAGAAACTGACATCTTGATGTGTATTAGTTTCATTTCTTCGGGAGTTTGTTTGGCAGATTAAGACTTGTGAACTCTTTGTCGTCTCTTTGGAAGAAAGCCACGAGAGCAACTAGAATTTTTAAGAAGAAATCATTTTATTCAGCCTTGCTATGACTGAAAGTTTGATTATAGACTATGTCATTTCATCTTGCCTTTAATCTACAAATTTTTAAATAGATTCCTTTGTAATCCACAAATATAAAAATTAGAGGTTTTTCAGACACTATGCACTCAAATACGTATTTCTTATTTATATATAAGGATATATAGGATAGAAATATATTCTTATTTCTTAGTTTCTGAATGCTGAAGTAAGCCTGGGCAATATAGGGAGACGCTGTCTCTACAAATACAAAATAAAAATATTGGCTGGGCCTGGTGGCATGCACCTGTAGTCCCAACTATTTGGGAGGATGAGCCAGGAGGAGCACTTGAGCCTGAGAGGTTGAGGCTGCAGTGACTTGTGATTGGGCCACTGCACAGCAGCCTGGGTGACTGAGTGAGACCCTGTCTCAAACAAAACAAAACAAAATAAAACACTGAAATGATGTTTGTTTAGTTGTTATTAGGTATGTAGATTTTTAAGAAATGCACTCCATAATTTGGGGGGCCAATTTTTTCAGCTGAGAAAATATAGAGAAATAGGAGTTATCAAACTGATTAATACTCAGAGCAGTATGAGTGTCTTTCCTTTATGTAATAAGAATTTATAGTGTGTGTTATATATATATATATATATATTCCTTCTTTGTTAATTAGGCTGCTAGGAAATTCTTCCTGAAATGTATCCTAAATATCCTAAATCTCTTCTAAGTTTTACCCATTTTAAACTTTGCTTTAACTGGACAGAGAGGGGAAAAATGTGTTTCATTACCATGTAATATATTTTCATGATTTCTTATGAAGCGATGGAATTCAATTCAGATCAGGCTTTCATTCCTATCTCACCTCCTAAAGCGTTCATCTAGCTAACCACTTACTGTCCTGCATGTGGCAAATTGAACATTTTATCTTATTTGAGCTTTCAGCAAAGTACAACAAAGTTGATCACTGTCCCCTTCTTCACATACTTTCTTCTCTTAATTTGGCTGACCATGATCTCCTGGCTTTCTTCTTGGTATCATTACTGGTTCTTCTTCAGTTTGAACTCTATGTTAGAGTGGATCCCAGGGCTTAATCCTTCTTTTTTTAATTTACATGCTCTCCCTAGGTGCTTTCCTTTAGCTCCATGGTGTCTTTAAATAGTATTTGTTTGGGTCCCGAAGTGAGGCAGTCCATGTCATTCATGGGTGGGAAGATGACTTTTCTGCTAATGTGAACCAATGTAGACACTCAGTCATTCTCCATTCTATTATACCAGTTTAAGTATCCAGATAGCTTATATCCCTATCAGATATTTTTTCTTGTTTGTTACTTGTGGAATTTTTTTGGGGGGGAGGGTGTTCTCTTTCCTTGAACTCTGTGAGACATTGAGTAAAACAGCTGTTGAGTGAATGTATGTTTACTTGTTTGTTTACTAATTCAAAGACATAAACACACATTGAGGATCTTCTATATTCCAGGCTCTGCACTAGGGATGCAGAAATGATGAAGATGTAATTCCTGCCCCTCAGGGGTTTGAGAGTCCTGTGAGGGAGGAAGGCAAGCAAATAAACAGTTTCAGCACAGTGTGAAGACAGCAGCAGTGGAAACCTGTCCAAAGTACAGAGGCAGCCTAGAACAGGATATGATTAACCCTAAGGGGAATGTAGAGTTGGATGAAGCCCAGTGGAGGAATGATTTATTTGCATTTTAAAAGATGAATGGGATTTTTCAAGTAAACAATGGAAAAGGAATAGGGACTTCCAGACTGATATACTAGCATATGCCAAGGCACAGTGGTATGCAGTACTTGGGGGAATAACTGCAAACATTTGTACTTACAGAAGCATGGGATGTTGAGTGGGAATGGAGGGAGTAGAGCTGGAAATGCAGGCCTTGGACAGAAGGGGTTTAATTTTTCCCGCTAGGAAGCTTAGACTTCCTCCTGTCGGTAAACTAATGAATGTTGACGGCTTTCAAGCAGGTCAAAGATATGTTTACATTTTTATTTTAGAAAAGTTTTTTTTTTTTTTTTTTTTTTTTTTGGTGTGGGGTATAATATGGAAAAGGGATTTAAAAGAAAGGAGACCAGTTAGGGGGGAAATAGGTGAAGCAACAGATGAAGACCTATATGGCACAAGCATGTTGGGGATAAAGAAAGAATGTAGAATGGGGAAAGAAGTCAGAGATGAAATCAATTGACTTGGAGAGTCTGTGTGAATACAGAGTGGTTCAGAGTGGGGGATGAATGAGAGGGACTGATAACAGGCCTTCTATTTCTGGAAACTAGGCCTCTGGGGTGACACTAACCAAAAATAGAGAAAGAAAAACAGGCTTAGATGGGAATAGCATTCATTTGATAAATACAGTATACATTGATTATATTTCGTACATTTATATATATATAACATACATAAATATATAGCCATTGTACTTGAGCCTCAATTTTTTTTTAATGAATTTAGGTTTAGACTTCTCAAGTCAGAAAATTTACAGGAAATCCTCTGGGGTATATCCAAATTTATGTTCAAACCCCAAAGTCGAGTTCTGATTTTGCCACTAGCTGTGTGATTGTGGTATTTCTCTGAGCCTTTGTGTCCTCATTTCTGTCATCTTGATACCAGAGTTGGATTAGAAAGTTACCTTGATATATTTATCCACAAGACATGGATCCTTTATTCCATGGATTGGGTCATTAACCACGTACTCAAAGAATAACAGAATTCTAGGTCTTAAAAGGAGATCATTTAAACTAATTCTCTACCTTCCTTACCAGCAGTGTTGGTTGAGAAAATAGAGGTACAGAGAGTTTGATTTGTTGAAAGTAGTGGAGTAAATTAATGTTGGAACAAACATTGGAGCCTAGAACTCCTAGCTTCTAATACATCTACCTACCTCTCAATGTAATGGTCCATATTATTCCCAATTCTGACTCTCCTGTGGTTCTACAAACCCATATAACTTGGACAGTTGGAGGAGATGGTTCCTGCTTTGTCCATTTGCCCTCTCAATGTATAATCCTCTGGAGAATAAAGGAATGCTTGAAGAAAGTGCAGAGACAAAAACTAATGCCCTCTAGGGGATTGTTTGTGAAGCTCTTGGTAATACCCCTAGTAACTTGGGGTTTGCTTGAGAGAAACCCTCTTACTTCAGTCCCTTACTCCTTCCTGCATCCATATTCTTTCTACCAAACTTAGGTTTCAAAATCAGAACCAGATAGAGGAATGTGTGATTGTAAAGGAAGAGGGTCAACTTCAGCTCTGACATATATTTGCACATCCTGGGGTTTTAAACAAACAAAATGAGTGTTCATTGCTGATTCATGTTTTGCTTTTGGTTCCTTTTCTGCCGTAGTCATGTGATATGCACCATGGTGGCTTTCATCATATAATACATTCTGGGTTCTCCTAAATCCTAAAGCACTTTATAAAAGTAAAACCATAGGTCTCATTTTTCTGATGAAGAGAGCAAGGCATAGAGAGGTTTTACAAAGTGATACAACAAATAAAGGGGGGAAAAAGAATCCAGGATCATTTTTTTTTCACTCTCCATTAAATGATACTCTCTCTTATGATTTTCTGTTGTCAAAAGCCCTCTCTACATTCTGTATTGTTAGGTCATCATCTCCTATAGTTTGCACAATACGGTGTATTATAGATTGCTCACAAAGCAGCAGATATGAATTCTTTATCATGGATTTATTCTTTTCAATTTTTTTGTCATCTTTGGGCTTAATAGAAATAGTTCAGCATGTTATATTGTGTGATCTGTCCCTAAATAGATAAAAGATTTCTGTGTTTTGAAGGAAACATTTATATTGGTTAATTTGCTGCATTGCCTGCAGGAACGTTAGTCTGTGGGAGGAAAACAACTGTTTCCTGACAAAATTTTCCTTAACTCTGCTAGAAACTCGTGTTTTAACCGTAAAAATACAGAGAAATAATCCATAAACAATTAAAGAGTAGTATCTTCAAGAATGTTTACTATCCCTCAGAACATCTAAGATTGTGAGACACAAAGGTGTCTTTTCTTACGTGAAGAATGGCTCTTCCCTAATTCCCTCTTAAGCCACAAGGCTATGGATGGAGGGAGCATGCAAATGTGAGCCTAGGCATTTGCTCCCTGGATATATAGTTCCCTGCCTGCTCTTTGAAAGCCACTAGTCTAACTACAATAGAAAGAGAATGTGCACTTTCCTTTAAGAAATTAAACAGCACTGTCCACAATGTGCAAAAGACTGTGAAATTGAAAATGTGTCCCTGGAGTTGATAAAAAATAATAATAAGTGGCAACTCACAAACAGACTCTTGGCAAATAATCAATTATCTTCTGAATTACTATACAAAACTACAGTTCATTTTGCCAGCCCATTGGGGAAACAGTTTCCACACAGGAGACAGTCGGCTTACATTGGGAAGTTGTTTTCAATTTACTTCCAGGGTATCTTCATGTAAATATCAACAGGCCATAGTACTGGTGTGACGCAATGTTAGAGCCCCACATTGTTGGTTTGCTGGACTAACTATGAAGTAGCAAACTCATTTGAAGGAAATCTCTTGCTTGTTGCATTTTTGTGGCTAGAGTGTTGATTCACATAGCTTAATTTTTAAACCTGGAGTAACAGTTAAATTTTCCTGAAGATTAAAGATAGGTTTAGTAGATTTTTGCTAGGGCAGTGCTGTTTCATGAACCTGAGTTGAATCTCTGGCCTATGAGTAGATTTAGAGCTGGCTTAACGATGGGAGAACAGGAAAAGGAATGATGTGTCACTACTGGCTCCCCATATAAATAAAATCAGTAGAATTAAGACTGTTTCGGAAGAATATCTATGATTAATAAATAGAGGGGGGAAAGTGCTAATGGCTGGCTTGCTAGAGTTTTGTATCAGTAAAATTTTAAGTAAACCACAAAATATATATACTAGATTTAATAAATAATAAGCATCTAGGTAACTTTTCAGATACATAGGTCCATGGAAATGTACAAAAGTATTCAGCATCTGTGTAACTGAAGAGTGTCATAGATGAAGCAGCTTTGGAAGCCAGCTGAAGGAGATACTGTAAAGAAAGGGGATATTACAACACAAAGATCTTCCACTGTCATTGTTCTTTTTACTTTTTAAAAGGGGGCACGGGGGACTTGCCATCTTCAGACTCTTATTGGATTTTGAAGAGTCTACTTAATACAGACTCCTGGGAATCCATTCCTTTATAAGACCCGCTTGCCTCTCCAATGTCCTCAGTCCTGGTCACATCCAGCCTATCCCCTGCCGTAGATACGCACATACCTACAATTACACCCATTTTAAGGATAAGAGTAGAGCTGCTGATTGCCCATGGACAGAAAACTAACCAATAGTAGTACCGGGGGTTCACCAAGTTGTGTTTATTCATTAAACTATCTTTGTTAAAACTTATAAGTTGTCATTTTGTCTACTGGACAAAGAGTAAACTATCTTTTTCTTTGAAATGAAGTTTCTCTCTTGTTGCCCAGGCTGGAGTGCAGTGGCGCGATCTTGGCTTATTGTAACCTCTGCCTCCTGGATTCAGGTGATTCTCTTACCTCAGCTTCACGGTTAGCTGGGATTACAGCCACCCGCCACCACACCTGGCTAATTTTTTTTTTTTTTAATTTTTAGTAGAGATGGGATTTCTCCACGTTGGCCAGGCTGATCTTGAACTCTTGATCTCAGGTGATCCACCCGCGTTGGCCTCCCAAAGTGCTGGGATTACAGGCATGAGCCACTGCACTCAGCAAACTGTCTTTTTTTTTTTTTAACTGACATCTACAATTCAGAGTGGTTGTTCCACAGTATGCTAACTTACTCTTCAACAATGTAGTCATCATCAGTTCTGTATCTATTATGGAAAAAAAAAAAGCATTTTAGGCCAGTTGTGGTGGCTTATGCCTGTAATCCCAGCACTTTCAGAGGCCAAGGCTGGCAAAGTCCTGTCTCTACCAAAAAACACAAAAAACAAAATAGCCAGTGACCAGCCGACCAACATGGTTGTATTAGTGCATTTTTGGTTGCTGATAAAGACATACCCGAGACTGGGAAGAAAAAGAGGTTTAATTGGACTTACAGTTCCACATGGCTGGGGAGGCCTCAGAATCATGGCAGGAGGTGAAAGGCACTTCTTACATTGTGGCAGCAAGGGAAAATGAGGAAGAAGCCAAAGCAGAAACCCCTGATAAACCCATCAGATCTCATGAGACTTAATTCACCATCATGAGAATAGCACAGCAAAGAACAGCCCCTGTGATTCAATTACCTCCTCCTGGGTACCTCCCACAACTTGGGGGAATTCTGGGAGATAAAATTCAAGTTGAGATTTGGGAGAGGACACAGCCAAACCATATCATTCCACCCCCTGGCTGGAGTAGCTGGGACACAGGGCACCAAATCCCTAGGCTGCACACAACACGGGGACCCTGGGCCTGGCACACAAAACTACCTTTTCCTCCTGGGCCTCTGGGCCTGTGATGGGATGGGCTGCCGTGAAGGTCTCTGACATGGCCTGGAGACATTTCTTCCATGATCTTGGGTATTCACATTAGGCTTTCTGCTACTTATGCAAATTTTTGCAGCCCGGCTTGAATTTCTCCTCGAAGGATTGGTTTTTGTTTTCTACTGCATCGTCAGGCTGAAAATTTTCTGAACTTCTACGTTCCATTTCCCTTTTAAAACAGAATGCTTTTTACAGCACCCAAGTCACCTTTTGAATGCTTTGCTGCTTAGAAATTTCTTCCACCATATACCCTAAATCATCTCTCTCAAGTTCAAGTTCCACAAATCTCTAGGGCAGGGGCAAAATGCCACCAGTCTCTTTGCTAAAACATAGTGAGTCACCTTTATTCCAGTTCCCAACAAGTTCCTCATCTCCATCTGAGACCACCTCAGCCTGGACTTTATTGGCTATGTTGATATCAGCATTTTGGGCAAAGCCATTCAGCAAGTCTCTAGGCAGTTCCAAACTTTCCCACATTTTCCTGTCTTCTTCTGAGCCTTCCAATCTGTTCCAAGCTTTGCCTGTTACCCAGTTCCAAAGTCGCTTCCGTATTTTCAGGTATCTTTTAGCAATGCCCCACTCTACTGGTATCAATTTACTGTATTAGCCCATTTTCATGCTGCTGATAAAGACATCCCTGAGTCTGAGAAGAAAAAGAGATTTAATTGGACTTATAGTTCCACATGGCTGGGGAGGCCTCAGAATCATGGTGGGAGGCAAAAGGCACTTTTTACATGGTGGTGGCAAACAAAAATGAGGAAAAAGCAAAAGTAGAAACGCCTGTTAAACCCATCAGATCTTGTGAGACTTACTCACTATCACGGGAGTAGCACTGGAAAGACAGGCCCCATGATTCAGTTACCTTCCCCTGGGTCCCTACCGCAACACATGGGAATTCTGGAAGATGCAATTCAAATTGACATTTGGGTGGGGATATGGCCAAACCTTATCACTGGTGAAACCCTGTCTCTATTAAAAATACAAAAATTAGCTGGGCATGATGGCAGTTGCCTGTAATTCCAGCTGTGCAGGAGGCTGAAGCTGGAGAATCGCTTGAACCCAGGAGGCGGTGGTTGCAGTGAGCCAAGATTGTTCCATTGTATTCCAGCCTGGGCAATAAGAGCAAAACTGTGTCTTAAAAAAAAAAACAACAAAAAAAAGGCATGGTGGTGTGTGTCTGCAGTCCCAGCTATTGGGGAGGCTAAGGTGGAAGAATCACTTGAACCCAGTAGGCAGAGGTTGCAGTGAGCCAAGATCATGTCACTGCACTCCCTCCTGAGCGACAGAGTGAGACCCTGTCTCAAAAAAATAATTACTTTAAAGTGGTTAATATATAACCATAGTTTTTGTTTTGTTTTTTGTTTTTTTAAAAAGTGTATGTATTTTTCTGCCTCATAGTATTGCCCTGAGAAGCAATCACATTATCTGTGGACAGTGCTGTTTGATAAGATTCTTTATATACACAAACATATATGTAAATGTCTTCTCCCACCTTCCTGATTCACATAGATAGTGCCACAGTATACACACAGCTTTATAGTGCCACAACATACACACAGTTTTGTTTGTTACTCTTTTTCAGTCTTGGGTGATTAGCAAAATCTCAGTCAAGTCTGAATAGTCCCCCAGAGGTGAAATTATTTTCTGTGTTGCAACATGAAGGTTGTATGAAATTAAGTCTTGACTTGGCTTTTTCAAATTGTAAAAGATAGAATATTTTCTCTTTGCATGTTGCAAAGGTATTATTAATTGATATATTGTCAGCACTTCCATAAATATTTCTCTGCTGTAGTGATTTATTTTCTCACTGAAATGTATGCTGTGACAATTCAGCACATTTCTCCACCTATTAGATCAGATACCATCAATGAGAAGGGAGTAAAGCAGCTCTTACTAGGTGCATCAGTTCTTTCACATCTAAATTACATTATGCAGCATTGAATATTGTTATCGAAGTTTGCACAATAATAGAGCACTAAAGAAATATTTAGGCTATGCAGAGGCCTCAAAAGAACACATCTCAAGAGGGAGTTGATTCCTTTTATTCAATAAGATCAAAACTGTGACAGGTCATTTTTTTCCTTTAATTTATTTATTTGTTCATTTTTTTGAGATAGAGTCTTGCTCTGTTGCCCAGGCTGGAGTGCAGTGGCGCAATCTTTACTCAGTGCAGCCTCTGCCTCCTGGGTTTAAGCTCTTCTCTTGCCTCAGCCACCCAAATAGCTAGGATTACAGGCGTGTGCCACCATGCTTGGCTCATTTTTGTATTTCAGTAGAGATGAGATTTTGCCATGTTGGCCAGGCTGGTCTCAAACTTCTGGCCTCAAGTGTTCCATTGGACTCGGCCTCCCAAAGTGCTGGGATTACAGGCATAAGCCACGACACCCAGCCTTTTATTCTTAATTCTTTTAAAAAATATATTACATATTTTGCCTCCTTTATTGATAATTTTCTTGCTCATTAGTATATCAACAATTGGCATTTATGAGTCCTGAAGCTTATTTTACATCTTGGTGCTTTGATAATATGACTAAAATTTGAGTTTTAGTACTATGCACATGTCACGTGTTTCGGTGACAATCTCTACTACTTCAGGGAAAGAAGAAATAAGTTTCATCTGATTTTTATTACCCAACAAATGATTACAATCCAATTACCTTGGTAAGAAATACTTTTTTAAAAACTTAGCCTATTCTTTTCACTTCTCAGAAGCCAATTGATGTCTATCCCTTCATAAATTGACCAAAACATTTCAGACTACTTGACATGCTTCTCTGGGACTAACTCAAAAAATGGTGTTTCATTTGATGGGACTAAGGGATTCCTTTAATATCTAGGTATAGTCTGGGTGCATTTCTAGGCCCTTTGAGGGCCCTATCTGCCCATGAATTTCTGGATCACATCTTCAGAAGAATATCTGCTTTGATTTTACACATGGAACTGTACTTGGTAATTCATTTAAAGAATGCCTTTGGTATTCCTGAGGACAGAATTTCCTGGTAATTTAGGTAGGCGGTTGAGAGTAATGCATTAGTTCATTTCAATTATTGAACAAATAGTAGCAATGATAATAGGACAGTGTGCCTTTCAAATTTCTTCCAGAGGCTTTTCCAGAAAATATTTCTTCTTGGTTTGCACTACTTTGATTTTCGTTGTCTTGTTTCTTAACTTGGGTTTTTAAGAAAATCTTCTGCACTTATTTACCATTCTTTCTTTTTTTAGAACTTTTTGTTTGTAATTACTATAGAATGTCTGAGCATTTAGTAAGAAAAGAAGAAATTTATGAACTTCGAGAGTTAGATGAACAGAGGAAGATTCCTTTGTGGGTACAGATAACATGACTGTGCTGACTTTTTTCTGGCTGTGAAACCATTACATGGGGCAAAAGGAGTTGTTGGATGAAGGTTCAAGAACACTCACAGCATACTGGAATTTAGGGGTGAGAGAATTGGTACTCCTAGTAAGTGTTGCTTCATTCTCTTCTCACTGATGGTATCTGAGGACCAGCACTATGATTTGGATATGGTTTGTTTGGCCTTGCCTAATCTCATGTTGAAATTTGATCCCCAATGTTGGAGGTAACACCTAGTGAAAGGTGTTTGGATTGTGCAGGCAGATCCCTCCTGGATGGCTTGGCGTCATTCTTGCAGGAGTGAGTGAGTTCTCACTCTTAGTTCCCATGAGAACTGCTTGTTGAAAAGAGCCTGGCACCTCCTTTGCTCTCTGTCTTGCTCCGTCTCTTGCCATGTGACATGCCTGCTACCCTTTGCCTCCCACCATGAGTGGAAGCAGCCTGAAACCCTCATCGGAAGCAGATGGTGGTGTCATGCTTCACGTACAGCCTGCAGAATTATGAGCCAAGTCAACCTTTTTCTTTATAAATAACCTAGTCTCAGGTATTTCTTTATAGCAACACAAACAGACTAAGTAAGACAATAAATGAGCAAGACAGAGAGAAGCAGAGCTGTTTCTTAAGAAGATCCGCTGATAACCTGAATGTGCCCTTGTGCCCCAGAGGCCAGATGTGTTGGGGTGCCGTAGACTGGGTCCCAGCCCTCAATTCCTGTGTACAGAGGTGGACATCCCACAGACAGGCCTGGGAGATGTCTAAAGAGTTTCTCTACTTTTTGAGAAATAACTTACCTACCACTAATGTTCTCCCTAAGACTACCCCTGTAATATCTGTTCTGCAGACAACAACTTATGCCTCCAAAAAAACAGAGTTGTGGCATATTTTTATTAAAACAAATGAAATAGTCCTAATGTTGATGGTTTTCTAGTTTTTCTTCCCCTCTTTCCCTTTAGTAGCTTCTACTCAGTTCCCTGCCTCTCTGGAAAACCCTGGAATAGGCAGATAGTGTTGTTACATTGCTCCCAGCTTGTACGTTTATATTAAACCTGAGCTCTAACTACAATTTGCACTTCATTCTTAAGCTTCCAAATCACAAAATTACCATATATATCTAAAATTTTCAGAATCTCAAATTGAATACATTGTGTGCTATACCATCTATTACAGATTTGCAAAATCGTTTTATTGAAGTATGAATAATTCTTTTTATAGTCTACACTATTTGGCATGACCTACTAAAATATGTAATAAGGAATCCTGCCTCCCTCTTACCACCACACTCTGGCCAAGTGAAAGAACTCATTTCTGGTTACATTTAGGCATCTCTTAATTACATGAGTCATCTGTAGAATTCCTCTTGAATTTTCAGCTTCACTCAGACAACTTGGGGAAAATCCTATCCAGACATACTCACATGCATGCACAAACACACACACACACACACACACACACACACACAGAGACTCCCTCTGACATTCTGATGTTTGACACACCCCCAACATTTTTCGAGGATATGACTCCTTGACACAGTCTATGCATTGCATGTATGCCAAAATTTTTCATTTAAATTTATCAATGTGTAGGTTTTCAGGCCAGTCATTTACCATTAAGAACCTATTGTCTCATCCCCAACTAATTAAATTTGCTGAGGGTGAGGAGGCTTCCTAAAACGAAGTTCTATGATGGCTTTAAATTGAACTGAATAAAAATCTATGGGGACTTGACATCAAATCAGTATTATATTCAGTGTCCTTATTGGAAATATTGTTTCTTTTTGGAATGTTCTTTCCCTTCGTTAACATAAGGAATGAGATAGACCTTGGCAACCATCTGTGTGTGTGTGTGTGTGTGTGTGTGTGTGTGTGTGTGTGTGTGTGTGTGTGTATGTGTGTGTGTGTGTTTTGTCTTGGAGCAGGGTCTATAGTAATGTCAGATTCTTCAGAGGACAAAGAAAAATACAGGTTTCTTATTGTTTGCTTTCAGTCTTTTGGCCTTATAAAGATGCCCTTCTTTCTGTTTTCCATTTACAGTATATATTTGCTTTCCATATACATTCAAATCAATAAAGAATGGATATTTAAAAGTATCTGTAGTAGCCAACAGCTGGAAACATGCCAAGAATCTTAACATTTTAAATTTTTCCTGGGCTTTAAAGGTAGATGAAGCCAAGTTTCCTTTTGACTCAGCAGGCAAGTTTTACTCTGATAAGAGTATTGCTATTTTAAAAAGCAGCTCTTGACAATCTAACTCCAGAAAGCATTCCCCACCCTCTGAAATAGTACAGAGGCGCCTGTGCCTGCTTCCTTATTGATGAAACAGAGGAAAATAATGCCCGTTAGAAGCAATTTAAATCATTTAGTAGCTTAGCTTCTGACTCCTCAGTAGATTTCTAACCCAAGCTTTTATGCCATATCTAGTGTCCCAGTTTTTCTGATTGGGGAGGTGGGAGGCAATCTAATCTTCTCAGGCATGGCATACAACAGAAGCTTGGTTTGATGGGCCCTTCCAGGAGTGGGGCCTGCCTTGGTTAGCTCAACTAAGGAGCTGAATTAGTCCTAGAACCTAGATGTTCTGAGCATGACTTTAGCTGTTCAAGTTTTATGCTCTTATAGGCTACCTTTCTATTTTTCTCACTGTTTCATTATGACCATAAAAGGTTTTTCATGTCTAATCTCGCTTAATTTAGAGTGACATTTCACGTGCCTCCCTTAAAGCTTCTGGCTATTTAGAACTCTTGATAACCAATAAACAGTATAAGATTATCATTCATCAGCATCAAGGAAAAATGTATGCAGCTTCAAAATTATCTCTGGATATCTCTAAGAGTTAGCAACTAGGGGTAATGATCTTAAAGATTCATTTATTTTGTACCTTAAGAGTGTTGGGGAGATATTATATTTCATTGTTAACACTAGTTATATATTTGACTATTTGTAAAAGGGAACTTACTTATTTCTAATCTCAGTCATTTAATTCAAAATAGTGTTCTTAACCTTGCTGTAACTTGCCATTGCTAAAATAGTTGTTACAAAAGGTGTTGAAGAAGCAATGAAAGACTCCCTAGCTCAGTCCACTTATGCTGTAAGTACCTCCAGAACATTAGCAGGAACTGAAATGTCTTTTCTGCATAGAGTGTTTAGAGAAGGACTTATCTTTGCAAATGTAGAGCTCTCTCTCTGTCTCTCTCTCTCTCTCTCTCCCTGTGTGTGTGTGTGTGTGTGTGTGTGTGTGTGTGTGTGTGTAGTATGTGTAGTATAATGTAGTGTAGTGGATGTTCCATTATAGTAGATTTTATA
The DNA here is from genome assembly GCA_036589455.1 of Ateles fusciceps. NCBI lineage: Eukaryota > Metazoa > Chordata > Mammalia > Primates > Atelidae > Ateles > Ateles fusciceps. The sequence goes on along the minus strand of JAZHEH010001152.1, from coordinate 630,892 downwards.
ATCATCAGAATTTAAGCCACATATTTGTTTCTTAGAAACTAAGCTACATGTGGGAGAGAGAGAGCATCAGCCTCAGGAGTCTGGAATATAACCTGATTTCCCAATATAACATATGAAAATGGATTCATCACTCATGAATTATAAAAATGTGATTATCTTTTTAGTGAAGAAGATAAGATTAGTGGCAAAAGTTGCTAGTAGAATTTGATGATGGGGCTAGGAACATGGAAGGGATGTGGTATATATGATGTTTCTAACCTGTGTATATTGTTATTTCCAGTGTCAATTGAAAACCTATCATGGGCTATACAGTTGTTAATCATCTTTTTCTGTTACAGACAATAACACATTGTCTGATAATTATTTGTGATCTTGTCCCATTGGACTATGAGGTCCTTGAAGTTCTGAAATTGTTATCTGTAACTCTGACAACTGGCAAAGATAGGTGCTTAATATATATGAGGTTTGTAAAATGAATGTTGAGGAACTATTTGGGGTACCAACTGCTTCCAAAAGTCATAGGGGTTGTTAAGTGTTGGCTACTTCAACTTGAAAGAAGGTCATGGTCTGAAATACTGTATTTATTTCCTAGCTTGGAAACTATTTCTTAAAATAGAATAAAAAGTTTCTTGAGTACGTACACATGTATGCATGCACATATGCAAGCACACATTTTTAACACGGGGAATGATTTACCTTAAAGTCTTACAAAAAAAGATGGTAGGTTTGCATTAAAGGACCTTGGTCCAAATGCCCATCCAGGGCTGAAGTGCCCTCTATAGTTTGTTAGTCTCCTGCTGATACTCTCTTCCTTTTTGAATGAATATCCCCCATTTTGCTCTTTTTCACATTTGAAACATTTTTTGTTTTTCAATTTCTGTGGGTACATAGGTACAAATATATTTGTGGTATACATGAGATATTTCAATACAAGCATACACATCAGGTAAATGAGGTCTCCTTGACCTCAAGTATTATCCTTTCTTTGTGTTATAAACAATCCAATTGTATTCTTTTAGTTATTTTTAAATCTGGCTTATGAAAAATAACTAGGCTTAGAAGCTAGCACAGAATGGACGTTTATTTTCTTGTCTCTCCCCTTCATCTTTACAGAACCATCGAGTCCGTTTTATCCTGATCTTATTGGTGCTTACAAGTTAAATACAACACTGAATTACACTCCAGTTAAAAATACAAGGAATAAATGTGGATCAGAATTCCAACTACCCTATACAAATAGATGGAGGGTCCAGCATTGATGCTCTTGAAAATGAGTGAAATCCTGATTAGTATATCAACATCTTCATCAATAATGTATCTTTTCCCAGCACTTAGTTGGTGCCAAGTACTGTATCAAAATTAAAGCCAAATAACATGAGGTTTTTGCCTATAAACTACTGCAATTTAACAAGAACTTCTGGTCACTCCAAAATGTCTCCTTTCAAATATAAATAATTACATAGCATATTAAATATTGCATAGCAGCTTGTCCAAGATTCAGTAAGGCAAGCTCCATGATAGTTCTAGAAATGGAATGAAATCAGGGATAGAAAGGGGGAAATAAAAATAACAGTTAATGAAAGTATATGGGAAGCTCTTATTTTCCACCTCCCTCCAAATCCTCAAGATTATTCATTCATAGGTTGAGCCAGACTTTCACTTATTCAAAATAAGACCTGGATCCTCTAGTTTTCAATTTGTCCTTATATTCATATTAGCACTTTGATCCAGTTTAGCAAAACATTCATGCAAACTTAAGTCCAGAACCAGGAATTACCTAGATGAAGTTGGGCATATATCTTTCAAAATATCCTATTTATGGCTGGCTGGGCACAGTGACTCACGCCTATAATCCCAGAACTTTGGGAGGCCAAGGAGGGCAGATTGCGAGGTCAGGAGATCAAGAGCATCCCGGCCAATATGGTGAAACCCCGTCTCTACTAAAAATACAAAAATTAGCTGCACGTGGTGGCGTGTGCCTGTAATCCCAGCTATTCAGGAGGCTGAGGCAGGAGAACCTCTTGCACCAGGGAGTTAGAGGTTGCAGTGAGCCAAGATCGCACCACTGCACTCCAGCCTGGTGACAGAGCAAGACTCCATCTCACAAAAAAAAAGAAAAAAAAAAGAAAAAAATTCCTATTGCCTTTCTGTTATTTTTGAAATAAAGAAAAAAATGTTAAAGTTTTTTTTTTTTAGAAAAAACTTCCTGTAAAATAAATTTCCATTCACAAAATCTTTTTTTGTTGTTGTTTGCACTGACTTCCATCTTATAGATAGAGATTCATTGGTGAGGGGATAGGGTTGCCCTGAATAGATTAAGATCACATAAATATTTTAAAATTATATGCTTAAAATAGATAACTTTCTGATATAAAACATTAGCAATGATACTTTAAAATATTAATACTAATGCCTTAAAGTAATCAATAAATCACAAAAGAAACTGAAACCATAATTGGGTTCTGGAGAAGACTGATAATGTTATTGTCACATAATTTTCTCCTTAACCAAAGCAACAATATAGTAACCTTTAAATAGAACAAAATATTGCCTTCAATTTGTTATCCAAATACTTTTTTTGATTTCAAAAATTTCCCCTTTTTAAGGTCTTTTCATTGTCTGGTGGCAAGCTTATATTTTAACATATTGTAAAATGTATACTACATAAACTCAAGAACTAGAGTGAATGTGTAGCATGGGTGGAGTGTGTGCCTATCGTTTTTTTTTTTTTTTTTTTTTTGAGACAGAGTTTTGCTCTTGTTGCCCAGGCTTCAGTGCAATGGCACAATCTTGGCTCACTGCAACCTCCGCCTCCTGGGTTCAAGCAATTCTCCCACCTCAGCCTTCCTGAGTACCTGGGATTATGGGCATGTGCCACCACGCCCAACTAATTTTGTATTTTTAGTAGTGGTGGGGTTTCTACATGTTGGTCAGGCTGGTCTTGAACTTCCAACCTCAGGTGATCCATCTGCCTGCTTCGGCCTCCCAAAGTGCTGGGATTATAGGCATGAGCCACTGCGCCTGGCCACCTGTGCCTTGCCTACTCTTATTTACCATTGCATTCCTAGTACCTAGCACAGGGCCTGGACTATGATAGAAACAGTTGATATTTACTGTTATATGCCTGTCATTATTTTAAGCACATTACATGGGTGAGGTCATTTAACCTTCACAATAATCCTATGAGGTAGGTACTACTTTACAGACAAAAAAAACTAAGGTCTTGAGAGGTGAATTATGCCAGAGGTCACATGTTTAGTAAGTAACAGGGCTAAATTTCAAACTCTGGAAGTCTGGCTCCAAATGTTCTCTCTTAATCACTTTCACACTGTCGTGCATGTGTTAGGCAAACTTTAAATATGCTGAATGAGTGAAAGAATGGGAGTAAATAGTATTCCTCATACTATAGCAATTGGTCGTTTCCTGCATGCACTAAGTGTATGTTTTGCTAAGGCACTCATCGCCTCCAACTTCTGGTTGTTGTTTCTGTTTTACCTAAAAATTAGGAATGATAATTAGAAATGAGGGTTTTCTTTTTTTTTTTTCTTTTTTCTTTTTTTTGCAGGGAAAATTACTCAGCAAATACAGACATTTTAGATAAATTATGAATTATATAGGATTATGGAAATTCAAAATGTATTTGTGAAGCCCAAGAGATAGGAGTGGGAATCATTCACACTTTTCTTCTTAAATGAGAAAAACTACATGAACTTCTTTAGTAGAACATATGCTGGTTAACCTAAGCAAAAATTTAGACTGTGTAAATGTTTAAATGAGAAATACTCTATTATTGCCTAAATTTGGGTGAATGTATTTGCTCAGGAGTATCTTCAGAGTAGTCAATTTATCTAAGTTTTTGGTAAGATAGATTAAAACTATATAGAAAAATCCTATCTGTAAGTAGAATACTAGTTTTCTAGATTCATTCTTAACATCTTTATTTGGTGAGAGAGAGAGAGAGAGGGAGTGTGTGTGTGTGTGTGTGTGTGTGTGTGTGTGTGTGTTGGTTAATGGATATGGTCCTGTCATCTTCCTCTCTTATGGAATTCTCTTATGTGAATCGCCTGACACTAAGTGATGTAAATTTTTAAATACAGGCAGAAAAGCTGTTATTTTTTATTTAGCTTTTACAATGTAATGGAATTTGTGACAAGATTATTTGCTACAATGTTATTTTGTTCTTGATTAGTGTTCTTTGTAAAGGACCCCGAGCTACATGTACAAAAGGCTCCATATAAGCTGTGAATAGAGGGGCAGGTGACCTTCATTCAAGCATATCCAAGTAGTCATTAACAAAGTTTTAAGCATTTGAACTTCCTAACTGGAGGTATGACAACAGTAATTGCAGATGTCCTTAAGATAGCTGTACACATTTTGATCAATGAATATCCTAAGTTCACTTTGAGAGAAGCAATTATTACTAGGTATAAGGTTTGCTTAAATTAAATCCTTTAAAATTGGCATTTAGAAACTTCCTGGGCAACCCTAACCTGCCAAATGCCTTGGTGCTAACAATAACATGGTACAGTGCTGTACAACAGAAATACGTTTGCCTATGATGTAATGACTTGCTTTCAAAAGTCTTTTATCTCCTAAACAGAATTAACTGAGTTTAGAGGCCCTGGCAATATTGTATCTATTTGAGTGAGACAGTGGCCACCAGTAGAGTATCAACAATATGAATTTGCTTTAGTAAAGGTTAGCTCTCATTTTTTAAAGCATTACATTTCTTATTGCATATAGAACATAAAATTTAGCAAAATATTTAAGGTAGGTTTGCCAGATAATCACACAGCTCTGTAACTCCTCCCTCAACCACAGTGCATATCCTAAATTACTGATTTTAAAAGTATTTAAACAGTAGGACTTTTTTTTTTTTTTTTTTTTTTTTGAAACAGAGTCTCCCTCTGTTGCCCAGGCTGGACTGGAGTGCAGTGGCATAATCTTGGCTCACTGCAACCTCCACCTCCTGAGTTCAAGCGATTCTCTTGCCTCAGCCTCCTGAGTAGCTGAGACTACAGGTACGTACCACCATGCCCGGCTAATTTTTTGTATTTTTAGTAGAGACAGGGTTTCACTGTGTTAGCCAGGATAGTCTCGATCTCCTGACCTCATGATCCGCCCGCCTTGGCCTCCCAAAATGCTGGGATTACAGGCATGAGCCACTGTGCCCAGCTTATCAGTAGAGCTTTTTACCTGCAAACTAAGCCAAATTCAGAACTCTAGACTATAAAATGTATAAAAGCAATAAAAGGACAGTTTTAAGTCTTTAGTATGTACAGAAAGTTACTTAATTGCAGTATCTATACAACATTTTGTGTTCCTGCAAAGCCCTGGGTCCTCGTTGAGCCCAATTTGAAAATCATCAGGCTGTCCTCAAGACTTAAGAGTTCAGAGCAGAAACTATTTCTTTAGCTCTATACAAAGTCACAATATTGCAGGGAATTCAGTAACTATACAGCAACTTTCTCATTTAGAATGTACTTGTCTGGCAGTGTTAGCTACCTCAAACATGAAATTTTATGTTAGAAGGCACATGTGCTAAATCTCAGGCACTCTGTTCATAGGAAAGCCCTGTCATCCCTCACTCAGAAGCCATTTTCTGTTTTCACAAAGATCACATAAGCTTGGTGGTTCACTTTTCCATGCCTCCTAGAGACAGGACACAGCCCAACAGCAAGAGAGAAACAAATATATATAAAAATCAGAAAAAGGTAGAAAACCAAATACAACATGTTCTCACTCATAAGTGGGAGCTGAACAATGAGAACACATGGACACAGGGAGGAGACATCACACACCAGGGCCTGTCAGGGGGTGGGAGGGCAGGTGTAGGGATAGCTTTGGGAGGAATACCTAATGTAGATGGTGGGTTGATGGATGCAGCAAACCACCATGGCATGTGTATACCTATGTAACCTGCACATTCTGCACATGTATCCAGAACTTAAAGTATAATTTTAAAAATCAGAAAAAAGAATTAAAAATAAATATGCCTATACATATATTTATATGTATAGTATATATATTATGTGCTAGATATTATATACATGCTATCAATATTAATATATGTAGCATTTGGAATCACTGAATATAGAACTCTAGTAAGCTCTATAGGTCCCTGAGTGCATCACTATTATAGCACATTATAATATAGAATAATAATGATGATTAGCCATTAAAACATGTTAGGAAATACTACATCTATTGTATATTTTTTTTAATTATAGGTATGCTTAAGAAAGGTTTTCATCACAAATAATTAAATTTCAAGCCTTGCTCTGTGTGACGGTCTCTTTTCTTCCGTGCTTCCTTCTGCATAGTCTCCAACATAATGGGATGAGCACATCTAGGCCGTGAAATCAAACCTGTCTTCCAATTCTGGCTCTTACACTTTCTGGCTGTGTGACCCTGGGCAATAATGGAACTCAGACTCTCTGTCAGTGTAACATTGAGGTTTAATGAGATAAGTGATGGGCAAATTAGTTAGCACTTAATAAATGTTTTTCTTCCATGCTCCACAGGGATAAGCTTCAGTTACTAACATTTTATCATCTAAATTTCTTCTTGTAAACTCACTATTCATGCCATTCTACCCTTGACTTCAATTCTGGTTATCTATTGCTGCTTAACAAACGACCCCAAAACTTGGTAGGTTAAAACAATAACATTTTATAATTTCTCATGATTATCTGCCTTGACTAGGTGCACATGAACAATTCCTCAAGATGACATTGGCTGGGGCTGCAGTCATGATAGGATTTATGTGCTGGAATGTTCAGCGTGGTCACTCAAATGCCTGGTACCTTGATGGACAGCTGGAAGGCTGAGCTCAGCTGGGACACAGAATAGCTGGGTCTCCCTTGCATTAGTCTCAGGGCCTTTTCTCTTGATGTGACCTCTCCATGTGGCCTCTGCACCAGGGTGGCCAGATTTCTTCACATTAAAGATCAAGGCCCCAAAAGCAGAAAAGGGTAAGATGTTAGGACTTAATGTTTGAAACTGGCTCAGTGTGTCTTCTGCTGGATTCTGTTGGGGAAGGGGAATAACAGGGTCTGACTCAGACACACTGTGGGAGGGACTAAAAAATACCCGAGGAATGTGGCTCATTGGAGGCCATTTTGGAAACCATCTACTACAGGAGTGGTCTTCTAATTCTTTGACATGGTCCCATGGCCCTACTAGTGTTGTATTTTGACAGTACAGAATTCTTTTTAAAATTCTACTTTAATTTGCATGCAAAAAACTCAATAGATATTAATATATGAGGTAATTTCCTCTTGTCTAGCTTCAGAACATAGTATATTCCAATGCTGGTGAATCTAGTACCTAATTAAGAATAGTCTTGAGCCAGGCGCGATGGCTCACACCTGTAATCCCAACACTGGGAGGCCGAGGCGGGTGGATCACCTGAGGTCGGGAGTTCATGACCAGCTTGGACAACATGGAGAAACCCCATCTCCACTAAAAATACGAAATTACTGGGGCATGGTAGCGCATGCCTATAATCCCAACTACTCAGGAGGCTGAGGCAGGAGAATCCTTTGAACCTGGAAGGCGGAGATTGTGATGAGCCAAGATCATGCCGTTGCACTCCAGCCTGGGCAACAAGAGTGAAACTCCATCTCAAAAAAAGAAAAAAAAAAAGAATAGTCTTGAATTCTTGAATTGGGCCAGGCGTGGTGGTTCATGCCTGTAATGCCAACACTTTGGGAGGATGAGGTGGGTGGATCACGAGTTCAGGAGTTCAAGACCAGCCTGGCCAATATGGTGAAACCCCATCTCTACTAAAAATACAAAAATTAGCCAGGTGTGGTGGTGCACGCCTGTAATCCCAGCTACTCAGGAGGCTGAGGCAGAAGAATTTCTTGAACCCAGGAGGTGGAGGTTGCAGTGAGCCAAGATCACACCACTGAACTCCAGCCTGGGCGACAGAGTGAGACTCCATTTCAAAAAAAAAAGACTTGAATTAAATACAGTATGTTTTATATTAAGATTTGCTTTAAATAAAGAAATGTATCAATTCAGTGTTATGACCAAACCATCTCAGACAATAATTAAATAGTTATAAACTGGGCCATTTTAGACATTTTAAAATGAAATTCACTTTCTCACATCTTCTTCATAAATAGAGTTGCAAACTAAAAGTGACTGGAGAAAAAAGAATTGGAAAATATTTTGCATTCAAAACAAAAGCATTTGTCATATGGAAGCACTGATGATTACCAGTGGTTTTCTAAACTGAGCTATTAATTTTGTCCAGATTATTCAGGCAGTTAATTTTTGATGTACCAAAAAAATGTATGTATTGCCAAATTTACGTTATAAAGCAGTGGCCTGATATTTCTGATTCACAGACCTCCAAAAATCTTTAAAACGCACTCATGCTCTAAATTTTACCTACTATATCAAGGGGTTTACAGACATAGTCAAATGCGTCCATGAATCTCAGGTTAAGAACCCCATGTTTAAAAAAGCCATTAAATCCCTAATGACAGGAAAAAGGTATGTGTTCTTCATATTTTATTTTCCAGGGCAGGACTTGGCTAATGATTTAAAAAGTGACTCTTTCAACTATTTAGACAATAGTCATTGCTTTGATCCTGTGAAGAAGATTTCATTCATTCCATTCTAACGGTACTATTCTGAGATGAGCTGGGAATTGGGAGGGGGCCCAAAACAGAAGAACAACAACCCAAAACAAAATCAAAGAATTGTACTGTATTTTAATTCTTCTCTGCTTGATGGTTTGGGGACTTCCTTATGGTCTGTGGCAGGTTGAGGGTGCAGGTGGTGGGGCTGGGGTTGGATTTCAATGCTGGCTTTGGGGGGCAACTCAGACAAGTAGTGGCTCTTTGACCTTGCAAATCATTTAAGGTTTCACTGTCTGTGTCTTTCTTTCTGGCTACTTGCCTGTGCCTGTGTGTCTGTGTTTGTCTGTCTTTGTCTCTCTCTCAGCCATTTTTTCTTTGGCTTTTGCACTTATTAATCTCTCTATCATACCTTCTTGTCTCCTATCCTCTGTCTCTGAGGCTCTAACAGTCTTTCTCTCTCTCTTATCTCTCTACAAGTCTCTTTCACTTTGTTTCTCATTTTGTCTCTCTTTTCTGCACATCTACATATATAGTTACATATACATACATACACATCTAACATAAAAATATTTCAACCTGGCAGAGAGCTGACAACAATCAAAAAAGATGACTCAAATATTTTTGATGTAATTTAAAACTTTTACAGTGTACATTTATATGAATAGTTTTCCGTCTTTATAAAGTTTGTTATTGAAGGTTATGGAAGAAAAACACAGAACTGGAAGTCAGGAGCCTAAAATTCTAGTCTGGCTTGTTCACTAACTAGCTGTGTGATCTGAGGCTAGGTGGTTGACCTGTTGGAGTCTCTGTGTCTGCAGAATGGCAGTCAAGGGTGAGCTCTGAAGACCTTTTCAAGCTCTGTTTTTCTTTCTGTCCGTATATCTAATCTAATGGACAGATGAGACGTGAGATTTTCCCCTGCTTTTGTCATTTTATGATAAAATTATTTGGTGTTTTGATACCAGTAGATTATATATGCTTAATTAATGCAGAGAGGAACCCTCCCTGCAGCTACAGTGAGTTTCATGGGACTGCTACCTGAGAGAACGGGACATCTCACATGATTTATTTTTCAGAACCATCAAAATAACAGCTTTAAAAAGCATTTGCCAATTACATTCCACTGGGGCAAACTTTCCTGAGGTTTGTATGTACCTAGTTTTAATTTTGGAAGGAGGCTTTCTCTAACTAATCTCTTTGGAATATTGAATTCACCCAAAACGAGGGAGCCTTTGTTCCAGCACTTTGGGAAATTGGCTTATGCCATTTTCTAGCCTTTAGTGCTTTTATGTTGTTAAGTTAGAGAGCTTTCTGTGGTCTTATTGCTAGGTTGGTGGTGTTGGGGAGGCCTGTATCTATACCAAAAGGGAACTGGGCTCCCGTAATTGTGGCAGTGTTTACTTCTTCCCATCAGCGTATCTGCTCTTTTCTGAAGTAATCACTATAATTACACTTCTTCAATGAGTTGCATTCTATTGTGTCACCAAGCCTATCTGCTAAACATTACTGTGTTTTTCTTATCTGAGTGCTCTCAAATGGAGAAAGTGAGATGTGTTGGCAAGGCACCTTCAATCAAATTAATGTGAGATCAATGTATTGTCAACAGAGATGGTGACGGTCCCTATTTATCCTCTTTCAATAGAATGGTGCATAAACTGACCAAATGTTAAAACGTTAAAACATTTTATTTGGCTAAGAGCCACATTTATATGTCAGTTCTTTTTTTTTTTGAGACGGAGTTTCGCTCTTATTGTGGAGGCTGGAGTGCAATGGCACGATCTCGGCTACCGGCAAACTCCACCTCCCGAATGCAAGGGATTCTCCTGCTTCAGCCTTCTGAGTAACTGGGATTACAGGCATGTATCACCACGCCCAGCTAATTTTTTGTATTTTTAGTAGAGACACGGATTTCTCCATGTTGGACAGGCTGGTCTCGAACTCCTGACCTCAAGTGATCCACTGGCCTCGGCCTCCCACAGTGCTGGGATTACAGTCATGAACCACCGTGCCCAGCCTGCCAGTTCTTGAAGAACAGTGATAAAGTTTATTTTTTTTTTTATTACTATCACTGTATTGTTATTTCATTGAAAGAGCATATAACTGTTTTTTTTTTTTTTTTAATAGTAAAATCTTGATATTTGTCTCTGCAAAATTTTGGACATACTAGGAGTGTGACTCCAGGGCTTGTAAAGCAAAATGTGGGCATGAGCCCCTAATTTCTTTTTAACCTATTACCCCAGCATATGTCTTCAATGACATTTGTAAACTCTCAAAGCATTTTATAGTTTAGAGTCTCTGTTTTAGAGCTTAGTTACATGGCAACAATGGCTTGTTTCTTTAAAATACACATTACAACTCTTGAGTAAATTTAGTTTTAGTTAACAAAAAAAGGGATACAAAAGAACAAAGGCATTTCTTTTATATTGTGCCACTATGTCAAGTTAATCTTATAACAGAGTTGAAGGGGTTTGAGCAGATTCATTCATTCAATTTAAATTGCTCTTGATTTGACAGTATAGTAAATTTAAATAACCGGAAAACTTTTCCATTCATTTACCAAAAGCCGTTACTGCATATTTATTTTAATATTCATAAACAAAATTTGTGAAAAGTAATTTTCAATTACTATTTATTCTAAATTTGCAGTAGAATTTGCTGCATGGCAGTGCTCAATTTAAATATGCAAATACAGTCCAGATTCTGGATTTACTAATGACTTATTCTTACAGGCAGAAGTGAAATAAAAGTTTGAAGGGTGATTCCACATGTACAAGGAACTTTTGTCCCCTAATTTACAGAACACTGGAGAATGACTGGCATATACTTTCTTGTAAATAGCTGTGGAGCATCAGGTTCACACCACTGCCTTTTAGGCATATGTAATTGTAACTCAGACCTCATATTCCAAGCAAACAATGCTCTAATGTGAGCAAGGCTAGCTGGAAGAGGCCTTACTCCCTTTATGGAAGGTACTTAATTGATCATTCTGTGAGCACTTGCCTGCAAACATAACCATTGCATCTAAAACCCTCTATGAGAAAATATCCCTGACCTACCAAATGGATCTTTGGGAAACAACCCATTCTAAACTTGCAGGCTGATGATATCACAGTAGTATATTTTCATTCTCAGAAATGATACCTAAAGTTAAACATAAAATGCAGAAATGTCCCACTAAATTCCTAAATGATATATACATGGTACTTTTACATGAATTAAAAACAGCATAGTTATAAACGCTTCCCTTTTTAGTAATGGTCATGTTTTTCTATTGATGACTGTGGAATAGCTCGAAAATGTTACATTCACATTATCTATTAGATTTTTATATACAGCAAGTGGAGAAAGTTTTTATTCTGAAAATATTTTAAAATAATTTCTCCCTCCAAAGCCGAAGCTGTAAAAATGAGTTTTGTACCTCAAGACATTTTCATAAAGTTGTCAATCACCAGAGATAAGGATAGTAACCAGAGAGAAGATTAATTAACAGATTAATGATTTCTATTATGGGTTATACTAATAAATTTAGTGCTGCTTACAGTTTACATCCAATATCAAAGTTTTTGTATGTATGGTGGCTAGTATTGTAAAATTATATTGGTTCTTATTTACTTTATTGTGTAATTAGTTACAGCTATTTTTTCTAAGTCTGATTTGTTCTCAGATATTAATTTGTTTTTAGAACCTTTATTCACAGTTTTATTATTTGAGATAGACTCATCAGAGGAGATGAATTAAGAAACAGAGTTAGAGGCTCTGTTTTCTTATAAGTACAGGCAGCTTTACCTGGACAGCCATTGTTTCTGAAGCATTAGCATGTGCCATTTCTGAGGGAAGGAAAATGTCTTCAACAGTAAAGACCTGCCCCCACACCTGCTGGAATGGCCGAAAGTGAGAATATGGCAGGGAGTGCAGTCATTCACTGTCAGAGATCCTAAGGGCTCCTCTGTTCACCATGGCTTAGCTGGCTTCTAATACTGAAAACTAGTTTAAGCCCAGTATCACTGTGGCTTGGGAGTGAGAGTTAGGACAGGGACGAATTTTCCCCCAGAAGCGATAATACCTGATTCTCTTCTCCCCCATCTAATTTACCAGGCTGCTTTCAGTAACTCCACTTTCTTTGGCATATCTGGGGATTGTGAATGTATTCTTATATTATTAGCATTCTACTACATAGTGTTCAAATAGAGGATTTTCCCCCATTCTACCCAAAGGTAAGGTTGTTTTCGTTGCTAATGCTAGGGCCTTCCTTGAAGGGGAGCCCAACCTTGTTTCCTACTGTTATTACATTCTGCTTTCATGATCTAGGCACACTTCTCTCCTTTTGTTGAACATCCCATATTCTATCATATCTGAGAAGCCTTTGCGTATAGCATTCCTTCCATCTGTCTCTAAGGTCATTTTATTTCTTCATTCTACAAGATTCAGATTTATTTATTCATCTGATATGTATTTTTGTCTTTAAGGGTTTTATTGAAATACATTTCACATACCATACAATTTACTCATTTAAAGTGTACAATTCAATAGTTTTTAGTATAGTCACAGGTATATGCAACCATCACCATAGTCAGCTTTAGAACATTTTTCTCACCTCAAATAGAAACACTATACCCTTTAGCTCTCATCCCTCATTGCCCCCAATCCTCCTCCACTGCCACAGCCCTAAGAAACTGCTAATCTGTTTCCTATTCTCTATAGATTTGCTTATTCTGGGGTGTTTCACATAATCAAATCATATAATGTGTGGTCTTTTTGTCTGGGTTCTTTCACTTATAATTTTTCAAAGTTCATTCAGGTTGTAACATGTGCCAGTTCTTCATTCCTTTTTATAGCTGAATAATTTTCCAATGGATACAGACTTTTTTGTCCATTCCTAAGTTGATGGATATTTGAGTTGTTCCCATGTTTTTGGCTATTGTGGATAATGCTGTGTGAACTTTCATACACAAGTTTTAGTGTGGATGTGTTTCCATTTTTCATGGGTATATCCATAAAAGTAAAAATGCTGGGTCGTAAGATGACTCTATGTTAATCCTTTGAGTACTGGAAAACATACTATTTACCAAAGTAGCAGCACTTCCCATTTTCACCAGGAGTGTATGAGGGTTCAAATTTTGCCACATCCTCATCAACAATTGTTATTGTCTACTCTTTGATTCTAGCCCTCCTGGGGAGTATGAAATGGCATTTCATTGTAGTTTTGATTTGCATTTCCATGATGACTAAGGATGTCTGGCATCTTTTCATGTGCTTATTGGCTATTTAGATGTCTTCCTTGGAGAAATGTCTATTCGAATTAATGCCAATTGTTTAATTGGGACATTTGTCTTTTTAAAATTCAGTTTTAAGTAATCTTTATATATTCTAAATACAAGTCCTTAATCAGATACATTATTCGTAAATATTTTCTGTTGTGAGTTGTCTTTCCACGTTTCATTTGAAGCAAAAAGTTTTTAATTTCAGTAATGTCTAATTTATCTGTCTTTTTGTGCTCATGCTTTAGGTGTCATATCTAAGAATTCTTTGCCAAATCCCTATGTTTTCTTCCAAGAGAAGCTCTTATTTTTAGGTTTAGGTCTTACATTTAGGTTTGTGATCCACTCTGACGTTCTTTTTTTTTTTTTTGAGATGTTGCCTAGGCTGGAGTGTGCAGTTGTGTGATCTTGGCTCACTGCAACCTCCATCTCCCGAGTTCAAGCGATTCTCCTGCCTCCTGAGTAGCTAGGATTACAGGTGCATGCCACCACGCCTGGCTAATTTTTGTATTTTTAGTAGAGACAGGGTTTCACCATGTTGGCCAGGCTGGTCTTGAACTCTTGACCTCGTGATCCGCCCACCTCAGCCTCCCAAAGTGCTGGGATTACAGGCATGGCCACCGTGCCTGGCAATCATTTTTTTTTTTTTTTTTGAAACCGAGTCTAGGTTCTGTTGCCCAGGCTAGAGTGCAGTGGCATGATCTCGGCTCACTACCAACTCCCATCTCTCAGTTTAAAGTGATTCTCATGCCTCAGCCTCCCGAGTAGCTAGGACTACAGGTGCATTCCGTCACACCCGGTTAATTTTTGTATTTTTAGTAGAGATGGGGTTTCACCATTTTGGCCAGGCTAGTCTTGAACTCCTGACCTCAAGTGATCTGGCCTCCCAAAGTGCTGGGATTACTAGCGTGAGCCACCACACCCAGCTGACATATTTTTGTGTATCATGTAAAGTGGAGTTCAACTTCATTCTTTTGTGTGTTGCTATCTACTTGTCCTATCACCATTTGTTGAAAAGACTATTTTTACTCCATTGAATAATCTTCATGTTCTGGTAGAAAATCAGTTGCTCATAAACATACATTTATTTCTAGACTCTCAGTTCTATTCCATTGATCTATAGGTCTGTTCATATGCCAGAATCACCCTGTCTTGATCACTGTTGCTTTGTAGTAAGTTTTGAAATTGAGAACTGTGACTCCTCCTACTTTTTTTTTTTTTTTGAAGATTGCTTTTACTATTCTGGGCCCCTGGCAATTTCATATGAATTGTAGAATCAGTGCATCATTTTCTACAAATAAGTAATTTGAGACTCTGATAGGGATTACTCTGAATCTACACATTAATTTGAAGATTATTACCATCGTTACAATATTGAGCCTTTCAATCCAGGAGCATGAGATGTTTTTCCATTTACTTTAATCTTTAATTTCTTTCAACAGTGTTTTGTAGTTTTCAGAGTATAAGTTTTGTACTCGATTTTTTAAAAAATTATTCCTCAGCATTTTATTCTTTGTGATGCTGATGTAAATGAAATTATCCTCTTAATTTCACTTTCTGATTTTATCCAACATACAATTAATGAGGACCTACCATGGACCAAGAACTGTCCTAGCTGCTGATGATACAAACATGAATTATCCTCAGCACCTGCCCTTGAAAACTTAGAGTTTTGGCAGGATCTATAACCAAGAATTTGCCATGCATTATTAGATATTCCTTCCTCTTGAGTGTCCACAGTGTTTTATAGGTTCTGGGTTATCCTAGATAAGGCATACAGAACACTCACCACTTTCCCATTTCTGTGATACATTGAGCAAGATTCTTAGCATACCTGTTCAGATATTAAGAAACCCTAACGGTGGGCTACGGTAACTCCATTTGTAGATGAGGAAGCAGATCATCAGAGTGCTAAGTGAACACAACTAGTAATTAGCAGAGTGGAGATTTCCTTACTCCTATACCTAATATTGCTGTCACTGTCCCACAGGGTTTACAGGTATTTCTGAAAGCTTTTGGGAAGCAGTCATTACTTTTGTTGAATCATGAGGGTGCTAGTGGTGAACATCGGCCTAAGCTAGCAGTGTGTAAAACTACACCATAACAACTGGAGAGTAAACGTACTTTCAGAAAATAAACTCTCAATGGGCATTTTACGTGCTGGGAAGTCATGACTCAGCCATTCCCAAGTGACCTAAGTTTGAAGCCAGAATATCCTAAAGTAATAGAAAAGGAATGTTTCACCATTGCGGCACTGTTTACAATAGCAAAGACTTGGAACCAACCCAAATGCCCATCGATGATAGACTGGACAGGGAATATGTGGCACATATACACCATGGAATACTATGCAGCCATAAAAAACGATGAGTTCATGTCCTTTGTAGGGGCATGGATGAACCTGGAAACCATCACTCTCAGCAAACTGACACAAGAACAGAAAATCAAACACTGCATGTTCTCACTCATAGGTATGTGTTGAAACATGAGAACACATGGACACAGGGAGGGGAACATCACACCCTAGGGTCTGTTGGGGGTAAATAGGGGAGGGGGGGGGTGGGGAGTTGGGGAGGGATAACATGGGGGGGAAATGCCAGATATAGGTGATGGGGAGGAAGGCAGCAAACCACACTGCCATGTGTGTACCTATGCAACAATCTTACATGTTCTTCACATGTACCCCAAAACCTAAAATGCAATAAAAAAAAGAAAAAATAAAAGGAATATTTCACATAAAATGACAACCAAATGAGACTAGCAGGTTAGGCTGGTGTATGGTCATGCTATAAAAGATTAATAAGGCAGTTTGACAGTGTTCTTTTTTAGTGAAATACATCCTAATGCTTAAACATGAATTCTTGTCAGAAATCTTTGGAGCTTGAGTGGTCTAAAGAACGTAGATTCTATAAACCTAAGACCTCAGACTTGTTTACTGGATTTTAAATAAATAAAACTTTCAGCTCATCCCTATTTGTTACCAACACAGGTCATATTCTGATTCTAAGGAGAATATTTGGTACCCACTGAATCTTTTTTGAGGATACTACCTGTGATATTTGCTACCGTTACAATCCCGTTTCTTCTTCTACATCAGATTTCTGACTCCTTTACCTCTGGAGGAGTATCTCTAACATAATAATTATATTCCAGTATGTGGATTTGTAAATTTCTGAAAACGCGTAAGCAGTCAAAATGGTATAATGGAACATTCCCTAGAATGGTAGAGGAGGACTAAGCCTGGCTCTGCAGCTCCTGATCTGTAAGAACTCTGGGTTTCAGCCCCCTTAACTGTAAGATGAAGGGGCTAAACTAATGGCCTGCAAATTCCTTTCAAGCTATGTGATTCAGTGATATGAAATTGGAGCTTTTGCTGTTTAATTTTTCCACTGGTTTCTGAGATTCTCCTTTAGGATTCCCTGACTCTGAAATAAGTTAAATACAAAAATCAGGATGATTATAGTTACTATGGACACTCTCTTTTCTTTATATAAGTTTAAACTGTACAGTTCCAGCTTTTCAAAATGAAATTTGAGAGAAATCCACAGTGAGAAAGCTCTTCGTTAACATGCATTACATAAGCAGCTAATGCAGCCTACTCTCCCGCATTATTAACATATACCATAGTTTGTGAACTTCATTGGTGAATGCTCCATATATCGGGAAACCCTCTGGGTAAAGCCCTGTGTAGCAGGTTTGATGTTAAGAGTTGGTGTCATCCTAATCAGCTGCCTCTGACAGAGTAAACATGGTTCCGTCTGTGCTGTCCCTCCCTGGCTAGCTGTGGGTTTCCAGCCCACTGAGCACTTGATGCCAAGCAGTCTGTTAAGGGACCAGGAAGAGATTCTTTGGGGCTCTCTGGTATTTATCACTATTTAGGAGACTTGAGGTTCAAAGGGCCAGGATTCATATGTACCAGCGTTATTGTAAATATTTGATCAAGTACCTGTTGAGGGATTTTCTTTGGGCTTTTTGTCTTTAGCACAAGAGGACTCTCCCATTCTGCCCAGGTATATTTAGTAACTCTATTTTTTGTGCAGCTAAATATAGTTCAAAGACCCAGCATTGGAATCCACACAGTTGGATTTTTTTTTTCAAGTCAATGGGTCTTGATTTATTAACGAACTCCTAGACCAAAGGGTGATATTCTTCACAGGAGGAGCTCTGTTTCCAGAGAAATGAATCAAATTGCTTTTTAAGTACAGACTCTTTAATAGCAAAGTATATTTAAAATCAGTTGTTAAAAATGATTATTTGTTTCCTGAGCTGAAATGTATAAATAAAAAAATGGAAACCTAAATATAGAAGTATGTATGTAGACACACACACATGACTCTTTATATTAAGGAGATATGGTGGCAGAGTGATAGTGTGTACTGGTCAAATAAAATTATGATATAAATAACCAAGGAGGGTTTTCATGAAAATGATTAGAAATTAACTGTATCTTCTGATTCTTCTATTTTTGTTACATAACCATGAAAATGTTCTTAAGTTTAATGTTATGAAATTTTCTAGTCCAGCATTTTCTGTATCTAACTTGATTAAACACGTTAATTTTTTTATAATTAAAAAATTTACTATTTTATAATGATGTGCTAATCATAAAGCAGTTGGAAATTTTCAGTAAAAGTGTTCTATTTTAAAAGTGAATGGAAAGGTAGTATGACACTTCTTGCAGGAAGCACTTCCTATACACATGTACATGCATATGTAAGTATCTAGCTTCATATGAAACAGTTTTTCATGAGACTAATAATTGTAGCACTTAAGGGCAGCACTCAGATGATGAAGATAATAACAATAACAATTCTTTAAGAAACATATATTAAGCTAAGCTGCTTTGTACATAAAATATTCATGTATATATCTACTTATGTTTACAGAAACTTAAAATATTAGACTGTTAGACCAACAACAATAAAACACTTGGAAAAGGTACAAAAGGAATCTTTAATGAATTTTAGTCTTCCTTAGGGAATGTTAGAAGAGACAACTTTTATTAATATTATTTGAAAAATAATTGATTTTGTATTTAAAAACATAATGCCTTTTAGATTTTGTTGTTGTTAATGATGTAACTGTTTCCTATTTGGCTTCAATGTATCTGGGCTCATTCCCCACTGAAGAGAATAAAGGAGTTTCCATGGCTCTTTTGGAAATGTATATCAAAATATATTGTGGTAAAGAAATAATGTATCTGAGGCACTATCGCCATGGTTTGAGTGGATTTTTGGCCTCAAAGCACTGCAGAAATTGATAATTGTGGCATCTGGCTGAATTATTTTCCCCTGTAAAGATCTGAGGGAACATGTACTTGTTTGCCATGTTTAACCTATATTATATAGAAGGTGCATTGCCTTTAATTCGCACAATAAAGCTTATAATTATAGATTGCAACCTATGCATCAGAGAAGTGATCTAACTTGAAAAATTAAAACTTTTTTCTGGAACCTGTCATGATAACATTGAAATGATTAAATAAATAAACATGCTATGATTTTTAAGTATGAAAATTTTAATAGTAAAAAAATCCTAAGAATTAAGCCAGTCATAGGAAAAATGCAAAACCACATTTGAGGGGTAAAGAACAATTTCTAGTAGTCACTATAGTAATTTCTTTTTCTTCTTCTTCTTGTTTTTTTTTTTTTTTTTTTTTTTTTTTTTTTTTGAGATAGAGTTTCACTCTTGTTGCCCAGGCCACAGTGCAATGGCGCAATCTCCGCTCACCGCAACCTCTACCTCACAGGTTCAAGGGATTCTCCTGCCTCAGCCTCCCTAGTAGCTGGGATTACAGGCATGCACCACCATGCCCAGCTAATTTTGTATTTTTAGTAGAGACAGGGTTTCTCCATGTTGGTCAGCTGGTTTCAAACTCCCAATCTCAGGTGATCTGCCCACCTCGGCCTTCCAAGTGCTGGGATTACAGGCGTGAGCCACTGCCACCAGCCAGTAGTTACTATAATAACTTTTATCAGGTAAAGAGCATCAAAAAATTTTTAAAATATATTTTATTTTACACCTTATGTAGAATTATTATTTCTTTTTGTGCCAAAAATTCTATTTTGCTATTCTTAGTAACAAACAAACAACATAAATTTGAAGTGAGGATCCATAAATATTCTATACTTACTGAGATCTGTAAAATATCAGTTTTGCTTACTGCAGGGGTTTAATGCTGTTTAATATACTTTTCTCTTTACAATTAAATTAGATGTGTTTTTTAGAGGAGAAAAGCTCATAAAGGAAACAGCCTTGGAGATGTAATATGTTCTAACATTTAAATAATTAGACTTCTGTCTCATTGAAATGTATGTGCTCTAGGTTGGATAGTGATAAAAGCGTGAATATTAGTATGATTAGGAAATTACATCATGTCACAGCATAATTGATTGATTGATAGCTGAATGAAAACTAACCGTAAAGCATGTGAAAATAAATATGTGTGCTGCAGTTACTCAGGCAGAAATTTTGCATCTACCCAGTTACAAGATTAGTAACTGAAATGCTCATCTTCCAAACAAATGGAATTAATATTTCTTCCTTTTGCTTGTGCCTGTGTATGCTTTCATTGTAATTCTGGCAAGGGAAAGAATAAGAGGATTTGAAGTGCTTAGTTCTCAATTCATTATTTAATTGTTCCTCAAGACTTGTCAGATGGGCACCACATTACTAATTGACTCTGTGAGCAATTAGTGTTTTGGAATTTACCTTTCTGAGCTTCAAGTTTTAAATGTAAAGCTCCACTAAACCTAAGAGTTAATACTCTCTTACTTGTCTCTGGAGAACTGCATTTCCCAAACATTAAATTATCATTAATTTTTAAAAAGCATTTTGCCTTTTTTTCTGCTTGTGTTTTTACTTTCTCATTCTCTGTCTTGATCTTTTAAAGATTCCTGCTCACACAAGTCTTTGGCGACTCTCACACTAGCGTAGAAGGGCTGGAGAAGCAAGACCACTGCAGGATTCCGTTTCAAAGCTGAACCAATATTCACCATTGACATATCCATTCATCTGTGCAGGGTCATTGGAAATCCTCTCTCTCTAGTTTTTCCCTCCCTTCAGGGAGCAATGCTTAAAAGAGCAAACCCCTGGTGTGAAGAGATAGGAGAATTCTCAGCACGGCCAATGGTACCAGGAATCGAATTAAAGTTGTCCATTTGCAGATGACTGTCTATTGGAGATCTCAGCACACAGAGGCACCGTGCTTTCTGTTGATGCTTTGTTTACTCGAGATTCTGTCAGTACCACTTCAATTTTATTTTTTATGGCAAAAGTCACCTCATGCCAAAAATATGCCAGAAGACTAAAAGCACTAGGATGCATATTGGTCTGTGGAGTTACTTACATAGTATTTTATTCTATTTCCAAGGTTTGCTCAAGGAAAAATAAAAATTTTAAAGCCTTATGTGCGTGTGCAAGAAAGTATTATGCTTCACCTTCTAATAACAAAAAAAAAAAGTTAAATAATTACTGAATTCACTCCTCTTGTGAGAAGTCTAAAACTTGTCATTTATTCTGCAATTGTTGACATTCCCAGATATATTTTGGCATAAATCACATTTTGATATGACTGAACCTACAATTTTGTCTCTCTTCACATGCATTATCTCTTCTAAGTGAGAGGCACTAAGAAGACATGAGTTGCCATTAAATCTTAGATGCCAGAAGGCAGCATTGCTTATGTTTTCTCCAGTTTGATTTCCTTTGCCAGCATAGGAGATGCTGCCATGGTTTAATTTATTAGGCAAAGTAAAAAACTATCATAATTAGATTTGTGGAAAAAAATGTTAAAACCCCGAGAAGAACATAAACTCTTTTGGGGATGAATATTTAGAATGCATGGTCTCTTTTCAAGTTCCAGAGAACCCAAGTATATTTTAACAATTGCTAGTTTTGCGTTCATGATTAGATTGCTACTGTTGCTTGCATTTCTTCTTCCACTTTAATTTTTTTCTGCTTTATTTGCAAATAGTGAATAGGCCCCTTAATACATATTTATTGACAGAATGAATCAATGATGCTCAGTGTTCGTTTGTTTGTTGGTTAGTTTGAGATGGAGTTTCACTCTGTCGCCCAGGCTGGAGTGCAGTGGTGCAAAAACCGCTCACTGCAACCACTACATCCCGGGTTCAAGCAATTCTTGTGCCTCAGCCTCCCAAGTAGCTGGGACCACAGGTGCCTGCCACCACACCCTGTTAATTTTTTGAATTTTAGTAGAGAAGAGGTTTCGCCATGTTGGCTACGCTAGTAGTGAAAGTATTTGTTTTTTATTTATAATTAAGAGTGTTTCATTTTTCTTAATTTCTTATTTTATTTATATATTTATATATAAATAGACATATGCTTTACTTAGAATTCTATTCAATATTGCAGTTTATTTTCCTCTGGATCCAAGTCTTACATAACATCCCTAGTGTTATGTTTAGGGGAAATGTAGGGAATATAGTTACCATCAATTTCTATCACCCATTCAAATATCTCCTCAAAGCAAGCCATTGTGCAGTTGCTGGTCCATACCACATCCATTATAATATCACCATTAGAGCTGGGCACAGTGGCTCACACCTGTAATCCCAGCACTTTGGGAGACAGAGGTAGGCGGATCACCTGAGTTTGGGAGTTCGAAATCAGCCTGACCAAAATGGACAAACCCTGTCTCTATTAAAAATACAAAAAGCCAGCAATGGTGGCACATGCCTGTAATCCCAGCTACTCAGGAGGCTGAGGTAGAATAATCTCTTGAAGCTGGGAGGCAGAGGTTGTGGTGAGCTGAGATCACGCCATTGCACTCCAGCCTGGGCAACAAGAGGGAAACCCTGACTTAAAAAAAAAAAACCAAACAAACAAAAAATCACCATTAGAAAGAAGGGATATGCAGTTTTAAAAGAGAGGTAGTGCTGCAGCAAACAGTTTAATCTAATTTAGTGACCTTACACAAAAGAGAAAAGCTATAATAACAGTCAAGCTTGTAAAAAGGGCAAGCTGTATTTTAAAGCAACCAGAACTGATCCTAACATATATCAACCACAGTGAAGAATCTTGTCATCCTTGTAAGAGCATGCTACACTACTGATTTTGGAAGTACCTGCTACTCTCTTTAGATTTCTTGAAAAACACTTTATAGTATGACTCTTCAAAATGTTGAAGCAAGAATACACTATCTTTATCCCTATCCATCTATATATCTTTCTTTGTACATATCTATATTTTTTCCCTCCATGTTAAAGATCAGTTCCCTCTGATGCAATTAAAGCATTTTTTTTTCATTTTCTTTAGTGATCTAGACCTTGCTTAAAAATGTCATATCTGATTATCCTCAATGTAAAATAACCCATCAAAGTTACCATGGTGCAACCTTACTTAAATATCAGTCTGTGCCCTCTAACTATTAGATATCAAATATCATTTAGACCAGTCATGGTATAAATTCTGTTAATAGAGTTTTACAAATAGGATGCAAATGATGTGATTTAATCTATAAAAAAATTTAAATCCTACTTACAATGTTTGTTTCTGACATGTGGTTACACATATAAGGTTTTCATTTTATTTTATTTTTGAAACAGGATCTCACTCTATCACCTAGGCGGGACTGCAGTAGTGCAATCACAGCTAACTGCAGCCTCAACCTCCTGGGCTCAAGCAATCCTCTCACGTCAGCTTGTTGAGTAAATGAGACTACAGAAATGCACCACCATACTTGGCTAATTTTTTAGTATTTTTGTAGAGATGAGGTGTTACTTTGTTGCCTAGGCTGGTCTCGAACTCCTAGGTTAAGTGATCCTCCTGCCTGGTGCTTCCAAAGTACTAGAATTACAGGTGTGAGCCACTACACCCAGCCCATATAAGACTTTTAAACATAAGATTCAAATATACAGCTTAAATATTTTGTAGTGATTTTATTACATGAGAGTCTTATTCAGTAGCATGTCTAATATTTTCTAATGAAGTCTTGTTTATTTATTATTTTGTGAGGGCTGCATCAATTAATATTATAATTACTGGCCTGGTGCAGTGGCTAACACCTATAATCCCAGGAGTTTGGGAGGCTAAGACGGGTGGATCATGAAGTCGGGAATTCAAAACCAGCCTGATCCAACCCCGTCTCTACTAAAAACACAAAAATTAGCCGGGAGTGGTGGCATGCACCTATAATCCCAGCTACTCAGAAGGCTGAGGCAGGAGAATCCCTTAACTCTGGGAGGTGGAGGTTGCAATGAGCGGAGATCACGCCACTGCACTCAGGCCTGGCAACAGAGCGAGACTCCATCTCAAAATAATAATAATAATTATTATTATTATTATCAAGTACACTTGAAATTAAGCATACACATAGTAGGTATTAATAGCAAATAATCATTCTGATTTTATAAACAGCAACAGATATTATTTAGATAGTGACTTTTCTATATTTGAGGAAAAGTTTATTAGAGCCGGTTGTTTGTCACTAGATTTTTTATTATTATTATTTTCTTCCTCTCTTGTTTATTGAGCACATACTCTACGTAAAATACTGTTCAAGGTGCTGGGAAAATAAAATGAAAAAGACAATCTTAGCCTAGTGAAATAGACTGACACATAAACAAACAATTTTCAAACAACAGAGTAAATGCCAAATTTGACTGAGAAATTCTTAACTAGGAATTTATTATAATAGAATTACAACACTCCTCTTAAGTTCCAAAAATATTTTAATGTGTAACTATGTGTAACTGTTCATCAGTCTAATAAATGATTAGACTGCTATGCTATATAGGATTCATATTTATTTATCACAGGTTACTTTGTGGGAAAAATGTGCACTGTAGCATCATTATTACAAGTTCGTAGATTTTGGTAGACACATATACACACACAAAAATGCTCACTACAAAGAACAGAGGAAAAAGATAAGTGACCTCAGGGTACTCATAGTATAATGGGAGAACCCAAATGTTGCAATTTGGTCCTGGTGTAATTGGCCCAGGAAAGAAAAGATGGTGTGCCGTGAGGAAGGGTATTAGAAGCAAAGGGTTCAGCATGTACAGAGATATAAGGTATGAGAAAGTCTAAGTTACTCCTATGAAGTTAGTAGTATATACAGTATTCTCTCAACAATTTATGACATAGAAATACATACAGAAATTCAAAATATATTAAAATAGTCAAAGGAAAATGAAGACTTGTCATGAAAAATGAGTTTCATAGAAGTCATAGCTATCTAATAATAACTAATGGTCAGTTTTTTATGTTTCTTTATTTTCCATATTTTAATACAATATGCTGGTGTTTTGAAACCTGGGAAACTGGTTTTTATGTTTTCTTTTTTTTAAAGTAAGCCACACACACACACACACACACACACACACACATGCACACACATATATACAAAAAATAATTGGAATGAAAAACACATGGAAATCTGAGAGACAGTGCTGAGAAGGGATGAAGCTCACCTAAAGCATTGGCAAAGGAATGAAGAAGAGGGATTAGATTTTAGTGATTAAGAGATGAATTGAGACTTTCTCATTGATTGAACGTAGGGAAGAGCTAGAATGCCTAGAAATGCCTGGGTGATTTGTGAGTTCAATTTGCACATGTTCAGTTTGTGCCCATCTGGCAGGCAATTGAATAGATAGATGCATAGATAGATTCATTGAATAGATAGGTTCTAGAGCTCTAGAATGAGATCTGAACAAGAGGTTGAGACTCAGCAGTCATAAGCAAGAACCACAGCCATACATGAGGTCTCCTAGAAGCAGTATATAAAGTCAGAAGAAAATGTTACAGTTTAAATCCGCAGTTAAAATGTTCTGTCCCCGAAGGTCAGTACAATACCAAATCTAGTTCTGTTCAGTTTGGGACTCTGTCGCTGTTAATTAGAAAGCCAAGACTTCGGTGAGTTGGAAAGAAACCTGGAAAACCTCTAGGCAGCAATATCCCTGAAACAGGGTTAGTGGACAAAGCTGTAAGTGCTTGAGCTGGAAGAGCAGCAGTTAGCCAGACTGCCTGG
Source organism: Ateles fusciceps (assembly GCA_036589455.1). Taxonomy (NCBI): domain Eukaryota; kingdom Metazoa; phylum Chordata; class Mammalia; order Primates; family Atelidae; genus Ateles; species Ateles fusciceps. The sequence goes on along the minus strand of JAZHEH010001152.1, from coordinate 605,045 downwards.
TTTTGAATCCTGGCTCTTACACATATTAGCTGTGTGACTTGGCCAAGTTACTTAATCTCTTACTACTTTTGTTTCTTTATTTGGAAGATGGAAATAATATAGGACGTTGAGGAATAAAATATTATAAATATGTAAACACTTAAGACATTTCCTGGCCTGTAGAAAGTGCAACAAATGTTAGCTATTGTTATTATTCCCCTTATGCACATCTAACTAGAGAATGTAATACTTCATAACTATAATTGTTTGGGAAAATTACTATTTTATTGTTTATTATTTTTGAGATGGAGTCTTATTCTTCACCCAGGCTGGAGTGCAGTGGTCCAGTCATGGCTCACTGCAGCCTTGACTTCCCAAGCTCAAACAATCTTCCCACCTCAGCCGCCCAGTAGGTGGGACCACAGGTGCATATGACCACACCTGGCTAATTTAAAAAAAATTTTTTTGGTAGCTGTGTTACTCAGGCTGATCTCCAACTTCTGGGCTCAAGCAGTTCTCCTGTCTTGGCTTCCCAAAGTGCTTGGATTATAGGCATAAGCCACTCGTCCTGGTCTAGGAAAATTATTTTTTAATAAAAATAGCACAGTAAATTATTGCCGGGATTAGGAAATGAATCTAAATCTTTTAATCATAAATTAGTAGCAAAAGGATCAGAGAATGTTTTGTATTATGCTTCTGAAATCTACCCACCTGTAACTTCTCATTCTTTCTCTTTAGTTCTATCTCCTAGAACACCAAAGAGGAACCCTTTCTGGCAATGAAATCGGTTCCTAGAAAGTAACATAATGTGCTTGTTGCTTTCTTTACATCATCCTAGTTAATCCTCTGAACAATCTTTCAAGGAAGTTGTTGTTATCACCATGTTCCATGCACCTGGAATTCCCTGCAGAAATAACCCTGAGGCTACTTCCAGTGCCCTTGCAGGGATCTTCTCCAGAAGCCAAGTGGCAGCTGGTTGAAAGTAGGGGGATAACAGAGAACAGATGGAACCTTGTTCTAAAGCACACATGTCAAGCCTTTATGCTATGGGATGGTAGAGAGTGAGAGCAAAAGAACTGGCAGTAGGTTAGCCTTTCCATTCTGGAAGAGCTCTGATGACCCAGGAGTTAGAAATTCGATATTTGAACCCAAGCTTTCCAGGTGTTTATGAAGATATAATCCTTAAGATAGGGAGATATACGTATTTTGTTTAATATTTTTTGCCAAGTTTATAACTTTTAAAATATTTTATAACTTTTAAATGCCTTATTTTTATTTTTATTTTTTCGAGATGGAGTTTTGCTCTTGTTGCCCAGGTTGGAGTGCAATGGCACAATCTCAGCTCACTGCAACCTCTGCCTCCCGGGTTCAAGCGATTCTTCTGCCTCAGCCTCACAAGTACCTGAAATTACAGACATACACCACCATGCCCGGCTAAGTTCTGTATTTTTAGTAGAGACAGGGTTTCACTATGTCGATCACGCTGTTCTTGAACTCCTGACCTCAGGTGATCCACCTGCCTCTGCCTCCCAAAGTGCTGAGATTACAGCTGTGAGTCACTGCGCCCAGCCTACCTTAAATATTTAGACATATGTATGTATTAGAGTCTGCATGATATATATAGCACCTAGTTTTTGTGGATATTCTTATCACTGGAAATATAGCTGTGAACAAAATAAAGTACCTGCCCTATTCTAATGGTACGGACTCCTGGTCTCAAAGACATTAGTCTAGTAGGGGATACATTTGAAGTAACAATATAAAAGGCAATGTAAAGATACATAAAAACAAAATGCAGTATAAGTACAGAATATATGGCAAATGGTGGAAAGGGGAGATAAGGCACCAAAGTCTGAGATAGCGTCCTAGAAGAAATGGGAAAGGGCGAGGGGAGGGAGAAAGAGGAGAGAAGTGGGAGGGAAGCTGGAGGAGAACTCTCAAGCTAAGAGTAGGATATTTTAACCTAAAATAGCTTATCTTAGGGAATCAAGTATCTTACTACCCAAACAAGGATAGTTTAGCATTCTAATTTCTAAATAAGATTTAAATGGGTGATAAACTTGGAGAACAAAGTTCACATCATTCAACACAACATTAAATGTTTTTAATTCTTAAGTTCTCCCTTTCTTTGTGCAAATACATGCCAACATTGTATATCATATATATATATATATAGTAGGCGTAGATACAAAAATATTTAGGATACTAATTCATAGCAGTCTTAAGAATTAGCTAGTAAAACGTGAGGGGGATCTTTTGTTACACCAGTGAAACCAGTAGGGATTCAAATGTTGCAAAATGAGTATGAACTGCATGTGCATCCTCCTCCATAACTTAAGCTCTGCTTCCCACGTAGTTGCCCTCCTAGAAGAACTCTCCTGCCATTAAGAGCCCAACTAGTAAACTCAAAGGAAAAAAATAAGACCCAAAGCTATACCATAGGCAGAATTCTCAGTCACTTAATCATTTCTTTTGTTATGAAATAGGAAGATTCTGATAGGATAGCAATGTGTTTGTGTTTAGGGCTGAGAGGAGTGTGATGAAGACTGGATACCTGTTTAATATTGTAAACACATTTTCCAATTTTTCATAGTTCTAAATGAAATGGGATGTTTTTAATTGAGGAGAAACAATAAGAAGTTTCTTCAGGCAGTAGTCTTTCTTTCCATATAGATTTACATATTTCTTCAAAAGCCATGTCTTCCTGAAAATTGAAAGTCTATTAAATATTTTGGTAATGACTGACAATCATCCCACCACCCCCATCCCCACTTTTTTACTACAAATCCTTGCTAAATCTGGGAATGCAGTTGTCAGTTAGGCCTACGTTTCAAGGATGGCTCTTTCTTGTCATATATAGAAATAGAATGGTTGTGGCTTGCAGGTGGTGATTTTCTAATGGTGGCAATGAGTTTCCCTCGGTCTTTCCACATTGTCTTTTACCTTGACCCTCCTTTTGGCCAGGGTTTGCACCTGCCTGGGCTTGGGGACTCAGTCAATACATCATGGAATAGGACATGAACATAGGTCTACTGACTGGCTTATAAGAAGACAGAAGTGCTAACTGACTCCTAAACATGTCTTCAGAAAAACAAAAGGAGATCCAGAAAACAAGTGTATTCTGCCTGCCCTTTAGCTCCTTCCTATCCATCTCAAACAAAGAAGTGCCTCTTTCTGCCGGGTGCAGTGGCTCACACCTGAAATCCTAGCACTTTGGGAGGCTGAGGTGGGAGGATTGCTTGAGCCCAGGAGGTTGGAGACCAGCCTGGGCAATATTGTGACACCTCGTCTCTACAAAAAATAAAAAAAAATTAACTAGGCATGGGTGGCACATGCCTGTAATCCCAAGCTACTTGGGAGGCCGATGTGGGAGGATTGCTTGAACCCAGAAGGTTGAGGCTGCAGAGAGCAAAGATTATACCACTCCACTCGAGACTGGATGATAGAGCAAGACTCTATTGAAAGAAAGAAAAGAGAAGAAAGAGAGAAAGAGAGAGAGGAAGAGAGGAAGGAAGGAAGGAGGGAGGGAGAGGAGGGGAGGGAGGGAGAGAGAGAAGGAGGGAAGGGAAGGAAGGAAGGAAGGAAGGAAGGAAGGAAGGAGGAAGGAAGGAAGGAAGGAGAGGAATTTCCCTCTCTTCCCGCCATGTTTGTCTGAAATGTTATGTCCTCTTGATTCCATCTCTTTGTTTTTTCTTGAGGACTCTGTTCCATCAATTCTCACCCATGCCTCATTCATACAATGTTGTGTCTTTCATTTATCCCTTTCCACTATTTCTTTCCCCCTCAGCCTAGAGCAAAGATTGGTAGACTTCCTGTCAAGGGCTAGATGGTATATATTTTCAAATACATGGGCCATATGGTCTGTGCCACGACTATTCATCTCTATTTGTAGCTAGAAAGCAACCATAGATAATACATAAACAAATGGATGTGGCTGTGTTCCAACACAACTTCATTTTAAAAAGATATCACACTGAATTTGGCCTGCTAGATTTGACATAGTTTACTTACCCTTGGTCTAGGATAACGATCAGATTTTCCCCATATCCTTTAAAAAAAAATCCCCTGCCCCATCTTTGCTCCTTAACCTACGGCTCATCTTTCTTAAGATGGTTATCAATAAGGAAAATCCTCTCATGCTTGCCATCTCACTTTCTCACAACCCATTTCCTCCATTACCAACTCACCGTGGCTTCTGATGCTACCTTCCGTTGATACTGCTCTCCTACACATCACCTGTAGCCTGTTAATTGCCTGTTTTCTTTCCTAATCCTACTTGACTTCTCTGATGTATGTGCTACAATTAAACACTCTATATGAAAATCCTCACTTGTCTTTTGCAACAGCATGTTCTCTCTGCTTTATTTTTTCTCTTTGTACTCTGTAAATATCTTTCCAATCCCCACTGCCCACTCCTGAAAATAGGTATAACCCAAGAGTTTCATTCTAATCTCATTCTACACATTTTCTTTTACTCTGTCTTCCATTACCATATTTTCAGTGGATTCCCATATGCTTATGACTCTCAAGCCTCCTTATAAAGCTTGGACTTCCCCTTCACTTTTCCAGCAGCCAGCCCATTGCTTGTATAGCTAAAATCCTTGGAGTAGTTCTCCAAGGAGAGAGAAAGTGCAGCGATTTGGGGGCACCTGATCCACGTTGCAACTTTAGCTCTGGGCCAGCCTTAATAAAGTTCCTTAGATTCGGGGGAAGCTGTTTCATCACCTATAAAGGGTAATAACAATCCCTGCCTGGGCTATTTGAAGATTAAATGCAATATCCACCACAATCTATTAGTCAATGCACAGATATCTCCCAAATATTTATATTTTTACAATGATTTCCTTTAAATGCCGTCTTTTCTTTCCTTCATTCATCCAAATATAACTGATTCGCCCATCCTTTGACTCTACCTCTGAAATCTTTTGTGGATTTTTTTTCCTTCCTCTTGCTTACGTTCAGGCCCTGCTTCTAGTCTTTCTCCCCTCTAATTTGTCCTATGTATTTTTATTATTAATGCATTGCTTAAGAACAAATCAGAGCAGCACTTTATGTTGGCAGTGAGAGAAAGTCCAACCATTCAAGTCCCTTTGCAATCTGAATTCAAGTCTCATATGTACCTCTGTCCCCTCCCCCCAATGCATAGACATATACTTCTGTCCTACCTTCTAACACCATCAGACTACTCTGTTTCCAGCACCTGTCATGCATACTTGGCTTTATCATGCTTTTGTCCAACTTTTGCCAAAGGCAGGAAACTTCTCCTCTCTCTATTCCAAATGGTGAAATTCTGTTCAGTGTTCAAGATATACCTCAACTATTAGCTCCTCTGTATAGCCACCTCTCCGTATTAGATTTGGAACTGAGTGGGTTTTTTTGCTTAATTTCCCCTAAAGATAGATTGTAAGCTCCATCAGGGCCAGACCTGAACTTTTGGCAGGATTCTCACATAAAGGAGACACTTGGATTTATTAGAACATGATTGCCATTTGTCATTTTTTAAACAGTGTAGCCAAATGATCCTATTTGTTTTTTCTAGTGACAGTAAAAGCTATCAAGATTCAGAGAGTCAAGGGTGATGTTTTTGTATTCTAATTTTGAGACTTACAATATGTTTTCTCTGTAATCTGTATTCTCATAATTGACAAACAACTTGAAAGCAGGAAGAAAGGAGGGAAGAGAAGAAGGGAACTCACTGGCTCATATGCCAAAGCCAAAGGTGGATGATAGGGATAATAAGCCTTAAACAATTTGAGGTCTAGTAAAAGAAATTGAATGCTCAGGTTTCATTTTGGCTTGTCTGTTTGCTTGTTTCATGGAAATATATGGAAGGAAGTTTGCTTAATCTTTTTTTAGTTCAGGAATATGCCAGGTGATGAAATATGCCAGGTGATGAGTAAGGGATAAGCATGGTAAGGCTCATACTTGGTATTGTAGGTCATTCATTTTGAGAAGAAACTTGAGTATATGACTTCTGTGTATATTTAGACAGATGTCTGCATGATACAACCAAAAGCTGAAGTATAAAACCCACTTTGTCCAAAAGTCTTACTTGACTAACATGTTCCCCATTACCATTACCATTTTATCATGCCCAGTTGACCCATCCCTTGATTTAAATGATCATGTGTGTTTATGTGTTGTTTGTTCTCTGCACTAGAATCTTATTCATGCATACATTCACCCTCCTTAGCTTGTGTTTCTCAGGTTAGAAATAAAGACTGCAAATTAAGTTGCAAATTCTGCCAACTATCTCTATAACCCATGGTTAGATCCTGATAAAATAGGTGCTAACTAGGTGTTACTAAAAAGGTTCTGATCCAGTGTTGTTGGATGTCACGAAAGAAAGAATTCTGGGCGAGTCCATAGAGTAAAGTAGAAGCAAGTTTATTAAGAAAGCAAAGGAATAAAATATGCTTACTCCATAGGTAGAGCAGCAGTATAAGCTGTTCGACTGAGTATACTTATAGTTATTTTTTGATCATATGCTAAACAAGGGGTGTATTATTCGTGAGTTTTCTGGAAAAGGGTGGGTAATTTCTGGAACTAAGGGTTCCTCCCTTTTTTAAACCATATAGGGTAATTTCCTGTTATCAAGGCATTTGTAAACTGTCCTGGCACTGGTGGGAATGTCTCTGAGCATGCTAATGTATTATAATTAGCATATAATGAGCAGTGAGGACAACCAGAGGTCACTTTCCTCACTATCTTGGTTTTAGTGGGTTTTGGCTGGCTTCTTTACCTCAACCTGTTTTATCAGCCAGGTCTTTATGACTTGTATCTTGTGCTGCCCTCCTATCTCATCTTGTGACTAACAATGCCTAACCTCCTGGGAATGCAGCCCAGTAGGTCTCAGCCTTACCTTACCTACCTCTTATTCAAGATGGAGTTGCTCTGTTTCGGACATCTCTGACATAGGTACTCAATTTCTAACTAAAATTTATAACTAAAACTAAAGTTATCCTTTGGAAAGTTATTTTTGAAATCCACTGAAAATGATTCTTATATTGTTATTGTTACTATTATTATTTAACATCTTGAAGTCTCTTAGCTTTTGTAATAAAAGCAAACAAAGCATGCATTCTCTTTTGTAAAACATTCATAGATGACATGATTCATAAATAAGGTTAAGATTATAAGAAGTCACTTCAAAGGCACTGAAGTGAAGCCTCTTAGTTTTTTGTTTGTTATTTAATAGTCTAGCTGTGAGTAACTTAAAGATGCAGGATATAAGTTTTCTAGTAGTTTTATCCACTGTTGTTTTTTTTTATTTTGTGGTTCATAACACAAATTTATTCAAGACTTAAAGAAACAGGAAGACATTTTTATCTGAAAGCTATACCAATTCACAAGGGAATGAATTTGGTTTCTTCTCTACTTCGTAATTCAAAGAAGTGCATTCCAAAAAATCAGATGAAACAAGTCATTAATTTGACAGTCTTGGTTCTCATGGCACTATTGATTCAGAAAGCTGAAAACAGTTATGGAGGCTTATTGGCTTCAATTAGGAGTCGTGAAGCTTGCCAGGTTAGAAGAAACAAAGGTTGCATTGGGAGAGGAATCATTCAGTAACAGAATCCTTGTTAACATTTCATCATGAATGGGTATAAACTCTTAGTCTCTTGTTGTTTTCTGTACTTTTTCATTTAGTGATTCTGTTTATGGATCCATTTCAGAATGTCCAGAATCTCACTTCAAAACTGATTGTGTCATCTTTTGGGTTGCTTTTAGTAAGCAAAAGATATTTATCTTACCATGTGAGAGGTTTCATTTGCTGAAGAGCTTATTTAGTTATCCTCCAAAAAAAAAAATGTTCAATTTCTTCTGTGCAATCATTATATGTATAAGGATATGTCTCAAGGTATATTCTATTAATGGAATAATCAACATTTGAGATATATTTTATTAATGGAATAATCAACATAGTTTCTATAGATAATATACTTATCTTAGCACATGCGTCATCTTGCGTGGAAAAACTCTTGTCCTCAGAGGTATGTAATAGTGGTTTTTTTTTTTTCCCTTATCAATAAGAAGCCTAGCTAACTCTCATGACCACCCTTAGTGCATATAAATAATATATATCCACAATACTGTCCTTTAATGTTAAAAGCTTAGTAAATAGTGCTGCAAAAAAGGAAGAATCAGGGAGGAAAATGGTATTCACATTTTTAACAATATCTAATAAAGCAATATAATGTTATTTATATCTGCTATTATGAAAAATTGACATTTCTTCAGATGTTCCTTTCAGAATGTCCATTTTCTTAAATGTTTTAACTTGGTGATAGAAATGCCATTTTTCCTCTTAATGATAAAAATATATTTATATCTGGGATACATTTTCATCTGTAACCCAATGACTAGAAGACTTTTTTTTGAAGTATGGGGTTACTGATAAGGAAAGACTTGATAGCTAATATCAGTTGTCAGTCATAAAATCTTTGGTTACTGTTTGTTAACAAATTCTCAGTTGAAAAACCTCTTGACTAAGTTGTCACTAGCCTAAAATTTGCTGAACAGTGAGTATAATCCTGCTGCAATAGAAGATAACTGTATTTCCAAGTATATTTAAAATAGAAAAAAAAGAGATTATTGCAATAAATCTAACATCACAGCAACCAATTCATGGAGTTTAATTATGACACCACTAAATGTGAAAATCTATTCAGCGCTAGGAACACTTTTCACATTACATTCACGCTAAAGATTGGCTGTTAAGAGCTCATTACTGGTATTTTTCTAAAGAGTGGTTTATTAAACACAGTTACCTAATAAGCATCTTTGGTAGTGCAAATTGCTGAAAACAGTAATGAGTCTGATTAGACTTCATTTCAATTACGACAGCTTGTCTAGAAAAAAAAAATATATATATATATAAATATATATATATGTATATATAATCTTTCCTTGACGCTTTGGAATCCAGCTACAAGACACTGCAGAGTTTAAAACAGAAAAGCCACCTCTGTATTTCCTTTCCACAGCTCACTAATGAAGAGAGAATTGTCCAAGTCATCATCCAATTTACACACTGGAAAACTGAAGGGACAAAGTGGAGTCACAATCATGTTTGCTTAAAAACAGCAAAGGCTGCCTTGACTAATATGTCTAAATAAGGTCACCTTTTGTGTCTCTGTTTTTTTTTTTTTTCTTCCTCTTCTTCTTAGGAACATAAAGCTATAAATGAGGTAGAGACTTAAAAATGATTCATTCCTATTTGGTTTGTGGAGGTTATTCTCCAGATTAATAGGCTCACCTTTCAATTATGTTTTATCCGTGGATCTTCTACTTAAAATCATAACAATACAGGGAGCTGTTAGACCATGCATGCTAATTATCAGACTAATTTTAAAAACACATATATTGGGTGGAGAAAATAAAAGAAACAAAGCCTTATGAATGTGCACTAGTATTTTGTAAAGCATAAGGGAATGTTCATTAGATGCCAAACTTGATTTTGATATTTTTAAAAGTGTGTTATTTAGCTGTATTTAACAGGTAACCTCCTATCAAATCATGTCTGAATATTACTACTCAAATTGAAAAAAAAAACTGTTAATGTAAAAAGCCTTTAAGTGATTAAGCTGTCATTGCTGCCACTTGGGTACTCTAGTAACATTTTAATGCTTCTGGGAGCTACGGCCGGGGATGCAATCTACTATTTTATTCTGTATTTTTTAATAGGTTCTTTTTAGAGCATAATATTATTTGACATTGAACTGGGTAAAATAATTTCTAAAGTAAAATATGAAAACAATGGCTGGATATAGAAGCACTAAATAAACAGAGGGCATAATACAACATCCTCACCAGAAAAATCTTTACAAGTTAACTAAGTGATCATATAATGGCCAGAAGACTGAAAGTAAAACATAAACAAAATTACAGTACTCTTAGTAGGCATCCTGGTGCTTTTAAAAAGATTTACTTAAAAGGATACTGGTTCTCAGTATGTCAGTTCAATAATCAGAAATTTACTTTTAGATCTGTGATTCACCATGAATTCTATTCATTGTCTATTCTATTTTAAAAGGAGAAAAATATTGCATAGAAAACACCAACATAATTCTATAGTAATAATAGGGGTACTTTCCCATGCAACTCAGTTATATATTTTAAATTAATTATTTGCTTTTCATGTAAACCTAGACCTTACCAAAAATGGGTGTTAAATTAAGGAAATCAGCATTTATCATATATTTCGAGATCACTGATAAGATTTGGAGTTTCATAAGTGTGGAATTTTAAAAAAATTTTTGACTTGGTTTAGCCACAAATAATAAATATATAGCCAAAGAAAACCTTAAATAATGTTCAGTTTTGATAAAAACATGACTTTCATAAGTTAGTTAAATGATTTAGAATGCTCTTTGGTTTCTTGGATTATCAATAATAAAGCCAGTTAAAGCATAGTTCAAGCTAGTAAAGCACAGATCATTTTTAGGATAAAAGCAATTTTTAAAAATCTTTCTTCTCTCTGTCATTCTTTCTCCTATATTCTCTGTAGCCTTTCCACAACTGCAGTCATAAGCTTACATACACACATACCGGCACCTAGATTTTATTTTTTTTGTGTAGCCTACCTGTATTACTTCATGGTTCTGGATAGGTTTCCTGTTGCTTAGGGAATTTGTGTGCTATGAAGAGGCACACAGTTTAAAGAGGTAGCAGGGAGAATTTGACTTACTCCTTTAATATAAACAACTAAAACTAGCACACTTAAAATGAAATTTCTTTTAAATTATCTGCTAGTTTAAAAATGTGGCTAAGATGGGTGTGGTGGCTCAAGCCTGTAATCCCAGCATTTTGGGAAGCCGAAGCGGGTAGATGGCTTGAGTCCAGCAGTTTGAGACCAGCCTGGGTAACATGGCAAAACCCCCTCTCTACCAAAAAAATACAATAATTAGCCAGGTGTGTTAGCATGAGCCTATAGTCCCAGCTACTCTGGAGGCTGAGGCTGCAGGACGACCACTTGAGCCTGGGAGGTGGAGGTTGCAGCGAGCCAATATCATGTCACCAGGCTCCAGGATGGGTGACAGACTAAGACCCTGTCTCAAATAATAACAATAATAATAATAAAATAAATAAATAATTAAAATGTGGCTGAAGAAAATCTGTCTTCTAAAATTATTAGCAAACACTGGGACTTACCCATAACTAAAGAGGCCAGTAAAATAGTCATAATCATCAATAAGAAGTATAAAATTTTAGAATACTTTACACCATCTGGAAGTAACATCTTTAGGCCTTTAACTCTGCCAAAAACAATATTGAGAGCAACTTTATTATTATTAAATTTATTTTTTTTTGAGACAGAGTCTTGCTTTGTCACCCAGGCTGGAGTGCAGTGACATGATGTCAACTCACTGCAGCCTCTGTCTCCTGAGTTCAAGTGATTCTTGTGCCTCAGCCTCCCTGGTAGCATTACAGGCTTTCATCACCATGCTGGGCTAATTTTTTTAAAGAGCAACTTTAATTTTAGCTGCTATATTAGAGACAAAGTAAGCCATGTTTATTGACAACAGAAGATAATTGTATTGGAATTAATTGGAGAATCATGAGCAAAAGAAGAGGGATCTGTATGTTGTTCATGTGATTAATACATTCAGGACTGGATCAGCCATTTATTACATTCAGTCAAAGCCTAAATGTTTTTAACACAATGGCATTTTCCATCATAACAGTAGATAAAATTGTGCAGAGTTGGGGTCTGAAGAAACAGTTTCCTTGCTTGTAATCCCTTCTACTGTTTCCCATAGATTAGGTTGTTGGGCACCCTCTCCAGGACAGGAAATGCCACTTCCTTTGAAGATGCTGATATCCTCTCCCGTTTCTGCTCATTATGCAGCATTCTTTGTTTTTACAAATGGAAGAGCCAACTGCACTAATGACTGGACTGTCATTCACACTACACCTTAACAGTGTTCAGTTTATCTGGAAATCAGAGCATCCCAATTATAGGTGGTGCTCAAGTCTATTTCACCAGACTGTAGAAGGGGGTAGGGTGGGAAAATGAAGAGATGAGGAAACTACTGTTATTGTGAAGAGCTCTTCACTTTTAATCTTGCGCTGTGTTGGTTGTATTCTAAAGCAGTTTATCTTCTTACAATGTCTTATTTGGCAAAAAGCAACGTGTAACCTACCAAAACTCATTTCATATGTAGCCTTTTCCACTACCTTCAGATCAAAGTTATTTTCTTCAGCCTGGACTAAATTATACACAGGTCCCAGGAGTGAAGGACACTGAATTAATGCACTGTGTCACCCAGCCCTGACTATAGAATTTTTTTCAAAGTCCAAGACACTATTTTGCTATTGCATTAAAAATTAATGCATGGATTGCCAAAGAGAAAAATGCATAAATAACCTGAACAAATTTTGTCTGGGCCTTGCATACTTTAGAGTCGCCTAAAGCAAAGGGTTTTTAAGGAGAATGGTTGAAGAGTTTTATCCTTAATATATGAATAACATTCTTACTTATTTGTCTAATTATATGAGAAAGCACTCAATCTTAAATAAGCAGACTTATATATATCTATTTTGGCTTATGTAAACTGTCTTTTAAGAGTATGGTTCCAGCAGAATACAGAAAAGTAGATGAATGCAAATTCCATTTTAAGCAACATTGTAGGGTTCGGAAGATTTCTGAATTTGTTTATTGACCCTTTTCAGCCTGTGTGTTGGGCAAAGCATGAATAGAGTTCAATTTAAATGTAACTAAATTGGGCTTTGCATTTAGATACTTGAAATAGAACACACATACACACACACGTATTTACAAAGAGCTGTATGTGCATGTAGTGGTTAGTATACCATTTTAGGATTGTGATTGATGAAATATACCAGCTGTGTCATAATTCAAGGTTGGTATCATGCCAGATGTCTCTTAATTAAAAGTGCAAATATATTTTATATGGCAAAACAGTATTTTGAGAATCAACTGGAATAACCTCAGACTTTTAGGATGATGATAATTATTATCTCTGCAAAGTACTTTAAAAAATAAAGATTCAAAACACTTACAAAATGCATAATACTTTTGGCATTTGGAACTCTGTTTGTGGATCAGTCATACAGGCTGGATTCGATGAATCTAGCATGGGGCTCTCAGGTTGTGTTAACCCCATTTATCCCTGCATGCTACAGCTCACCTGTTATTTACACACATAAGAGGGTTGATACTGCAGAACGAGGGGGAGTGCTCTGTTATGACACAGAACATACATATTCATTAGCCCCTGCAGTCCCTATGGACGTATGTGGTGTGTCCTGATGATCTAGGGGGAAGGGTAGATGGCCTTAATGGATTGAAAAATGTATATGGAAAAGGAAAGAGAGGGCATGAGAAATGAAAGGCTGCAAAGTAACAACTTTAAAGGTTAACTACAAAGTGCTATTTAAACTGATTATAAATTGTCTAAAATTCACAGAAGTAGCATAAACAAAATAACATTTTTTTAAATATGGGAAACTCAGCCCTTTTACCTCAGACTCTTTCCTTTACAATAGTTAATGACACCTGACACTTAGGAATATTAAGAGTATGAATCATTTGTATATTTTAAATTGCATGTACATGCATCCTCATGTTCCTTCTGAATAACTTACCATAGAATATACACAGAGTTTTGGATACTTTTTTTAAAACTTGGTTTTAGATTATTATTCAAAAATTTTACACAGAAACATTTAAAAAAACCCACCCCCTCACAGGAAACATAAATCTAAATTACAATTTTAAACTATGTGGATTTGTGTGTGCGTGTGATAATATGTTCACTTGTATACTTTAAGTATAGGAAATTTAAGGAAAAAAGTACTTGTTTGAATTAGGAGTATGATTTCCTGGGTTCCTTTAAATGATATGGTTTCTATCCTGATCATATAGTGAATTTAGGTTCAGTGATCTAAAAATAATATTTTTCATCAGCATAATTTGCTTTGCATAAGTGCTTATGGATTCATTCTCATAATGTAAGCCATTTGCTTACATATTAAAAATAATGACCAATCAGATCCATACATATCAAGTTTTATCCTCCATATGAAATATTGGCAGAAATAGTCACCATTACACTTGGTCATATTTGTTGAGTGAATATTTTCTTGCTTTGAATAAAATTTAATGCATTGTAGAGAACTCAATTCAGATCATAAGCTACCCACAACTTTAGTTTAAACACAGAGTATATATTCATACCATCCTAGTCCAAGTCATGGTGCCTGTAACATTAAACACAGGCTTTCATTAAGCCCAGAGTAATGACATTTAGATAACAAGATCTATTGCTTAGCTAGATACTATCTACCCAGCAACTTTCTGTAGGAAATAAGAAGCATAACTTTGGAGTATGCTTCTGAAATAACCTTATGAAAGTTGTACTAACGCTCATGTATTTGACTAATAGGAGAAGCTTCACTCATTGTTAAATTAAGCTTTGGTTTGTGGTATCAAACATACAGTCCATTCAAAGGAGTATGTTAGGAATGGTGAAAATTGATAGGAAAATAGCAAAAAGTAATATCTGACAAGTTAGAGCAAAGGGGGAAACATTGAAACAGCATCTGGGACCAGTTTTTTAAGATACCATTCATTATTCATCATTCCACACTATTGTACTATTGACACTGAATCAATAAGAAAATTATCAATTATTTCCCATGTGTTGTGTTGTAAGAGGGCAGGGAGGGTCTTTTATCATAAGAAACAGTATTTGGGAATTTTTTTTTAACTTTTAGAGTTGTATACTTTCTGGATTTCAAGAAAAGATACATAAGTGAAGAAACCGGAGCTTGAAACTTTAACATGGAGTCCTAAATTTAAATGCCTGTGTGACCTGGTAGATGCCATTAAAATACCTGACATTGTCAGGGGGAGAGGAGCAACATGACCAAGTGGAAAGGGTAGGATACACCCCAAGGAGGAAGCTGGTCCCCAGAGTCAGACAGCTGTTGCCAGGCAAGAATGAAGTGTTGTAAGATCTTGTCTGAAAAATGGGAAATATGGAAAGTTTTATTAATTTTTTTTTGAGATGGATCTTTTAAAACATAAAGTTGAGTGATTTTTAAAACCCTGTGCTGGCCACACAAAACACAGTGGCAGGGTGAATGCTACCCTCAGGCTGTCAAGTTGCAATTTCTCTATAAGAGGGCGAGGTATCTGAACTATATTTACTAAGAACCATTTAGCCAGAAATGCCTTCATAATTTTTTAAGCATTGCTTTATGCAAATAAGGTGGAATGCGGTGGGGGTGCTGCAAAATGTATTATAATTTGGAGGCTTGAGGTGTGAAAATTTGATTTAAAGAGAAAAAAATTATTTGACAGCGTTGTTATATAATTGGAATATCTTATTTTGAAAGTGCAGGTTTTAAAATGAGTTTTAACAGTTTTAACTAGTTTTAAACCTCTAAGTACTTTATTTCTTAGTTTTGATCTCTAAAATGTTGAGTCCCAGGAAACATAAAAAAAAATAAATAAAATACTTGAAAACATTTGGAATGTTGACACCTTTTTGATTAAGGCAAATATGCTCCGTGTTTTGCTCAGAATGAGAGAATTTCTATATCTTTCTTGGAATCAACAGTCTCACTGGAAAATTTCCTTTTCAGTTGCTGTCCTGAAGTTGAAGGAAACTGACTTATAAATTCTGGGAATGATTTTACTTTTTTTTTTTCTGTCTAGCCAATGTTGTTTTGTTTTGTGTTTAATGCACCTCTGACCTTTTCAAAATAAAAGAATACTAAGAAATATTTGTGGAGCAGTTCACAGTTGGGAAGTGTTTTCACAAAATATTATTTGGGTAATTTTAATAGCAATATAGCCAGGTAAATAATACCATAATTACACACATATTACAGCTGAGTAAGTGAATATGATGTGCTTAAGCAACTTAACCAAGATTAGAACAAATAAGTGTTGGTGTAAGCAATGCTGCCAGTGGTCTGAATCTACAGGCTGAAATTTTCACCTGGGAAACAAAATTCTAGAACCTTCTTTATGTTCCTTCAGTTCCTTTCTATCCCAATCTATCAATGGGTCCAAAAAAATATGATATTATGCAAAATAGTATCCAATCCTGTAAAACATCATTATAAGTGAAACATCAATCTAAAAGTCAGAATGTCTGGATTGGTTAGGTCATTTTAAAGTTCTGTTAATCTCTAAAATCAGAGTGTAATTTTGGAGAACTTAGAATGTGAAATTGGGAAAAAGAGAGCTGAAAAGATTTCATCACCTTATAGACAAATGGATCCTCCTTTTTTGCAGTGAACCACAATGCTTTGTACGTAGTTCAACTAAATTTAAAATTTGACAGCCCCTCTATTACATTTAGTTTATAGTCTTCCAATTTTGCTGTTCTAAAGATGGTACAAAATTAAGTAAAAACGGTATGTAATTTCAGTGTGTCTTCCTCACTTTTTTCCCTTTCTATTACTTGTAGATTTGATGCCATGTTTTAAAGCCAAGAATTATTGAGGAATGGGCTGAAGAAGTTTCCAGATCAAATGAGTTAGTACTAGTAATACTAGATAATGCTGTGTTGGCCTCTTGGCTTATGAGGTTGAGTAGACAGGGCTACATTAGTCTCCTTAAATGTTTCATTGGGTCATCACTCCCCTTGAAGAATGATAATAAGTCGATATTGCACGGGGCCAGTTTGCAGTGCCAGAAGGTATACAATTCTTCTCTCAGAAGGTTCTTCACTGCATAGACCTGTATTTTTAGCTAATGAATTTTCTACTCTCTACTGGGTATTTTGAATGCTCTATGTGTTAGTTCTACCATTGCGACCCAAGAGATGATGAATCTGTTGGGTCACGATGGCAGAGCTAACGTATAGCTGTAGAGTGTTATAATTACTTTACAGTATTTACACCAGTAGTGATTGTTTTTCAGAGAAACCCTTGCTAATATTGTATTATTATTTTTTCAACGTTAAAAAAATAATGAAAGGTTCAGAGGTGCAGTAGCTCAAAGAAATGTAATAGGTATAGTAATGTCATGCAGGCCTGTGTGAGTGCTATGCATCTGTTTTAGAGCAGGTAAACCCGCCATGGCTGCAGGTGTTTGCCTCAGGTCCCTGCCCTTAGGAAGTGTGAGAAAACATACAAGTACAGGCAGAGCCCCTAGCAGCCAAAATTACCCTATGGGAACATTGTAAAGGGAGCAACTATTTTAGACCTATGAACTGTTGAATAGCATGTGTATATAAGAGGTGGGGTGGGTAGTGAGTGCCTCACATTGATATATCTAGGAATGCATGCTAAAAATAGATTCTAGAGGACCTAACCTTTTATTTCATTCTGAAAGTTGCTTTTATACCCTTCATTTTTCTCTATCACCATTTACAATTTTGTAGTTGTGGCAGAACTTTAGAGGAATCAGTAGTTGTTTTGTTTCAAAATGAGTTAAAGAGCAAAATGGAAAAAGTAAAGCAACAAGGCAGTAACCGTTTAGCAATGAAACCTAAGTTATCAAATGGTCAGTAATGGTAAGAATGACAAATGTTATCCGAACCATTCAGTTATATAGGAAATACAGATTTGTTCATTTATATATATATGGATTCATCCCATAACAATAAAATTTGAACAGAATTCTCAGATGTTTACTCTAGTATCTGTCATTGCTGTGTAACCCTTAAATTATCTTAAAAGCAATTTTCTATTAGATTACGTATTTTCAAAAACACACATTGCATGATGAAATTTGCCAGCTGTATTAAGAATTTTCTGATCCTTTCAAAAACAAAACTTGATATTTTGGAACAAGTCTTCAATCTTTAAAACTATTTTTCTTACTTTCCACTCTTTTTTTGAAATTTTACTGTACCTATTTAAGCTATTTGCAAACAACAGTGGGAGTTATTGTTCTAAAGTCATGTTTCTAATAATGTTAAAATAGTTTCTGAGACTCATCTCCATGTTCTGAAGAGAAACCATATAAAAGCTGTTTTTAAAACTCATCCCATTATTTGAGTGCCAAGTTAACTGACACAAGTGTATTGCTTCTGACTCAAAGGTAACTGCAATACAATCAAACGAAGCAGGATTTTTCTCATTGTTCAGAAAACATTTGACTCTGTGTTTTTGTTCCATTTCACATCAGAAATATCACCACCAATAAACACAATAACAATGACAACAACAAAAAAAATAAGTTTGGTTACCAGTTTCCAGTTAGTGTTAAAATTCAAGCAGCCAACAAAAAGACTCTTCACTCTGAAGGCCAAGACGGTCTCCTGAACACTGGTTTCCTCAGCTCCTGCTAATACCAAGGATTAGTTTATGGTTAGATTAACTTATGCTTTCAAATAGCATTAATGATTTCAAAGCACTGGATAAATTCTCATGTTTCAGGGGATATGAATAAGTCTGTTCCCTTGTATTTAAACAAAACTCAATCTTGCCTTTTGCAGCCCTGCAAAGGTTATTGTTATTTAGTATGCATCAATAAATAAGCTTTCAATTATCTTGGTAAGCACAGCCAAAAATAGCATTAGAATCAAAAGGCAATGGTGTATTCAGTAATTGTTCCAAACAGATAATTTTGATAAATACCATCTTTGCTTAATTTTAGGTGAAAAAGGAATCTTATGAAATTTAGTTTCACTAAACTGCAAAAATACCCTATGAAATGGACAATCTATTTTATTTAAACTGTATGCTACTGTCTTTTACAGTGATTATAACTTATTAAAAGCATTTTTTCATCTCTTTTATAAATAATAAATTTACAAGAAAACATTATTTAAGTGAATACAGGTGGGGGGTTCCCACTTCCTGGGTTTTTTAAAAAAATAGGCAGTTTCATGTTAAAGAGCATATTTCTTCATAATGTTTGTTATGTATGTTTATTAACTTATGCTAACAATGGCTTAGCTCAGCAAACTGAAAGGAAGCCATCCTTTAACTTACGTGTGCATATGTTTGTGTGTCCTGGTAAATTCCATTGCCTGTACTTCTAAATTATTTGTTGAGCCCTTTAAGACTTTTTTTCACATTTTTCTGTATCAGTCTAATCAAATTTACACTCATGGCATATATGTGTTCTTATTTTCTCTGTTCTGTATTTTAATAATATTTTAAAGAAAAAACCATAATAGAAATTCCCTAGAAATAATTTACAGGACTAATGAATTTGTAGGTCTTTTAGACAGCTCTACATTACAGTCACATTAATATTCTCTCCTTTTTTATAAGGCTTGAAGTAAATCCCATGACACTAGAAGAATTTAGATACTGATTACTTGCGATTGGTTCCTGGTGATTTGCTCTTAATAATTTCCAGTTGAATTTAATGAAAGTATGATTCCTGAAATGCTGCTTCATTAAAATTGCATCTTTTCCCCTTTAAATGTGGTTTCGGTCATTTCACCCATTTTGCGGTGTGTTTTTTCTCCCCCTTAAAAAGTAATGATTGAGAAAGCAGAAATAATTAAGAATACCACTTTAGTTCTTCCTAGAACTCACACTCAGAGTTTGTCTGAGTGAAATTATGCAAGCTGCACTTCATCAGGATTTTATAATACTATTTTCCCATTTGATGAGATTATTTAATAATATATGTTTTAAAACAGACATATGAATATTTGGGGTAGTTGAGGGAAATTAAAGAAAGAACTGTTGCATGTACAAGAGAAGTGAGGTCTTTAGAATTTTTACTTAAAAAATATATATGTATATATATCTATAAAGGTTGATTAAGTTACACTGTGCAGCATTCAGACTTAATTTAACTGAGTTGTGATTTGCAAATGAATATCTACATGGATCCTTTTTAAAAATCAAAATGCAAATGAGTACAATTGCAGTAAAATATATTTGCAAATGAATCCTGTTGCTTTATTCATTTATTGTGTAATTACTGCAATCCTTCCCACCTTGTTTTCAGTATTTCTTAATCATTAAGTCGGAAGCATGACAGCAGTGCCAGCCCTGGCATGATTCTCTTTGACTAAAACCTTGTAAATTAACACAATTAGCACAGCATCATCCTGCTAATTAACTTCCAGTGTCTGGTGCAGTGGTTTTGCAAACAAGGAAGAGGGAGTCAGAAGGGAATCAACATGCCATTCTGTTACCAAACTGTGTGCTATGTTAGGGTTTAGCTCAGTAAGTCAAAGCCGGCCATGTCAGAAGCCAGAGTCAGGGAATGAAGAGCCACAGAGCTTGGAGGAGGAGCACAGAAGTGGGTAGAAGCTGACAAAATAGACCGTAGTAATTCAGAAGGGGATTGATGCCACCGATGCTTCATGTGGACCATGCCTCCTCCTTATCACGGCATCTCTGCCAGAGGGCACAAGACAATTTGCAAAATTGACTTTGGGTAATACAAAAAAGATGAAGGAGGGCTGCTTAATATAGCTGTACCAGAATAGGAAGTGTTAAACCAAGCAGAGATTACACTGGGTACCAGTCCTCTTCTGTAACTAACTGTATGTGAGACCTCGAGGGAGCATGATAAATCGCTTTGGGCCTTGGTTTCCTAATCTGTGAAATAAAGTAATTTCTAAAGTCTCTTTACAATTTAAAATTCAAATTATTCTGACTGCCTAGTATTTTTTTTCGTAAGTGAGAAAATACTCATTTTATAGTTTGCTACATAGTCAACATTGCTTCACTTAGTAACCCAGCAGATGATAGAATTACCCAGATCATCTCATTATCTAGTTGTACTCTTTAGTGTATGCCCTACATGGTGTCCTATAGAAATTGAAAGAGTTAGAATCCAGAATATCTCTCCATTCTTATCTTCCCTTTCCCCTCGGTTTCCTTTCTTCTCTCTCTCTCTCATATAACACACACACACACAAATGAAGATGTATAAGAGGGGACATGTGTAAATACACACGCACGCGCGTGCACACACACACACACACACACACACACATTCTCCCATCTTAGTACCTTGCAGGCTATAAGGGGAGGGGGGGGATTATAAGAGAAGGAGAGAGAACGCTGGAAGACCGACAGACAAGTGATGCTTGTTTTTTTTTCAGAGACTCAACAACAGAACTGAGAGGCAGAAGGAGCCAGTTGTAATTCATACCGAGTTGTAGGCTTTGTGCGATGAAAGCGATGGAGCGCTGCCTGGGAGATTGCTTTGCTGCACTCCACGAAGCAGATTTGAAACTGTCGTGGACCACTTTAGATGAGAGTTGGATTATGGAATGACCTGCTATGTCTGTGTCATATTGTTCTGTGCAGGGAGCATTATACTGTGCTAACTAGGTGTAGTACCAAATAAGAGAGGTATCCTAGATGTGATCTGTCAGCTGTGTCTCATTTTTATATTGCTTAAAATGTAAAACAGAAACTGTGATGTGAACAGGCAGAATAGCTAGATATTGTACATGTTAATACTGGCATGTGAAGATATTTAAAATGTTTGCTTATTTTATTGTAAGAACCTATGATTGAATTCTAATTTGACAGGACTCTGTGTGTACATATATATGTGATTGTGTGTATATGCAGCTGATGTGCTTGACAGAAATAGATTGACTTACTACTTAAAAATGCAAAAAATATAGGTAACTACAGAGTTACCTTTTCAACTCAGTGTAGTTTTTTAAACTGGGCTGAAGTTTAATCCATTTTCAAGAGTACCTATTATTGGGGTCATAATAGGTATTATAAGCAGTATAGATCTTTTACAGTGTACATATCATTAATGGAAAATAATAGGTAACCAAAGAAGTTGGGGAAAAAGCTTTAAGAGTTCTGATGACTGTCTAAGTAAATCAACTTTTTTCCCCAAAAATTCTTAGGCTTGAAGATGCAGTGGACGCCAGAGCATGCCCAGTGGCCAGAACAGCACTTTGACATCACCTCAACCACTCGGTCTCCTGCCCACAAAGTCGAAGCCTACAGAGGTCATTTGCAGCGCACCTATCAGTATGCCTGGGCGAATGATGACATATCTGCTCTGACTGCATCCAACCTACTAAAAAAATATGCAGAGAAGTATTCCGGCATTTTGGAAGGTCCCGTGGACCGACCCGTACTCAGCAACTATTCGGATGCACCATCAGGACTAGTGAACGGTCGGAAAAATGAAAGTGAACCCTGGCAGCCTTCCTTGAATTCAGAAGCTGTTTATCCCATGAACTGTGTTCCGGATGTTATCACTGCCAGTAAAGCTGGAGTCAGTTCAGCCCTCCCTCCAACAGATGTCTCTGCGAGTATAGGGAGCTCTCCTGGGGTAGCCAGCAACCTGACAGAACCTAGTTACTCAAATAGTACCTGTGGAAGCCACACCGTACCTAGTCTTCATGCAGGGCTCCCATCTCAGGAATATGCCCCAGGATACAATGGATCATATTTGCATTCTACTTACAGTAGCCAGTCAGCACCTGCACTTCCTTCACCTCATCCATCTCCTTTGCATAGCTCTGGGCTACTACAGCCCCCACCACCACCTCCTCCGCCACCAGCCTTGGTCCCAGGCTACAATGGGACTTCTAACCTCTCCAGTTACAGCTATCCGTCTGCTAGCTATCCTCCTCAGACTGCTGTGGGGTCTGGGTACAGCCCTGGTGGGGCACCGCCTCCGCCTTCAGCATACCTGCCTTCAGGAATTCCTGCTCCCACCCCACTACCCCCAACCACCGTTCCTGGCTACACCTACCAGGGCCATGGTTTGACACCTATTGCACCTTCGGCTCTGACAAACAGTTCGGCAAGTTCTCTCAAAAGGAAAGCTTTCTATATGGCAGGGCAAGGAGAAATGGACTCCAGTTATGGAAATTACAGCTATGGCCAACAGAGATCTACACAAAGTCCTATGTATAGAATGCCCGACAACAGCATTTCAAACACAAATCGGGGGGAATGGCTTTGACAGAAGTGCTGAAACATCATCCTTAGCATTTAAGCCAACGAAGCAGCTAATGTCCTCTGAACAGCAAAGGAAATTCAGCAGCCAGTCCAGTAGGGCTCTGACCCCTCCTTCCTACAGTACTGCTAAAAATTCATTGGGATCAAGATCCAGTGAATCCTTTGGGAAGTACACATCGCCAGTAATGAGTGAGCATGGGGACGAGCACAGGCAGCTCCTCTCTCACCCAATGCAAGGCCCTGGACTCCGTGCAGCTACCTCATCCAACCACTCTGTGGACGAGCAACTGAAGAATACTGACACGCACCTCATTGACCTGGTAACCAATGAGATTATCACCCAAGGACCTCCAGTGGACTGGAACGACATTGCTGGTCTCGACCTGGTGAAGGCTGTCATTAAAGAGGAGGTTTTATGGCCAGTGTTGAGGTCAGATGCATTCAGTGGACTGACGGCCTTACCTCGGAGCATCCTTTTATTTGGACCTCGGGGGGACAGGCAAGACATTACTGGGCAGATGCATCGCTAGTCAGCTGGGGGCCACATTTTTCAAAATTGCTGGTTCTGGACTAGTCGCCAAGTGGTTAGGAGAAGCAGAGAAAATTATCCATGCCTCTTTTCTTGTGGCCAGGTGTCGCCAGCCCTCGGTGATTTTTGTTAGTGACATTGACATGCTTCTCTCCTCTCAAGTGAGTGAGGAACACAGTCCAGTCAGTCGGATGAGAACCGAATTTCTGATGCAACTGGACACTGTACTAACTTCGGCTGAGGACCAAATCGTAGTAATTTGTGCCACCAGTAAACCAGAAGAAATAGATGAGTCTCTTCGGAGGTACTTCATGAAACGACTTTTAATCCCACTTCCTGACAGCACAGCGAGGCACCAGATAATAGTACAACTGCTCTCACAGCACAATTACTGTCTCAATGACAAGGAGTTTGCACTGCTCGTCCAGCGCACAGAAGGCTTTTCTGGACTAGACGTGGCTCATTTGTGTAGGAAGCAGTGGTGGGCCCCCTCCATGCCATGCCAGCCACAGACCTTTCAGCCATTATGCCCAGCCAGTTGAGGCCCGTTACATATCAAGACTTTGAAAATGCTTTCTGCAAGATTCAGCCTAGCATATCTCAAAAGGAGCTTGATATGTATGTTGAATGGAACAAAATGTTTGGTTGCAGTCAGTGATAACTTCTTTAGGAAAAAAGTGTAATGAATGTTGGCACACACACATAAAACCTGCTATATAGGGAATAGAGCCCCTTTCCAGTAGTGTTTAAATTGCAAAGGGTACTGGGGAAGATGACGATTAAGTTGCGTCTTTAGAGTCAGGGTAGATTTGGAGGAAAAGTGCATCAAAGGAGAGCTTCTGATTTGAAAGCCCCAGATGACAGAAAGCATATGTGGATGCTCAGTTCTGTTCAAGCTAGACAACACTCACCAAGGAGCAAGGTGCAAGTGTGTTGATTTCAGAAGGACATGAACCTCGTGTGTTGATTCCATTCTGCTGTTCTCGAGATTTAGTTGCTGTCAAGTGCCTGGAGTGGTGCTTTATTTTTTGTTTGCCTCACAATTACATTGGTGGCATGTGCTAATATAAAGAGCTTTAACTTCAAACATTATCGGACTAAAGAGATGAACAGTTGTGTTACGACAGAAAACCAGATTTTTGCCATTTTAAGAGCAACAGTATTCCTCAATCCTGTCTGTTCTGCAGTATTAAGCTAAGAACAGGTAAAACAGGGTAACGGTAATCTGGACCTTAATTTCTGCAGTTCATTTCTTTTAATGTTCTTGTCTGCAAAAACTCAGGAAAGTGATTGTGATTTGTACAGTACCTCAAAGGAATGTGTTGAAAGCACTATGTACTGCTGAGAGTAATAGGATAGGCTTCAATGTTACTTTATATTAAAATGTATGTTTACCTCAACAATTGGAAAATAGCAAGGAAAATTACTTTGAATGTATCCAGAAAAATACTGAAGTGTGATACAACGGAATATTTACAGTTTAAAGTAGAAATGGAAGGATTTTTTTTAAGTTCTTTTACTAATTATGGGGAATTAACCAGAGCAGAATAATTCTTTATGTCAATAACTGCAAGAGTTCTTAGTACATTGCTCCTTGATAATTAAGTGAAAATGTTCTTAAAAGGTACACTGGTTAATTGAAAGCTACTTATTCAGTTTGTGTTAGTGTCTAGACCAGTCAGCCACAAGACCTGTTTAGGACCCTGAAAGTCACAGTACCTAAAAACTATGACTGCCTTTTTACTGCATAGGTGGTAGTGGTGGTGGTGGTGGTGGTGGTGGTGGTGGTGGTGGTGGTGGTGGTGGTAGTTTGCAAGTTATCTCTTAAAACTGCTGGGAATGGTGTCATTCTATTCATTAATCTAGCTTATAGACTTGCCGTGCTATTTGATAGAATGCAGAGGATAGCAATCAAAACAAACACATAAATAAAAACCAACCAACCAACTTATACGCATATATATATATATATATATATATATCCACAGAGAACCTCTACATCCCCTCCCAGTCTTTTTGACTCCACTCTTGTCAGTGCAATTTTGCTTCTCATTTTGAAATCTGGGCTGTAGTGCTCCTGCTTTATTTCTACCTCAGTTTTGTTACATTTCTCTTGGAAAGTAAAGTAGAAAATTGGAAGTGGACACACACACACTGCAGTGTAGCTTGCCAAACAGGTTACTTTGTTTTCTTCCGTCTTTCACCATAAATCTAGTTTCCAAAAATATCAGCATTTATGCTTGTTTCCACCTCAGTCTATGATCCCCCAACCCATGTCATAAGTGGCATTTTTCTTAATTTCCTATTTTTCTCCTGTTCTCTGTCAAGTTGTTCTTTGTATCCTTTAATGCTTTATGTGCAACTTTTCATTGATAGCAGGCTGATGTTTGGCAATGCTTCTGAACAGTCAGTGCAGGCTGTAGCTTTCCACAGCCACTGCCCGTGCATAAGCAGAACAGCCTGGCCTTTTGAATGTATTTTCCTGGTTTTTTTCCCCTTTCCTTTTTTAGTTTAGAGATGCAGTAACAAAACTGTTGCAAAGCACTGGCATTTTATGTATTCAATAAATAAGTGATGTACATTTTTTTTAAAAAATTTGAATAAATGCAATGAGAAGCCCCAAGAAAGGTCTTTCTGTTTTTTTTCTTTCAAAAATTTTTACTAATCTTATCCACAATGTCCAATTCTCTGAAACACTTAACATAGAGAAAGCTAATGAGAGATTTCATATTTCTGAAATTTTATGATGCTTGAAGTTTACTCCCTTTTTTATTTTTTATGTTGCTAAAAACTGAGCAAATGAACCAGAATTTAATTTACTAGACATTCTGTCAGTCAAAACTGTGCTTAAATATAAATATTCCATATTAAAAAGCAGTGCCTTTCATTAAGGATACAAAAAATAATACTTAAATATGTCCTCTGCTTTTCACAAGTGAATAAATGCTACAATTGTGTTCTGGGTCTACCCTGCGCATCCCTTGTAAGGAAATTCTAATATCCACATTAACTTGTAGGTTCATATTGATCTCACTGACAAGTTTACTTTTGCACAGTGCTGACCTATTTTCTGACTTTTAGACATTACATTTCATTTCCGCCAACATGCTGTGTTCACTTGAAAGCGTCTGGCAAGTTTTGACAAACCCAGTCTTATTTAGACAACTTTGGAAAACCCAATATTGACCCACATTTTTTGTGGCTAGTAAGATTTAATGCCAAATATATGACTGCACTATTGTGTTTTACGCTCATTTATAAAACTGAAAATTAATTCAAGTCATACATCTTGTCTTTTAGCTTTAAATGGCTTAAAAATTAGAGCTCTGAGTGACTTAAAAATTAGTTTGAGATACGAGTGGTCAAAAATCCATGTATTTAGGCAGAAGCTGAAGTCTTGTGTGATTTTCATTTAGCCTCACGAAATCCAAGGTTTGATCTCTTAGGAAATTGGGCATGTTGAAGAAATGAAGATCTGTTGGAGGAGATAAGGCTGACCTTTGAGTAGATAGTGCTCTCCTGTGATTCTTTGATTCTGCATGGCAGCATTATGAGCTCTTCTATAGACTAGCTTAATAATGAGCTCTATTCTGACCATCCATTCTGGAACTTGGAGTGGGGGTGGAGTACCACAGCCTCAGAAGTGAATGTGTACAGTCGGTGATAATACAACTGAGTAATCGGGCTTCATACTCTTGGCCTCTTTCTGACTGCTAAGAATTTGGAGAAGGCTATTAATGAAGGTAAGGTAATGAGCCAGTCCAAATCCCTCCCTGTCTGGCTAAGAGATTGAGCCATTCCACTTTACAGCCCCTAATTCCCTTCTTCCCAACTGCAGTAACATTTCCAACAGTGACAAAAAGGAAGTGAAGGAAACCACTTCAGTATTGGGATCAATAGAAACTCAAGAGGTAGTTCATAATGACCTTATATGTGACACAAATGGAAATACTCTACACTTCTGGCATGCTTCTCTCCCAAATATTTAGAACATTCGTGACAATATGAAAAACTTTGCTGACTGAGCTGATCAATGGAATGTGAAGGCAGTATACTTTAAGGCTATTTACTTTCACACAGAATGTTTATCTATTAGTCAGTTTGTATTCTACTCAAATGCAGATAGACGGGTATAATGTTTTCTTGTGCATTTGAAACCTATCAAGGAGAAAATAAACCATTCCACTAG